>CP092090.1:47353567-47398567 GCA_029203775.1 Neoneuromus ignobilis
TTACAATTTTTTTCGTATTTTGCTTTGACGCTTCGCAGTATAACGTTTCGTCATTGATTCGGCAACGTTCGGCAAACACATGATTTATCAAGATTCGCACTTGATGTAATTAAAACGAATTTAATTCCCGACTGTGCTGAAGGGCTTTCACATAATCATATTTATCTCTTTAAACGTTATATCTGAACACATAAATATCGATTTGTTCTAAATGCATAAGAGCATTTATTCGTTACTGATAATTTCATTTATCATTATCAATAATATTTTTAATATAAATATGTCTTCAGTAAATAAAAATATACTAGTAAATAATGATAATAGAATTGACAAATTTAATCACAAATATATATATATATATATATATATATATATATATATATATATATATATATATATATGTACATATGAATATTAATTATAAATAAATCTAATATTGTTTTTGACTAGAATACAATTTATTTGGATATAATTTATTTCGAACATAATTCGTCAAAATTACTATTCAAATTATAGTAAAGATTGTTTTAATTTAATATTAGAAATTAAAATATTTATGCATTCAAAATGTTAACTATTTTTCCATATAATTCACCGCTTTGGCTAAATTAATTTTCATAACTGATCTCAACTAAGAAATGAATATCTATGTATCAGGAATTGCTACCTCAACATCACAAGATTTTATGAGTGTGTTGAATCAAAAAAGTAGTTTTCAAATATTTCAATAAAATCTAATGAGATAATGTTACCAGAAAATTCGAACAGTAATATTTGCAAGATATTACTTACCTTAAAACTATTTTTTTATATTTAAAATTTATATTTTAGAACTTGAGTTATAAAAATGGAAATAATAATATTTAGTTCATACAATTAACTACTAATAATATTATTACTAATTAATTTTAAAATAATTTATTCCAATCATGATTAGTTAAAAAATGATTTATCCCAATATTCATAGATATATATTTTGAAAATAAAAAAGAAAATCTAGTAATTACAAAAAATACGACTGTAATCTCTTAAGGGTGACACCTAATTTAATAATTTGTCTACAGAACTTTTTTGCTTACTAATTAATTATATATTGTCGTTTGTTAAGATAAAAAAATTAATATTGTTTTTAGAATTATAAAACTGTTTTTAACAAACTAATACTACTATACGAATTTTCAATATTTTCTTCACATCAGCAGGTCATTTAAAAAATAAATATATTATATATCATCACCAACAGCCTCTCACTCTTCAATTTGATGAATGCTTCCCAAAATGTTATAACAATAATATACTTTGATTTATTTATATACTTTTTCATTTGAAAAATTTAACAGTTTTTAAAATATTTGGAACTTTATAAATATTTATTTTAATGATACGAAAAATAAATTATATGCATCGTATATATACTCGTTCCACTTTTTGTCTTTGTGTTATTTCTAATATTGATTTTTTTCATGCTTTATATATATATATATATATATATATATATATATATATATATATATATATATATTACAAATTAATATTAGAAATATATAATTTTTTAGCAGGAAACTATATGCTTTTAACATGAATAAATAATGATTTATAAGATTTTATAATACTGTCTAGCAATTACTTTCTGTTTTCTTTATTCGCTTAAAAGCTGATGTGCATTTCGATGACAACGTTATCATCGTCAGAGTTGTATATTATAAAATCTTTAATCATCTAAAACTTTCTAAATATAAAATTTTATAATAATGCTCTGACAATGATAGCATGGCTCTCGAAATGGACATCAGCTCTAAGCAAATAAAGTGAATTATAAGCAATTTTTAAGTACTTTTGTAAAACCTTGTAGTGATAGTGTGATATATCATTTGTGTTAGAGAATTTGCCAGAGTATTAAAACAAACAGTGAAGTATATATAGAGTGGCATATATAAAGTGGTATATATATATATATATATATATATATATAGTAAATATAGAGTGACCTAAATAAAATTGAAGGATAGTAATTAAATGTATAATAAACCAATCAATCTCATTTGAGCCACCCTATATTAATTTTTTCAAGTAACTTTAAGATCGAAATATAGCTTTTCAAAAATTAATATAAAAATATGTTTGTATATATTTTTTTATTAAATTATTTATTTTTTAATAGATTGCTTATAAAAAGAAATGTTAATTCAAAGATATGTACATATATTAAGCTTCTTACTAGTTTGTATTATATAATAAAAGCTTTTATTAATACAATATTTTTGTTTCTCTGTTATATAGTATTTGCCATAAAATTATAATTTTTCATTGGAAAATTACTTCTAGTTTATATATTACTAGAATAAAATAGATAAATATATTCTAAAATTTTATTCTATTATTTATATTGTATATGAATAACTTTTAAAAAATATTTAGTTTATTTGAAAATTACCTATTTTGTTAAAAAAAAGTCAAAGAAAATACTTATTTCTGTATGTTTGATGTGAATGTCCGGAAATAAATTTGAACAATTAAAAAATTAAATTTTTAAAAGATATATAAGATATTGTTTGATCGATTTTTAGTGTTGGATTGACAGTTTTATTTAGATTATCAAGTTGTATTATAAATTATGTTTGAAATATTTGTCATTTTCCCAATAATATTCAAATATTTCTTGGGTTTTTTCTGTTGTGACAATAATATATTATGCTATATATAACTTTCATATATATATATATATATATATAAACAACTTGATGCATTTTGTCATTTTTGTTTATTTTATCTCAATAACTATGATATATTATTTATATATTCAAAACATAATATAAAACGTAAAATCCTAATTTATTATAATGACGTTTGTTCCCAAATTTTAAAAATAAAAAATATGTATAAAGTCATCCAAATGTGATACCCAGAATTATATATTATTAAAAATAAACATGTGTATAGTTTCTTTTGTTCCATTTTAATAAAACACAAATCTAGCCGTCAAATTTGGATAACCATATACTTCATCTATATTATAATTACACATATTCAATTTTCAATTTTATAAAAAAATATAATTTTAAATTCACAGAAAATGTATATAAATATTTCCAACGATTGTAAGATTATTTGGAATATTATTAGAAATCAGTTAAATATTTCTAATGCATCCTTTTAGTGCATATTTAGTATATAAATATTATCAAATTAAATAATGGAGTTCGAAATTCAACATGAAATATAGAATCTATATTAAATATATCAAGTTTCAATTATAAAGATATTCAACTGTACATATCTATTTTCTTGTGTATTATATATTTATTTATTTCAATTTGTTAAGTACTTAAAAATAACAAAAGATTAGATTATATAAATTTAAGTTCAACTTCTCATTTCAAATCAGTGGCTAATGGTTATTATAGAATAATTATGGTTTCTATTTCTCTCAATCTCTTTCTCTCTCTCTCTCTCTCTCTCTCTCTCTATATATATATATATATATATATATGTATATATATATATATATATATATATATATATATATATATATATGTATATGTTGTATATGTATATGTATGTATGTGTGTAATCAATAAAAATTATAAAATTCATCAATAATGTTCTAGTTATTGAAAAGCAATTAATATACATAAGTATTGTAATTAAATCTCTAATAACATGATTTATTTAATAAAAATCTACTATAATTTTATATATATATATAATATATACACACTCATTATTATCATAAGCCCCTCTCAATTCATTATTGGATGAAGGTCATTCCCAAATATATATATATATATATATATATATATATATATATATATATATATATATATGTATATATGTATTTTATAAAAGCTCCTTTGAGAGACATAAAATTTACATTAAATTAATAAAGACCAAAGTAATTTTATTAATATTATATCTTATACGGTTATAGGAAAACTCCGATTGTAGTAAATAATATTTCAGACACAGTAAGTTCAGAATTTATTGGAAAAATGAAAGGAATAACTGTGTTGTTATTGTCATAGCTTATCTAAATAGGTTAAGATTATATCTTGAATTATATCTAGATAAATTATTGTTTTCACTCTTTAATTATAATTACACCACGCCCTTGAATAAATGTATTTATCAACTTAAATATATTTACATGTTTATTTAATATTTATATCTTATTAATTATAATTACTTTTATTAAATGCAATAAAAACATAGTATACTTAAAATAAAAATATATACTTTTAACTTTTTCATAAGAAATAGAAAATAAAAATTATTACATTTTATTAAAAGTTCTTATTGGTAAATTTTAATTTGTTTAATATGTGTACAACATACATACGTACACACACAAACATAAATAAATAAATATATATATATATCCGACTGGGTAGCACAGTGGTTTGCATCACCGCGTTGTCATGCGGGAGATTGCGTTCGATTCCCAGTCGGAGAGAGTCCCTCATTTTCGAGGGTTGAGTATGAAGGCCGACAACCTCATCTTGTAAAAAATAACTGTCGAGAATAGAGTAAACCCCGAATAAAAAATCTTCACCAATCTGCCTGGTCAGCGTGGTGAATATGACCAAATACCAATGAATGGTAGCATTCATTGAGGCTTTCGTCCAGTAGTGGATCCATATGGACTTTATGATGTGTGATGTGATTATATATATATATATATATATATATATATATATATATATATTGGATGACGTATATCCTTATTAGCTTCTTTTTTCTATTTCTGGATGAAAATCTGTCTCAAAACTTTCCTCCTCAAGGTATCTAAATCCATTCTTTTTCATTCCACTCCAACGAATTATCTTATATTTCCATCCCATCTATACATGAATCTCTTCTTGGGCCTTTTTATATTTTTGAGTCCTCAATCAATAGTTTTTCTTGTGCATCGAAAGTCTCTTCTTTTTCTTTATTATCAGACTATTTCCATTTTAAATTTCTCACTTTTCTATAACGTCGATAATTTTTGTTTTCTTTCTAATCCTTTCCTTTCTCTTCCTATCTCTTTGTGTTATTCTTAATAGTACATTTTCCATAATTTGTATGTTATCTCGAGCCTCTGAATTGTTTTGGAATTTTAGACCTATGTTTCACTGCTATAAATGAGAACAGGTAGAATGCATTGATTATTTTTTTTTAGATATAGAGGAATATTTGACTTTATAATATAAGAATTTCTTCCGATCGGATTTTATCATTTCTTTCTTTTATTTACTTAATCCATAAATGTCCTTAGTGTTAATTAGTTTTCATAAATACACATACTTTTGAATTTTTCTATTTTCAATCATTTGAAATCGATGTTCTACTATTCGTGTATACACCTACGTACATATATATTGTTTGTGTTTATGTCTATATGCATGTATATATATATATATATATATATATATATATATATATATATGTAAACAAACAAAACATACGTATTTCTTGTATATATCACATAATTTCAACACCGATAAGATTAGATATAAAATAATTATATATAATCCCTTTTGATGTTATTTGAAATAATAAATCAATACTATAAGACTCGATTCATATTATTACATTGTAACGTTCATTGAACTGATAGTTTTTTTTTTATTATTTAGTAACAAAATGATGTTAATATCTAATTAATGTACGTTCATATCTATGTAACTGACAGGTAATCATTTGAACAAAAGACATGAATAGATACTTTAAGATAGATATAATACTTCGTATTTTTCCAGGTTTTAACGTTTCGTTTTGTTCAGGATTTATTGAACGATTATTTAGGATTTTACGGCATGTCAAAATCAAATATCTTTGACGCCCTTCCAGTCTAGAGAACATCGCGTGAAATTAGGTCACGAAAAAATTGTTGTAATATATCTTACACAATTTTTTTCTTAGAATATTTTCTTTCGATGTTACAAGTTATATTTATTTATATCAATATCTTATCTTATTTATTACTTTTTCATTTGATGTGAACAAAAATGTATTCATTAAACAAAAACAATAACATCGTTTGAAAGTAGATTAATATTTATTGTATATTAAAGAATTCATTTTTCATTATTAATAAAGCTTCTCTTTGAAAGTAAAATAACTAAATTTATGTGATTTAAAAAGAATACGAAAATTCTTAAAATAATTTTGTTTCGTTTTGAAGTAATTTGTGATTATATTATTGATTTACTTTTCACAAAATAAATACAACTAATTACTTAGATATTTAAAAATGAAATAAATACTTTTAAAAAAAACTTTTCATTCCTGTAATAATAATTATTAACATTTGTATGAAATATCATATTCGCTTTACAAATATATTGCTTGTAATTTAATTGCAATATCATTATCTATAATCAATCATGTTAAAACTGATTAGTTAATGACTGAAACATACACTAATTATTATACATAATAAGAAAATAAACTAATTACTGCATGTAAATTGGATTAAATATGATCAATCCATATTATTTATGTGGAAACGTACACATGTGTATTTTATTTAATACTAATTTTAACATTATTAAATATAACAATAATTCTTTATTAAAATGTGCTTTAAATTATATTATCGAAAATAATTATAACTAATAATATTTATGACTAATATTATCTTTTTAAAAAAATATTTTAATTCCATACGAATGGCAGACTATTAGCCCTTACATCGTTTATTTATATTTTAAAAAATGTAATTAAACATTGAATAAGAATTTTATTAGTGTTGTTGTACCAATTTTATCAATTTTTATTAGTTTACCAATATTATTAATTTTAAAATTGTGATAAATTCACTTTCACGTAAATGAATTATCACTCTTAACACTATAAGATGTTACAAAATGTTCCAGTAGTGAACAATAAGTGATTATTGAATACTTTATAACATTTTCTATTGTTGGGGGTGATAATTTATTTTTGTGAAAATTATGCAAATATATTTTAACTATCAAATGGTTGTCTTATGTTAAGAAATATATAATTTAAATTTATTTCCATACAACATATTTTAAAATGATTGAAAACCGTTCCAGAATTATAACAAAACTATCAACAAATCGTGTAAATTGTGTAATTTCTTCAAAATTATCTAAATTATTAAAACCATTAATATATTTTATTTTATTTTTTCAAGTTTTCCTGGGTTTGTTGAAAATATAATGTTTTTAGAAAAACATAGATAAACTTGAGTGCGTGTATATACGAGGGTCGTTTGATAAGTATGGTAAAAAAGTAAGAAAAACTAAATTGAAAAATTTAATTAACTTAAGCAATAAATAAATTTACCATACTTATCAAACAACATATATATATATATATATATATATATATATATATATATATATAAATATATGAATTTTTAGAGTTCTATGATAAACATATATATATATATATATATATATATAATTTATAATTCTATCACGCCTTTTTTGTCTTTTGAACGGCTATGTACAAAACGTTACAGAGCTCGTATCGGGCATCACTATACATCATATAGGTCTTTACATATATATATATATAATCAAAACAAATAATAATTAATTTTAAAATTGAAATTTGGTTAAATTCTCTTTAGATTGTGGGTGTACATTTTTTGAAATATTTAAAATAATTGTCATGTCTGTATATCATATTTAATAAACCTTAATAGTTCAATTATATATATAGGGTTTTCCAATAAGCGCTTCATGAATTTAAATCTAGAATTTTAAATTTTCGTACTTTATATTGTTATTTACATAAAATAGGGTTTTCCAATAAGCGCTTGATGAATTTAAATCTAGAATTTTAAATTTTCGTACTTTATGTTGTTATTTACATAAAATATTACATTCAGTTTCAAATTATACAGTAATATCAAAAAAGAAATTATATAAACGAAATAAAATTCCTGATTTGCAAAAAGCAATTACGAATCTTAAATGAAACTGAAAAGGTCACGTGCATTTCAAGCAATGTCACATAGAGTATTGTCTGAAAATAAGGACCAGAAAACGAAGTGAGTGGAAAAGGCCGATTGACCTATATAAAAAGTTTCAGAAAACAATTAATTAAAATTGCACTGATACTTTACTGCAATAAAAAAACTTATCTTTGAAATGAAACATAAATTGGTTTCTTTATTTGCATTGAAATTATACATGTACAGTATTTTTTCTAGTTATACATAATACCAATTTAATTACTTTTTATTCTTTTAATTTATTTTTTAATTAAAAAAAATAGAAATCTTATTAAAATAACATATATATATTTGTTAAAAAATATAAAATTATTATATTAATATTTAAAAAAATAATCATATATGTTTATATATAATAATATTAATAATATTTATTGTTTATATATAATAATGATGTAAATACTTAATAATACATTGAATGATAAAAACACATAATTCAATGAGCATTAAATCGACCTCTAATTCTCTGTTGTTCTGGTACAAAACAAACTGTATCGATACATAATCTGTATAATCCTATTAATTTCATTGTATACAATACAATAAAAATACACAATGTAAACCACAACGATGTGTAGCATTTAAAAAGGAACAAATAAAAGTTGATAGCGAGGAATAAAACCGCGACCTTCGATAAAATCTTATTTTATAGGTTAAGGGAATTTTTTTAGGTGAAGGACATGGAAAAAAATAATGTATGTTAAAAATGTTAATCATTAAGTATTTATGCAATATATATATATATATATATATATATATATATATATATATATATATAAATATTTATATCATTATAAAAACCTATATGAGCCCACTGCTGGACAAAAACCTCATCGAATGTCATTAGATCTTCTTAAATGTTTTCCCAAAATTTTTTTATTATTTCCTGTCCTCAGCTAATTTTATCCAACTTTCACTTCCACTATATTTCACAATTTTATCCAACTTTAACCAGTTGTGATGGTAATTAATTCACATGCGCGCGTGGTAAATCCGTCCAAAGCATTCTCAGCGAGTTGGTATTTGAAATAATTTTTTATCATAACATTAATATTATAGTAAAACTCTTAAATTAATTAACAAATTTATTAATAATATTAATATTTTTTTTCGAAATGCGCCGAACTCCAGATGGAGTCTAGCGCGAAACACTGCGGACAGTAATGTATAAGCAAAAATCACACGACGTGCTATGTACGTCAAATCGACATTTGGCACAGAAAGCAGTTGACGTACATAGCACGTCATTCCAGTGCAACTGGTTAATAATGTCTCTTCCTCAATCTATTTTATCTTTTGGTCGTCATTCCATAATTATTTATGTCTTTCAGTTGTTTTCTCTTCTTACTATATATTCTTCCTATGTCCATTTCAGTGATTTTATTTTTCTTATTATTTACTTTTATTTGTTTTCCTATCTATTTATAGATTTACCGATTATGTTTAGAAATTGATAACATTATCCGTTCTATGCTTTACTGGGTTGGAAATTTTTTTTTTGTTCCATTTTTGCATTAAATGTCAGTTTATGTCTCGTAAGTACAAGCAGATACTACACATTGATAATATACTTTTTTAGGTTAAATGGTATTTTAATCTTTATTTTATTATTTATTCTTCCAATTTTTCCATTTTGCCCTAATTTTAGACCTAATTTCCAACTATAAGTCACCATCATATCATATAATTTTTCGAAAATATTTTAATCCACTTGTCACAACCACAGTTTCTTTAAATATATATCTTCTTTTTTCAAAGCTGTTAAAACTTATTTTAGTTTTATTTATATTTATTTGTAGTCCATTACCTGTTTTTCTAAAAGACTTCAAATACCGCGTGTCACATTTTTATTGCGTTCTGAGTCC
Source organism: Neoneuromus ignobilis (assembly GCA_029203775.1). Lineage (NCBI taxonomy): Eukaryota > Metazoa > Arthropoda > Insecta > Megaloptera > Corydalidae > Neoneuromus > Neoneuromus ignobilis. The sequence goes on from CP092090.1 coordinate 47,363,402, forward strand.
CAGTCGGAGTAGTCCCTCATGTTTTCGAAATAATAGATATGCAGGCTGACAATTTCATCTTATAATTAAAAATACATTTCTAATCTTCGATTCTACAAAGTCAAAATTTATTTGATAAATTGTCTTCTAATTTCAAAGCTATTCGTCAAGACGCTATTTATTATATATTTATATATATATATATATATATATATATATATATATATATATATATATATATATATAGTTTTATTTATTTGTAGTCCAATTAATTTGTTTTTTCTGAAAATACTTCAAATAACATTTTTAGTTCTTCTGATTTTTCATATGTAAGTAATACGTCATTAGCAAATAATAGATATGACAGATGCTCTCAATTTATTTTTATATAATTATTTTCAAAATTTACATTTTCTACAAATGCATTCAATAATTTGTGTGATAAACTGTCTTCTCGTTTCATCGCTTTCTTCAATCTACTCCTGTCTAAAGGTTCTTCCATTCTAATTTGTATTATCATGATTTATATATATATATATATATATATATATATACATTTATATATATATATATATATATATATATATATATATATACGATGGGTCGTTTGATAAGTATGGTCAATTTATTTATTGTTTAATATAATTAAATTTTTCAATTTAGTTTTTCTTGTTATTTTTTTACCATACTTATCAAACGACCCTCATATATATATATATATATATATATATATATATATATATATATATAAATTTTCGATGCTGAAGCCCTTGTAAAAAAGTTGTTTTGTGTGATAATCCTAGTTCAATAGAGCTTTTCGTCTTTAAATTCCACAACTGTTTTAAGAAATGGAATTTTATGTCCCATGCTCAACCTTTAACTCGTGGGTTAAAGGTAATATATATATATATATATATATATATATATATATATATATAAATAATGGTATAGCCTTAATTATCATTTTAATTTACTGATTACTACTTTTCTTTAAATTCAAATTTGTAATATTTCATCTCCAGAGTTTTTAAATATGTAATTTTCAAATAAAAATCATAAATAGTTCCGGTATTATATAACTAAAAATAATTTAAAATTAATTTCCATTGTAAAAGTTTATATTAAAATTTTGCGTATAACTAAAATGACTATTTATAAATTGATATTTAAGTGTCATGCAAACATATTATTTTTTAAATATGTGTTCGTATAATAAGCCAAATATTTGATTATCTCTAACATTTAAATGTTAATTTCAATAGCTTTCTACAAAGTATTTTTGTGTTATATAGGCGTTTTTTAAACGTGATAGAACTTTAAATTGAATACCTATCGAAAGTTCTATCTAATCTAAAAAATCACTCACTATATGTATATATATATATATATATATATATATATATATATATATAAATAATAAAAAGTGTTTTTAGGTTAGATAGAACTTTTAATAGGGATTGAATTTAAAATTCTATCGCACTTAAAAAACACCCTACAATATTAACGACTATAGAAAACATAATAAATTATGTTCTTTAAGAAATGTTTACGGAGTAAATTAAAAATACTTTTATACGATTTCATTATTTATATATTTTTAAAACAATAATTTTAATTCGAAAACGAATTAAATAGTTAATAATTCGGTAATTTTGATGATTAGATATTGATATAAATAATTTTAAATATTATCAACTAATATTTAGAAAAAATGGAAATATATATATAGATAATTATTATACTGTTACCAATTTGGTATTGCATCTTAAATTAATTTTCTGAACAAACATGTTTGATTGGCAAGTCACATGTTTCATTATAAATTGCCAAAAAATTTTTTGGAATGTATTTGAAACTTCTGATGCATAAGAAAACGAAATGTGTCAAGATGTATGGTACGAAAAATGAAACTGTGCCAATAAATATTAGAAGATTTAACAAAAAAAGTAAATCTTCATGCCAAAAAAGTATTCTATTAGATTTTTAATAATATTGTATTATTTATTAGGTGTTTTCAAGTTGAAACTTAAAAATCTATTTAGATAAGTATGGTTTTCAATGAAATAAAGTAAAAGAATAGTTCAAAAAATTGACTGATTTTTATAAGTAGGAAAAAACTCTCATTAAGAAAATGTTTAATTATAATTGTATATTGATATTTAATTAAAAATAAAAAGAACTGATGTATTAAAAAACCCTGTTTTTTATATATCACATATATATATATATATATATATATATATATATATATATATATATTACAAAATATCATGTTTAGCAAACTACAATAGAATCTAATTACATCTTACAATAAATCTCATTTCTATGTTACTTGAAGTATAACACACCGAAAAATATTGTACATAAATAACTTAAACAAATCTGGTAACAAAAAGTGTTAAAAATAGTTTTATTTATTAAAAATAAATGTTAAAAATATTTTTTTAAATTTTGTACAAATCATATTTTTTTGAACAAAATGATTAACTCTCATTTCTCCGTGTAAAATATATGATTCATTTGTATAAAAAAATAATTTTATATAAATCTTTAAAGTCACTATTCGCCTTTACTATATTTGTTCTTTCATTAAAAAGCTTAGTAGATATTCTAGCCTTGAAAGATAACATTGTTTTATCAGCTAAATTATCTAGTAACAACACAAAGGTGAACATTTATCGTGGGAACATCAACAAAAAAATGATTATAAGGCTACAGTTGTAGTACAAACTATTTGATAAAGAAGCAAATTGTGTGACATCACGTTATTTCACGTGAAATAAACATATTACATGAAAGTGGTTACAGTAGAAGTATTTTTTTTTGTGAATTGGTTTTCAATTCAAATTGTCTTTTTCAATGAATTGAAATTTTCTTGATTTTCCTTTTTTATAACATATTCCACCTATTTATTTTGATTAGTATATTATCATTTTATTTATTTTAATCAGCATATTAAATCCTTTGATTATAAAATTAATAATGAATTTTGGAAAATAAATACATTTAGAGCTTATCAAAAGTATATATGATTAAACATTAAAATAATATCTCAAGAGAAATTTAATCGGAAAATTAGGATGTAGAATATAGTTTCAAAAGTAATATAGAGTAATTACGAAATAATGTAATAAAAAATATTAATTTCTAATTCATAATATTTTTCCTCGAATGATAGAAGTTTAATATGTTTTTTTTAAATAAAATAATAGATATCTAATACTCAATTATTTATACACAATTTAATACTCTATATTTTTTTAAGATAGTGATTATAAATTTTTAAAAAAATATTTATTTTAATACTGTATTAAATTAACGTTAACATAACTGAATCACTCACTTTAAGACTATAAGATTTTATAAAAATATTTAAAAATTATACATTGTTCAATTTATTTGTTAAAAAGTATTTTGATGATTGTTCCATCATTATTAGTACATTTTGTTTATAGAGATTTTATAATACAGTGGTCTGATGACACTAGTATGGATATTGAAATGCATACCAGCAAAAATTATAAACAATTCGTGATTATTTAACATAAAATCTAATAATATTCATATAAGTTGATTTTATGAAATAAAATTATATCAAATCTTATCATATTAATATAGTTTTATTATATAAAATCTTATAATGTTGACGAGAGATTTATTTCCATTAATGTAATCTTACAAATTAATAATATTTTATAGAATTTTATATTATTTTTTTCGTCGTGAAATTACTTGTATTTTACCTTAACTTAAATTCTTATAAAAATATGTGTATGTGGTGATAAATAAACTAACATGAAATAAATCAATTACAATATAATATTAATACTGATCGATATATAAATATAGAAATGAAAAGAAAATGAAAGAAAAATTAATGCAAAAATTGATATAATAAAAGAGGTTTAAAATAGAAAATAATGTGTTATGCCAAACGAATCATTCATCACAAAACTAAAAGATTTTATAAGTGTTCAATAATTACTTATTGATCAATTTATCTGCTCATTTTGATGACTATACTATCAACATCAAAGCGCTGTATTATATAATCCAAGTTTTCAACTCAACACTCTTCGTTTTTATATGTTTTTTTTCCTGACAATGATGGCACGAATATCGAAATATGTATCAGCGAATAAAGTAAAACAATAAGTGATTATTAAGCATTTTATCGAATCTTATAATGTTGGAATAAGTGATTTATTTGAAAACATTTTTTAACAATGAATAAAAAGAAAATAAGATTAAAATATTGAACCATACAATTAAAAAAAAATAAAAAGAAGAATGAAAAAAATCAGAATATAAATTTTGGATTTACACAAAGATGACACTCTTAAAGAAGTGGCAAAAATTCAATAAAAAAAGTGTCTTTAAGGGGGTATTCTAGTCTAGAATTTCGAAAAAATCGATTTTTTGCATATTTTCAAAGTTTAGACCTTTAATAATATGTCCTTAAGAGGATTTTTCGAAATTCGAATTATTTTCGGAATTATAGATATTTTTGTGACGCGTCAACCAATCCGGTCTGGACGGAACGAATCAACTTTAAACGCGTTTTTCTCGAAACTACTTTTTTCGACACGGTTAACGTGATATCTCAAGTTCTAATAAACCGATTTACTTGAAATTTGGTACAGAGCTTCTCAATATAACATTGATTGCCCCTCCCCCTAGGATTTTTTGAAAATTTTGTTTTTTACTATTTTTAAAAAATTCCGAAATTTGAAAAAAATAAGGTAAAAAAATGACTGTTTTGCGAAAAAAAAATTTTTAAATTTCCCTAGGCGGGGATACTACTGCAACCTTCTTTTTCAATAATTTCAAAAAAAATTTTGTTTCAAATGACCGGAAAGGTTGGAACCACGTCAACCAGGAAACACCTTTTTTTTCGAGCCCCCACTTTGCCAGCCTGTACCTTTTTCAATTTTGATTTTTTTGTTTTTAATAATCCTTTTTTATTCTCTTAAAATGTCATTAAATAACTAATAAAAAATGAATAGTAAAAATATTTGTTGTTTTTTTATAGCACCCGAAAAAACAGCTAAAATTCGTGCGTCTAGACTAGAATACCCCTTAAGGACTTGTATATGGTCATCCAAATGTGACGCCTAGATTTGGATGACCATATATTGTATAAAAGAATTAAATTAAATTAGGTATTAATAAAGCAGTTAATTATATTTTTTAAAATATAAGATTATATTTTTTTTATTACTTTATTTATTTTGAAATATTTTTATTTGACAAAAACATACTTTATAATAATTTAATATCGTATTATTATTTATAATATTAAATGTCGTTTAATTTTTTTTTCTACTAGGAATATTTTATTATATTAGTAATTAATACATATTTTAGTGATATAAGAGAACTAATAAACTATCAAGTAACATTTTTTTAATTTTGGAAATATATTAAAAACAAAAAAAATGTTCTTTTCAAAATTTATAATTTTTATATTTATTAGTCTATATGTTGATATATGTATTTATGTATATTTTTTACAAAATGTTTGAAACATAAAAAAATATACAAATTATGATATATATATATATATATATATATATATATATATATATAATTCATTGAATTCAAGAGACAAAAAATATTTTTTAAAAAAATAGTCTGTTGTTATTTTCAACAAAATACAATATTTAACTGATACAAAAAAATAAAAACATTAAGGAATAGATATACTGAATTATATTATAAAACTTATTTTGCGTTAAAATGTTTTTCTGTGACTACAAGGTACAAAAACAAATATCGATGGAAATGATAAAATGTGAAAGCGGAAAATAAAGTTACGAACGTAATAAAGTCGAAATGCTGTAAACAGAAAAGTTGAAAACAAATAGTGCGTCCTGGCGAAGGTTACGAATATAAAAAACGAGCACCGGTGAAATAAACAAATTTTCTTCGCGATGAGAAATCTCCCTCAAACATATTTTCGCTGAACTTAATTACATTCTCTCACGAACTTATTTTGATATTGAACGATAAGGTGAACTAGAAGCGAGATTATAAACGTAGTTGTTAGGGTCCTGGGGTTTGTTCAAATGATAAATATTTCACCGGACCGTTTTTTGTGAAAACGCCATTTATTTGCGAAGTCAATGCAATTTGCCATTAATTTATTTCAACTTGGAAGTTTGTATAAAAAATATTATTTCCACTTTAATGTTTCCAGAATAATTTTACTTAATGACTTTATTTTACTCATTATTCATTAAACTCTGCATGAATATATTTAAAATTTATTGGAGTAAAGCAGTTTTGAAGTGAGTAATTAATACTATGCATAATAAATTACAGAAAAAAAAACATTTCATTATATGCTATATGTATTTATCAAATATATGCATGTTTACTTTTAGTATACAAGTACTTTTACGAATTATATTAAATATAATTTAATAAACTCTCATAAAACATATATATGAAGGATTTAATAAAATAACAATTATACTAGTATTTTGATCAATATTTAAAATTAAATAATTTAATTACTTATTATTATATCAAAAATTTTACTTGTAGGAAATACTTTTTTAGTATATATATATATATAGAAAAAGATAGATAGAGAAAAAATATATTTTTACAATAAAATTATCCATTAAGAATTTAAAGTAGTTGTAACTTTTCGTTCAAAATAAAATGAATTATAGTTCTGTTGCTGAATTCTTGCTGATATTTTTAATCGATATGAAGTCATTGTACTTTATAAAAAGCTTTCCACTTCATTCTATATTTATATTTTGTCATTTTAAGAAGTTCATGTTAAAATATTATTTTTGATAATTGATGTTTTTAAACTAGTTTATTATCTAATAGTTGTATTCTACTTAACTTTGAAATTTAGTCATTAATGTGTAAAAAATAAATTAAGAAATTTCTTAACAAATTACTTAATACAAGTGAATTATCACCCCAACAACACAATTTAGTGTTTAATGATTACTTATTATTCACATAATATATTGTAGTGTTAAGACAATAATTCATTTTGGTGAAAGTTAATTCGCCAGTTTCAGAACCAATAATAACAAATTACTTGATTTAGAATTTATTCTTGTAATAATTTCCATTTCACGTTTATTTTTATATGTAGTATTATTTACATTCATATATAATACATTAAAATACATTTTATTCTTGAAAAGAACAAAATTTAATAAATAATATTTTTGAATTGAACTTAGTAAAAAATAGAAAATTTATTTCTTGAAGATTTCTTAATTCCTTACAAATATCTTTAAATATTTATCTTTTAAAAAAAAATATTAGATTAGACATAATAGATAACAATATTATTAAAATTTTATTATTGTTTACATTTTTAGTATTAATTAAGAAATTGGTTATATAGTTGTTTTGTAAAAATAAATTTCTAATTATTATTAAGTACTTCTGATATTTATTATAGTTGATGAATTTGAATTTAAAATATTCACGATTTAATTAAATTAATTAAATAATAGAGCGATGTGTTATTATAATTAGAATTCTGTTTTATTGTTTTTACTCTAAAAATAAAAATAGTAATGTATAATCTATTGTGGTGTTGGGGATAAAAATTCATTTGTGTTCAAGTTAAATAATTTTACATAACTCCATTAAATGATTAATTAATTAACAAAGTATTTTCTTTTTATCTTAACTTATTTTTTTTCTTTATAATATTTCTAACATTATTTATAGTTTTATTGTTTATATATATATATATATATATATATATATATATATATATTATATGACCAGGCGGATTGTGATCTTTTTATTGTATCGACAGTTATTTTTATAAGATGATATATATATATATATATCGAACGCAATCTCCCGCATGACACGCGGCGATGTAAACCATGTGCTATAGTCGGTTATATATATATATATATATATATATATATATATATATATAAAAGAGTGTTTTATAAGTTAAATTTTACTTTCGTTAGAGGTTCATATATATAATAGTTCTATATATATATATATATATATATATATATATATATATATATATATATATATATATATAAAGGTATGATAAAGGTGTTTTTTTATTAAATAGAACTTTCGATAAAGGTTCAATTTAAAGTTCTATCACATAAAAACATTATTTATATATATATATATATATATATATATATATATATATATATATATATATATATATATATATATATATATGTCACAATATTATTTTTCATATAATTTTTCTTATGATTTTTCTTATCAGAATAAACATGTTTATTGATATTTTATTTAAACAACAAACACTGTTTTCTAAAGGTGAATATTAATACAAAATTGTTATTTCAATTTTAGAATTGCGTATGGATTTAATTTATTTATTTATATATCTAGATCACTTTTTGAATATTTTTAAAAATTAAATTATATAAAAATATGTTTTTGATTAAAAATAGTTTATTATAAATTAAATAAATTGTAAATTTAATACATATTAGTCAGATTATATTACTAAAATAAGAAGTATAAATGTATTTTTTTAATATTATTGTTTTAACTATATATTTTTAAATAAAATATATTATCCCTTAATTAAAATTTTGTTATAAAATATAATTATATGAAAATTTTAAAAATATTATTAAGAAAATAAATCGTTAATTAGTGTATATTATTTATTTATTATCAATATTTTCAATAGATATTTCCTAGAAATAAAACTTACATTTACATGTCGTAATTGATGGAATATAAAACAAACTATTTGATCTAAATGGTTTCTCCATATTACACTTTTAACAATTATACACATACACTTTCATGTACAATTCAAGAATAACACAACTACCTGGAATACTACTAGACAATTTGTTAAAGTATGTTCTTTATTAAAAATAAAAATGCAAGGTAAACATTGTTACGTTTATTTATCTAAGAATTAAGTAGAACAAATAAGATATCGAAATACTTTTACACACATGTATCATATTAAGATATATGTCGATAATAACATCAGGGATCTATGCAAAGATAATGATAATGAATGTAATATATTTATTTAATAATGCATAATATTTTAATATAATAGTAAATGATATATTTGCATTAGGTACTCCCTTTTTTTTAAAAAAAATCTGTGATAGAAATTCAATATTTCGATTTGGATTTCTTGAATTGAAATAAATATTATTAAATATTCTGGTGTAATTACTCGTATATGTATATATATATATATATATATATATATATATATATATATATATATATATATATATATATATATATATATATATATATATATATATATATATATATATATACAATGGCTCAAAGTTAAAATGAAATAAATTAAAAAAATCAATTGAATAATAGTAACTCACACTTACTAAATAACATTTTCAATTTATTGTTAAAAGCTTTATTAGTTAGCACTGAAAATATAAAATATCAAAATTTGAGTCAAATTTACTATTTTAAAAAATTAACAAAACTATGAAAAAAAAGTAAAAAATTAGCCACAAAGTTTTAACAGAACGCATTATAAATTCATTGTATATCTTTTTTATTAACAAAAACTTTCTTTTAATTAATACTTAATTGATAGTCCTTTTTTTAACTGCTGTCAAGTGATTAGGCATAGACTCTACTAATTTTCAGTCAAAGGAAGGCTCAATTGAACTTCATTTTTCAACTAATGTATTTTTTAGTTCATTTTGGTTAAATATTAAACGTTTTTTTTCAAACTTTTCTTCTAAATAAATCATAAATCCTCAATAACATTTAGATCTGGAGACTGAGGTGATGTTTCTAAAATATGACCATAGTTATTACTCATATAATAAATTCCACGAAAAATTATATAAAATGAAATCTATCTGACCGCGTATAAAAAGTGCTGCATAAATCAATATCGCATAAAAAAAGTCCTGCGTAAATAGAGGTATAATTTCCCTCCAAAAAAAAGTCCTGCGTAAATTGAGGAACGGGTGTATATATATATATATATATATATATATATATATATATATATATGTATGAATGTATGTATGTGTGTGTGCGCGTATGATGTTTATATGTATGAATGTGTGTATGTATGTATTTTTTGTATTATAAATTACAAAAAATAAATAATGCAGCTGACAATAAAATATACATGATGAAGTAACAATAATATTAAAATGAAACTAGTAAATTTTTTTTAATCAGTATTTGTATACTCGAAGCTTAATTCAAAGTTATTATCTCATTCATAATACGGAGATATCATCTTTCATTATGAAAAATTCAAAACTTAATGTTGCTTTATATTAACAATTTCTCTCAAGTAATATAACACAGTCAAAATAAAAATAAAAAAAATCATTAGAATTTCATTTTATCAGCAAATTAAAAGAAAAAAACGAACATTTACAATCACGTAAAATATTTCACATTTTATTACAATTTTAATCAAAAGTGTTTAATTTACATAACAGCTAAATTACATTTGGTAATAAAATTTACTCACAAAAGATGACAATTTCACAAGTAACGGCAATTAAGATTTAGATAGTGTTGAACTTGAATAGAAATGAACATTTATAAATGAATTTTTACGCAAAAAATATTACCAGTTATATCTAGTAATCATTTGAAATATGGTTATTTTGCTTAATACTGAAACGTAATAAATTTATGCCATTTGTTATTTTTACATTTCATAATTTTTATACATCACATGGAATTATATACATCTAAACATTAACAAATTATATAGGGTCATCCAAAAATGTGACGTCTAGATTTGTGTTCTATTAAAAAGAAACTATACACATGTTTCCTTATACACCACCCTATATACATGTTTCTTTTAAATAAAATACAAATCTTGGCGTCACATTTGGATGACACTATATATAAATATATATATATATATATATATATATATATATATATATGTATATATACACACACACACACACACACACACACACATACATACACACATACACACACACATACACACACATACACACACACACACATACATACACACATACACACACACATACACACACACACACACACACATATTTGTTTATACATATTTTAGTTTAAAAATAATGTCTTCTTTTTATGATTCAAAATATCTAATGTATAAAGACGAAATATTATTCCGTACCATTTTATTATAACAAAATGTACAAAACGTCCTACAATGAAAATATAAAAAGGATTTTTTTGTGAGACCTGTCAACAGGAAAGCATCGTTGTGTCCTTGGACATTGACAAGTCGGATGCTATATTTTAATAAGATGATTGATGATTAATATTTCTGGCAAGTTTTATATTAAAAAAAACTGTATTGAAAAACGTTTTCATTCGCGAACGACGTAAATATTTCAAAATGATAATTTATTTTTAATGTATATTACTTTTTACTGAACCTCTTTAAAAATTCGTTTAATATTAAATTTGCACTTTGATTCTGTCAACATGAAATAAAATTAAGTTAAAGTTAATTGTAACGAATGATACAAAAAATACATATTTTTAATAATGATATAAAATACACAAAGTTTCATTTTTGTATTTATACAATTTTTAAAGATTATTTTTGCATAAATCGAAAATAAATTACCATAGTAACTGTTTTTTAAAAAATATCTAAATGTGTAGGTTAAATCTAATTTTAGTAAAATTATATGTGTATATATATATATATATATATATATATACATTACTAAAAATAAGATTTTACTCACACATCGCCAATAAGGTAATAATTCAATTTTAAAAATACAAGTTTGCGTGTGTGTTATCATTTTGAAACTTAAAACTACTATGAAATTGCACGTGCTACCAATCTTATACATAATATATTGTTATTCTCGATATATTTCTGTATTTTATTTGTTATCTGAAATGAAGGCGAAAGTTAATTTAAAATCAAATAAAAAACCAAGTAACGAAAAAATTAGTTTCTATTATACTGGAAGAGAATTTTTCTGTTAACAGTTTTATTAAATTTTAATTAAAAATAAAAATTGTTTTTTAGTTATACAATACATAATGAACTATAAAACAGAAATCATAATTATTTTCATTATTTCATAAAAAAAGAATAGTCATGTGACGCCTAGATTTGTGTTTTATTAAAAATAAACATGTGTATAGTTTTTTTTTATTTCTTATTAACAAAATACAAATCTAAGCGTCAAATTTGGATGACCTTATATTTATTTATTAATAAAATAATCCTTTATTAAATAGATGAATAGAATATAAATATTTTATTAAAAATAATTACGTTATTTTAATTCAAACATTATTTTTTTATTTAAAAAAACTTTATTATTATAATTTTATAATTTCATATATTACAATTTTGAAAATTAAAATTGTATTAGTATTTAAATAATCTATTTTATTATAATCAATCATTTCATATTCATACTCTTTCAGTCTTTTTCTATACATTGTAAGATGAAAACCTTTACTAAAACATTGTAAACATTGTCATTCGAGTAATACAATGTTTTTCTCTTCCATTCTTCTTCAAAAAATTTTCTTATCTCTCTGTTACATCTATCAATAATCTCATTAACCCTTTTTATATCTCTAGGTTTTCAATATCTCCTTTACTTCAAAGTTTGATGCAATAAGTTTCAAATTTCTCTTCTATAGGTAGTTTTCTCTTCTTTATAAATAATTGATCCAATTTCATGTTAAGCTTTTCACTTTTATAATCATGTCCATAACTGTTTTTTTCATGATCCATTCGTTGTTCTTTCTGTCTCTATGTACATTCCAATATGCATTTTTTCATTTCTTTAGACTGTATGGAGTCTCTTAATTATTCTAGTATTCAAGGCCCAAGTTTCAGTGTTATAAGTGAGAATATTTATGATGTAATGATTAGAAAACTTTTTTTTTTAAAAAAAAAATATTCGATTTGATAAAATGAAAAGTTATTCCAAATTGAATCCATCAAATTCTTATTCTCCTGTTCACTTTGTAAATATTCCTTTAATGTTAATGAGTAAATAATATTTTATATTTCTATTCGATTTTTCCTCTGATTTGAAAATTTCATTGAGGATTATTTTTATCTTATTGAGATCATCATAGGATATTTTTTTAATTTGCTTAATCTAATTCTTTTTTTCCAGTTTGTCTGAGCTATATATATATATATATATATATATATATATATATATATATATATATATATATATATATTCACCAAAATCTTTTTTGACGTTTGACAAATGTTTATCTTAATAAATAAAATACATTAAAACTGTAGGAAAAATATTTCATTATTATTTTTTTATAAATTTAATGCTGTTGTTAAATTTCATTTTCAACTAATATCTTTTATATTTTCAAATCATAAAAATATGATAAAATGATGTTTTGTTACATACTAAAAATAATATTTCAACTCTCTCTCTCTTTGTTATATATATATATATATATATATATATATATATATATATATATACATATCTTTGTATTTATTTTTATACATCATATATTAAGCTGGAATGTCTAAATTGAAGTTGACGAAACTTACGACCGGAAAAAGGCTTTTTATATATGAATATGTTTTATATGAAATATCAGAAACAGGAAATACATTTTATGCGAAACTTTTATTATGATATGTGTATGTGATATATGCTATTCTTTTCCGGAAATATCAGAACCGCAATAAAAATAGAAAAGATCGGTATATTCGTACGAAATTCAGTACGAAAATAAGAAATATGTTACATATACATGAGGATCTTTGAAATCAAATAGGTGAAAGGTAACTGTAACCTAAATTTTATTTCTCGATATGATTTTTAAGAACGCGTATAAAATTCAAAATATATACTTTCCTAAGATATATTACGCACAAAATATTGTTTTACATTTTTCAATAACAATATTTAGTTGGATACACCCTTATAATGCAATAAATATTTGTTTATATTTTTGTATATATATATATATATATATATATATATATATATATATATATATATTCTTGTAATACTTAAAGATTGTATTTAAATTGAAATAAATAATTTATATTTTTTAAATACCAAATGTCTTTAAATAAAATTTTTAAAGAAATAGTAGAGAATAAATGTAAATACTATACAAAAGAATCAATGAATATTTAAATTCTTATCATTTTGGCACAAAATTCAATGACAATTATAAATTAAACTTGAATGTTTGACTATTTTTAAGTTTTAATTCTGACCACACTCAATTTTGAATTGTTTATAACTTTAATCTTTTTTATTCAATGAAATCATGAATGAACAATTTAAATTTAAATTATTGTGTTATTTTCGTTGCTAGAATAATCATGTTAACAAGTGTAAAAGTTTATATCTGATTTCCTACAGTTAAATATTTCACAAAAACACTGTTCGCTTTATTAACTAAGTTTTAAATTATTTTTCTTAACAGCTATACTGTAATTTATCACAAAGACGAAAATATGTTGGCACTAAATCACAAAAACAAATTTTCAGAAATGTTTTTTTGTTAATCCATTGTTGCATTAACTGCTGGCACCATTATATTTTCTACTAAAAATATTTACAATAAATTATTCCAACTTACATCACTAAAAATCAAATATAGATCAATATAAATATATTATTTATAGTTTATTACATTGTTATTTAAAATAAAATTATACTCATTATCCAAAAATATAAAAAAGGTAGTAGCATTTAAAATAGCATAGTTGTTTTTCATTAATATGTACCTAGTAACTTTTATTGTATAGGGTCGTCCAAATTTAACGCCTACATTTGTGTTTTATTAAAATGAAACATGTGTATTAGGGTGGTGTGTATGGAAACATGTATATAGTTTCTTTTTAATAAAACACAAATCTAGACGTCACATTTGGATGACCCTTTTGTTCACATGTTTGTGCTTGATTAATAAATTTTTAATAAAAAACTAAATATATAAATCTAAGAGACATTATGTGGATGAATAATGTGAACTATAAAAAATTCTATCGGAATTTAGAAGCACGTAGAACGCACAAACTTTTTGCAAAGCATAAAAATATCCTAAATTTCTCTACCTACGGTTTTGATAAAGAAATTGTTTTCCAAAGTTACTGTTACATATAAACACGTGCCGTATAACTTTTTTAAAAAAATATATTATTTGTTAAGACTTTAAAAAAAATCTTTCGTATATAATAGTTTTTTTTAAAAAAAATGATCTGATACTTTTATAAATAGTTGATGTCAGTAAGATATACTTATAAGTTTATTGATAAAATTAAACATTATTGATAAAATTAAAATTAATTAGTAAATATCTTTACTAATAACATAGACACATGTAAATTAAACTATAATTAACGATAATTAAGATATTTTTCTTTTCAAAGAAATAAATAAAATATACAGGATTTAATAATATTTATATATGTACATAAATGTAAGCATATGTACTATCATCATCGAATTTTTTCTACCCACTGATGGATAAAGGTCTCTTACAAAATTTTGACGAATTTTCTTGTCTCCATCTCATCAATTTATAAATATCTTTCCGAGTATTTTGATATTTACGAGTTTCCAAATAATATTTTGTTTTGAACATCGGTGGTTTTCTCTTCTTTTCTGTATAACCGGACTATTTTCATTTTAAACATTTCACTGTTACTATAATCTCCATAAGATTAATTTATTTCTAATTTACTCATTTCTTTTTTTTGTATATATTATTTTTGCATCTTTCTATAATTCTATGTGTCATCAGGAGTCACTAAATTATTCTGATATTTAAGACATACATTTTATTGTTTTAAATAAGAACAGATAAAGTAAATTAATCAATTTTTTTTCTTTAACCATTAATAAATATTCGAATTCATGATATGAAAATATTTTACTTATTAACAACATTACATTATTATTTTCTTGTTTACTTTTTCTATTAATATTTCTTTATTATCAATGAATTGTCCTAGATTCATCCAGATTCATAAAAAAATATTAGCAATATAAAGAATTCCATGGAAAGATTCATATATGAAATAACATCTAGAGACAAAGAAAAATAAGTGAATTTGAAAAAAAACTAAATTTATGCAATTTACAGTACAAGTGAAAAATTGAAAATGAAAATAAAGAATCCATTTAACAAAGAAAGAACATCGTTAGACGAGAGAAGTTATTAATCGGGAACCCCGTAATATAAAATAGCGCAAAAGAGGCCAATAAACTGAGATAACGATATAAGAAAATTCATGAAAATGAAATGAAAAAGAAAAGCATTTATGTTCCTGTAAATAAAAAATAAAAAGCGTCTGACGATTATATATATAAAGATATATATATATATATATATATATATATATATATATATATATATATATATATATATATACACACCTGTTCCTCAATTTACGCGGAGTATTCGTTCCACGTGGATTTGTTTTACGCGAATGAAAATCGCGTAAATTGCGTCTGTCAGTATAATAGAAAAAATATTGGAAATAAAAGCTAGTAAAGTTGTAGAAACACATATTTATTTCACATAACTTAACAAAAAAATAATGACGTTTTAGAAAATAAAAGTAGATAAATTTTCTTCGGTGTCAGTATTGCTACTGTAATTCAAAACAATCAACATTTTATATATTGATATCGTGATTTTATACGTTCAAGTAAGAATTTGCGTCACTCTGATATATAATAAATTCCATGAAAAATTATATAAAATGAAATCTATCTGACCGCGTATAAATAGTGCCGCAGAAATCAATACCGCGTAAAAAAAGTCCCACGTAAATTGAGGGTCGGGGTGTATATATATATATATATATATATATATATATATATATATATATATATATATATATATATATATATATATATATATATATATTATCGTCAGATGCTTTTTATTCACCGGGACATGAATGTTTTTCTCGAAATTTTCCATTTCTAGTGATTCACTGTTTTAATCGGTCTCAATTTATATCAGTCCGTTTCTGAACGAAAACCTCATTGAATAATCACTAATATATATTAAAATCATCATCAGTTATATATATATATATATATATATATATATATATATATATATAAAATTTACGATTTTACGTCAACCTCGATTTGACATCACATTTTATTTAATAATTTCAGTACTAAGTTCACTTCATCATATATAATTTTATTTATACACTTGCTAAATATTAATCCAACAATGAACCCCTAGAGCATCATAGCCAAAATTCTGTTGCAATGGTGTATGTTTAACTAATGATAAATATGTCACAATTTCCAACCTGGCGTTAAGCCATGTGTTACCTCTCATTAAGAAAATTACTGTCATGAACACTTAATGAGGTTCAATATTCAAAACATTTTAATAATTTTTCACATAAGGAAATCCCAAGTAAAATATGAATATTAAAAATAATTTTATAAACATTTAAGGAAAATATAGAGTCATCTAAATGTGACGCCTAGATTTGTGTTTTATTAAAAAGAAACATTTGTATATTTACTATAGTTTCTTTTGAATAAAACACAAATTTAGGCGTCGCCCATGGATAACCCTATATTAATATATAGTATGTTTACAAAAAATGAAATCAAAATATTTTATATGTTACTTTTTTCATTCAATCTGTTTATTACTTTTGATTTAAATGTGATATGTTTTAAAGCTTACTCATAAATTTGTTATTTATTAATAAGCATCAAAATATTTAATATTAATTTTCTGAGTTATTTTAAATCTAATAAAATTTATAAGAATTTTAAATGAACTAAATAGGCCAATACATTTGTACATATATATATATATATATATACACCCACACATACATCAGCTTATATCAACCCACTAGTGATCACAATCCTCACTGAATATTTAACATTCACTAGTATTCGGTCTTATTCATCACACTGACCAGTCGGATTAGTGAGGATTTTTTATTCAGGATTTACTCCCTTAGACAGGTTGCCTTCACTTCAACTAAAGAGCCCCGCTTATCCTATTTTTCTTACCGTATATCAAACGAAATCTCTCGCATGACAGATAGTGATGTTAGTTACTGCACCATTGGTTGATTATATATATATATATATATATATATATATATATATATATATATATATATATATATATATATATATAAAAGATAAATACTTATCAAATGTTTTTTTTAATTTCTATATTTTTCAGTCAACACAAATTATCTGCATGAAAAAACAAAGAAAAAAATTCGTCTAAAATTTCTTAATTTGAATTTTTCCGATAATTAATTTTTAAATGATTACTAACACATTTAAGAATTAGATATAAACGAATAATTTTAATTGAATTTGACAAATTATTTTTATCTAGAAATCAGTAACTAATAATAAATACGTGTTGACATAAAATCTTTCTCTACTTTTTTCTCATGAAACTTTTCGTAAACGAAATATTTAACTGGGAGTATATTAATTAAAATCATCTTAAAATAGAACAAAATTCTAAATTTAATACTCGTAGTTTGAAAATAAACACGCTAATATATGACCGGAAATCAAAACGAAATAAACTTAATATGAATATTTCTGTTTATCTACAAATTTATCGTTACAGATATTTTTTAAAATGTCAAAATGCAATCTTGTATTTCCTTAGCGTAATTATGATTTTTTTTAGTGACATTGGTTAGAATATATTTTATTTTTAATGAAACGTTCAAAAAAAATCTAGTAATATTTTCGTATTAATTTTTTGGAAATTATCCAATATCGGTCACACAAAATAAACGTTCCTTAGTTTCAAGGTGTCAACTTGTCTACGCGTTATTTCGACATTCAAATATAGAATGTTATATTAAAATAGACATTTTTAGCGGAAATGCCTGAAACTTAATTTCGATAAAAATAAATATATTAATTCATCTAAGAATAATTTAAGAGATTGTAAATATTTACAATCATTTGACTACTTTATAAGTCATGAATTGATTTTAAATTTTATGGAGTTTATTTTTCATTGAATTCTAAGAGGAAAATTTTATAACTTTACTTAAAATTTTATTTTATCATAAATAAATTGTCATCCTAACACTACAAGACATAAAAATGTTCAGTAATTATTTATTGTTCATTTTAATTGTTTATATGCTAATATAAATTTTGGTGACAGTGCCATTATCATCACAATGTTTTATTATAAAAACTAGATTCTATAATATAGAGTTATGATTATAATGACATGGTTAATTGAATATGCATCATATTTTAAGCAAATAAAGTAAATAATGATTATTTTTTAACGCTTTTATAATATTTTTTAGATTGGAAGTGAGAATTAATTTATGTTAAAGTTCATTTTCTAAAATATTAAAACAAATAGTGTTTAAATTTATATAATTTAATTCAACAATAAGTAATTACTGAAACTTTTTAACATCTTGTGGTGTTGACAGTAATAGTTCATTTAAAATTATAAATTATTTTAAAATAAACTAAATTTCAAAACATTAAAACCGAACTTAAAAACTACTTATTAATAATTTCTTAAGTGAAAATTAAAATAAAAGTATATTTAAACTTATTATAATAGCAATTTTATTCATTATTATTTTATCTCACTTCAATTATTATCTTACTTTCTCTTCTGCTCAAGTAACTATTTATTAACAGTGTGTAGTTTTTATTACAATATATCATATAATATATAAATATATATAATATTAGTTCATATGACATTCAAGTATAATTAAAATATATCGGTCATTGCATGTCCAACATTCATAATTTTAAATATCTAATTTCTATTTTATACTTCATTTCTTTTTTATTCAATATTTATTGAAATATTGTATGAAAAAATATAATAAATCACATTTTAACAATTTAGAAAAAATATTTATGTAATATTTTTTTGTAACTTTTATTTTTTACTCACACAAAAATCTCAAAAAGTTAAAAATTGTGCATTGAAATAAATTTTCAAAAAGAACAAACTTTACTAATTATCGATTAATTTATTTATTTATAGTTTTTAGCAATGAACCTAAAATATAATTTCTTTGTTAAAATATTTGAAAAATATTGTATAAAATGGTCCAAATGTTACTAAATGATAATAAACAAGTAAATGTTTGTCTAAATCCTTCAATCTCATTCGGACCATCCTATAGAATAGTGTAAATAAATCAAAGGATTGAGCAAATCAATCTATTCACAATTAAGCTATTTGTTTCTGTAAGAATAAATTTAATTGCAGTTATCTAATATGTAATTATTTATTTTTTTAGATGGAAAATTTAAATATATATATATATATATATATATATATATATATATATATATATATATATATATATACGGTGTCCCATTAGGAACGCACACTCATCATCGTTTATTCAAAAAAATATGTATTTTATTTAAAAATGAAGGTGTTCGCTCTTGATGGAATACCCTATGTATTTTAATGAGTTGAAATACAATCTAGAAATTTTAATTAATAAATAATTTATTAAATTAGAATCTTAAAAAAATCAATGTATAAAATAAGCATCATATTTAATTTGTAATGATTTTCAAAATACAAATATACTTTTTATATTAATTTTTATTCAGATATTTATTAAGAACATTGTTTATATTAATTTCTAAGTGGTTGAGTAAATAATACATAAATGAGTTGTATATATTATGTTACAAATACATTTATATTTAACAACTGAGATGTATTTTTAACAACAAATAGATGATTCTATTAATGTAACATCCTTAATATAATCTTCTCAAATTATTTCATTTACATAAAAGCATTCGTTTTCTTCTTATATTGTCATTTATTGCCAACAAAATTTGTATAGTTATTTCTTACAACAAAGTTGTTTTATTTATTTAGAAAGACATAATGAATCTATTTAAACCTATTTATCTCTTTGTCTTATATTTTCAAATATTTGTTTGACGTTAAAGTTGTATTTATTTTTGTTGGATTTCTTTCAAATTTCTATTGAAAACATATTTTGGCGATTATCCAAAAAATGTATTATTTCATACTTTAAAGACTGTATGTATATACATAAGTATATATATATATATATATATATATATATATATATATATATATATATATATATATATACATATTTATATATATATATATATATATATATATATATATATGCATAGATGTGTATATAAGTAATGTATTTTATCTACACCAGACCTTTACACTAATATGTCAGGGACAGAGTAATCGGAAAAATCTAGGTCATTGTAGGGAACTTGCAATATGTTCCTTATAGAGTTTTTTTTATGATATTATGTTATTTGAGTAATTCAGAAAGCAGCTAAAAATATCATTTAATGTTTTCTTTTTATGCGTGTTAAATAAAAAAAAAAGTAAAACATGATCATTCTTATAATATAAACATAAACAGACCCTAAATAAAAATATTATATATTTACAGATTAACATCTTTACAAAGTAAACGAATTTCTTAAATACTTAAAAAGATAGAATTTAAATTCAAAAATTAAAAATGACGAGATGTACATATTAAAAATATATAAACTTGAAACAACTAAATAATTATTTGTATTAGATTATTTATCTTTTATAAAATAGGATACTGTTTTTTAGTTCAAAACTTAAATAATTGATCAGTTTGTTATTACAATAAAACCATAGGGTCATCCAAATGTGATGCCTATATTTGTGTTTTATTAAAGAAAAATATGTGCATATAGGGTGGTGTATAGGAAAACATGTGTATAGTTTATTTTTAATAAAACACAAATCTAAACGTCGCATTTGAATGACCCTATACATAGTTTTAAGAAAAGTTAGTATATTTAACTGTTCTGTTATAATGTTATTTTATTTTTTGTTAATGACATTTTTTGTATTTGTAAATATTAATATATGAATAAATTTTAATGAATGCATTTAAAATAGACTATTTCTTATTATTTAAATGATTCATTTAAAAAAAAAAAAATAATAACAGACACAACCATTAATATATTTATTAAAAATATTTGATTTTTCTAAAAAGAAAATAAAAACAGAATATTATAATGTAATACTATAAAATAAGAATTTTTAACTTGAGATATTAAAATCATAAAAATTAGAAGTTAAAGTAAAATATTTGATTAATAAAAAACTCATTTCATCTCTTATAATAGAGCTATTACTAATGAATAATCTCTAACAAAATCGATAATAAACCAAATTTTACATAAAAAATAAGAAAATTAATGTTGCTTTATAGATTATAAAAAACATTCTATTTTATCAACAGATTAGCACTTTAATATCAATATAAAAATTCAAGATTGACAAAGTATTAATTGAGATTTTAAAAATTATTTTTAAAAATATAGAGTTATGCATTAAACTTAACTTTGATTTTATCTGAAAATACAGGATAACATCAACGATGTCATCTTTCAAATTTATTTAATTTTTATTATAAGACAACTTATTAAATGAGGTAAATAATCTTATATCATACATATAACAAAAAGAAATAAAGATAATAGTAAACATCTAAGAACTTGTGGCTCATAAATACCTTTTTTATTGTAAAGAGCTCTAAATAAAATAAAAAAGTTTTATGACACTTGAAAGTTGAATGTAAATACAAATAAAATAAAAATAATCGTATTCTGAATATAGAGATTTAAAAAATAGTAATAGAAATAAATGGAAAAATAAAAAACAATCTATGATATAAAATATAAAGGACAATATATAAAATAATGCTCTGATAATGATGACATCGACATCAAAATACGCATTAGCTTATTATTGTTATAAACGAACAAAGTGAACAATAAGTAATTATTGAACACTTTAAAATATTGTGGTGTTGGTGATAATAATTCATTTATATAAAAATATAGTTCATAGATTATGAATATTTATAAATTACAAAAGTAATAACTGTATTTTTTTATATTCATGATCTTTTAATTTTTAACTAGTTACTGATAAAAAAATTTTTTTTAATATTAAAACGCATATCCTAAATTTACAAGCTTATCTTCTTAGAAGATATAATTACGAAAAAATAACCTTTCAAATGTATATACATAATAAAAAATATTTTTTATGATATCTCATAAAACTATATTAATATACTGTATCATTCTGTTAATTTTATTTAAACAGTTATTAAAGATAAACTAAATAACATCGTTACGTAAATAAATAATAATGAGACGAAAACATTCATTCCAGCTTATCTATATTTATTTAACAATACACTTCAGACGATCCACATATATACAAATCCTTCGCGTTTATCCTCTTTTGAAAATTAGATTATTTACTTAATTACTGTAGATATTTTGAAATTTCTATTTTAAAAATATATTGTCAAATAAACAACAACCACACTTACCAAAAATAATTGTTTAAAATTAAAGTACGTTCGTAAACAATTCTAAAGTGTTATATTTTTTAACTCCTCTTATATTTCAATCAATGAATCATTCGTGCGTTCACTGTACAAATATAAATCTGATGAAACATAAAACGTCAGAAGTTCATAACCTGGCATCAATCGTTTTTTTACATTTATGTTCTTTAAAAACAAACACACTTTCGACACTTATTGTTAAAATTGAACAACATTGTGCAATTTAAACTAATATAAATAGGTTTTTTTAAATAGATTCAAAGTCGAATATTCAAATTAAATGTATTTCTCTAACTTTTTTAGATTAACTTAAATTAAATTTCCATTTATTTGCCAAATATAATTAGTCAAATGACCCATCGTAGTCTAAAATATATTTTATACTATTTAGAACAGTTAAAAATATAATTCTTCTTAAATAATCATATATTGTTTTTAATAAGTTATATTTTTTATTAAAAATATTAAAATAAATATTTGAAATATTCATTTAAAATAACATTTATTTTAATTTTATTTCTCTTAAAATATACTCTACTTAAGGGTCAAAAACACATTTAGTAATGAAATTACATAATGTTTAAATTAACGTACCTTTACATGAAAATATTATAAAATGTTTTAAGAAGCAAATGTAAGGTGTTAATTTAATTATCATTTCCAGTTGAAAACATCAGACGTAATTAGCATCTTTACGTATATTAATTTTAAATAGATTACAAAAATTTCCACTCATAAATTAAACACTTAGTCCATAATAAATACAATTTATTTCAAAACATTTAACATTTTATGTTGTAATGATTTAGTATTTTTTAAGTACAAGGGTATACATATGTACATTAATTTTTATTGGTTATAAAACAATATTTAAAATAATTAGAGTTACTTAGTTTATATTAAAAAATATAATTATAGCAATATATGTTTTAATATAAATATTTTCTTAGGTTTGAATATACATTGATACAATTATATTAAATAAAAACCTAATAATAATTATCTAACGAGTAGAAATTTAATTTAAAATTGTTTGTTATATAGATGACCCAAATGAGGCTGAAAAATATAATAGGTTATATTATTCGATCTCATTTAGACCATTCTGTATATTAAGTTATTTATTTATATGATTATTTTAAATTTGAAATATAAAATCAAAACAATTTATTTTTAAATTTACAAAAAATATTTAAATCAAATAAGATCTGCTAACTTCTATGCCTTTTTATAATGAATTTTTAGATCAAATATTCTTTTTTGAAAAAGATATTTTATTTCATAATCGATAAAGTTTTGCAAAAATCTTTCGCATGTTTCATAAACCGTTTGTTTATGTGAAAGGTTCCAAAAAAATCTGCTAAAAATGTAGCTTAGCTGTAACAATTTTTATATGGTGATCTGAGCAATATGAAGTCTTGCATTGTAATACAAAAAATATAGCCACATTTATTTGCCAACGCGGATTGAACTATTTTTAATTTTTCATGCACGACATTGATTTTCTCATAACATTTCTTTACTAATTTAACTTGCATAAATACATAAATAATCTGCTCCTTTTGCAGACCAACATATCATTATCATGAAATTATAACATCGTATTCTTTTTTGTAGTAGAAAATTGTTTTGACATATGTTTGATAGCTTCATAAATGTCCAATAGTTTTCTATATTATTTCAATTTATTTTAAAAGATTATTTTTTATTATTTGGTCTTTTTTACTTCTCAAAAACAATGATGAATAAATTCACACATGCCGATACTTCTCTTGTTTGTAAAATTTACGAAGTAGCTATTTATTTATATTATTTTATTATAAAATGGTGTTTTATAATAAAATAAGAACTTGGGTTATTCTTAAAAATGTTGAAAATAAGTTGATAAAATCTCTCTCAAAACTTTCCATTTGCAATCACAACATCTAAAACTTTTTTCCATTCTACGTCGACAATTTTTTATGTCTATCCTATCTAGCCACGGGTCTCTTTTTGTGTTTAATAAATATTTCTGAATTCCACATCAATAATTAAAAATGTCCAGCTCATTTCTATTTTAAACTATTTTTTTATTTGTTATATATATATAAAAAATCAATAATTATTAAACATATTTATTAAAATGTTGACACCAGAAACTGATTCTTCTTAAAAAATTTAAAACTTTATATATATATATATATATATATATATATATATATATATATATATATATATATATATATATATATATATATATATATTAAGAACAATCAGTTTCTGGTGTCACAACATTTTAATAAATATATCTAATGACAAAATATAGAATAAAAGTAGAATTACTCTTTAAATAAAATTACTTGCATAATAAAGTTATATCAGAACTTAAGGAAACTTAGAATTAAATAGTATTTTTTAAAAAAATAATGAAAAGTTTTATAAGATTTTTTAAAAATTAATGATTTAATAAATATTAAATAATATTTGTGTGTATAAAATCTTTTTATCTTTATCCAAAACAACTAATTATTTTCATGTTAAATTATATTAAAAATTGTAAATAATAGACAAAGAACTTAACCTAACATTACAACAGTTTTAATTTCAAAGTCGTTAAAAATAAAGTAGATAAAAAATCAGTCTGTAACTGATATGCAAATTTGAAAATTACATATTAAACTTAAGATTCTTTTTGATAAATAATATAAAAAAACGTATGTTTTTCAACGTCGCAAAAGTGCTTCTAAATGCGTGTTAAATTACACCAAATCTATTTTATCATTTGACAAGCAGTATCTGTTCTGTCAAACTTATCAAGCTCATTAATAAAAGTCGTGTTTATTGCATTATTCAGCGAAGTTTCTGCCCGACAAAAACGAATAGCTTAAATCCTCGAGCATTAAGTTCACACGTCTTCTACTATATACATGGTCTTAAAGTATTTAAAACGTCAACTAACAGTGGCGTGCGGTGTTCTGCAAAGCAATAGCTATCCGTAAACGAGACCGGAACATTTCATCGAACGTTGTGTGAATTTATGTGAACGCGATAACAAATATATACTGTGTATGTATGTGTGTTCACCATTATTTGGGCTTTATACGATATACTCTATAAGTACTGATAACACGTTAACTGCCTCACAACATGCACACGTTACGAACGAAAGCAACGAACAACGAGAATGGAAAACTGTAATGGAATAATAAACGTGTTAGTGGAAAAACGAATGAAGTTATATGAGCCTAATACATGTTGTTACAAATAATGTACGCGTTATCACAGAAAAACAACTGATATTTCGTATTGAACTGTTATTTTCACATTAATAGTTATTGGTTGTATCAGTGATTTATATTGGAAATGTAAAATATCTATCATTTTTTGCTAATACATATATATCTAGGGTCATCCAAATGTGACGCCTAGATTTGTGTTTTATTTAAAAGAAACATATATATAGTTTATTTTTAATAAAACACAAATCTATGATTCACATTTGAATGACCCTATATATATATATATATATATATATATATATATATATATATATATATATATATATATATATATATATATATATATATATATATATATATAAACAGTGGGTCAAAGTGAAACTCATA
Organism: Neoneuromus ignobilis; assembly: GCA_029203775.1. Classification (NCBI taxonomy): domain Eukaryota; kingdom Metazoa; phylum Arthropoda; class Insecta; order Megaloptera; family Corydalidae; genus Neoneuromus; species Neoneuromus ignobilis. The sequence goes on from CP092090.1 coordinate 47,390,393, forward strand.
CAGAGTTATGTTTCCAATAATTTTACACATATATTTTAATATAATTACAATTTTCTTTATTTTTTTGCTTAATTTCTTTATTAAGCTTATTTTTATTATATTTGAAAATTTCAATCGTAAATTAATACTTTTACTCAAGAAAAAATAACAATTTCTGAAAAATGAACAAAAAATACATCAAAATGAAACTCATACAACTAACAAATTATTTATTAAATTAAAATTTACAATAGATTGAATTATTTTAGTACTTGGTAGAGTAGCCTTTATTAATTGTTATAGCCTTTAAACGATTCGGGATGGATTTAACTAATTTTTCACAATAAGCTAGATCAATTTTTCCCTAGTCTTCTAATAACGCTTTTTTAAATCATTGTTATTAATAATAGTGTGTGTTCTAATGGAAACTTTTAAGTGATTCCATAGATTTTCAATCACACTTATATCAGGTGATTATGGTGGTGTTTCCAGTACTTTGAGGCATTTATATAACAACCAACTACGTGTTTTATAAGCTTTGTGCTTGGGGTCGTTGTCCTGATAAAAATTAAATGTTTGTAAAATTCCAAGTTTTTGATCACTGGCTTTCAATTTTTTTCTTAATTGAACAAATAAACATTTTACTTCATAATGCCATCTATAAAATTAAATTTCCAACCCCTCTCGTAGACATACACCCCTATACCATAAAATGACCGCTTTTATGTTTGACTGTAAAATGTAAGTGTTTTAAAAACATTTCTGTATTTGGTTTTTGCCATACATTATTTCTCCCATTGGATCCTAATAAATTATATTTGCTTTCGTCCGTAAATAAAACATCTTTCCAATAATCAAAACTTTTATTAACATGTTCCCAAAGGAAGCTTAACCTTTTGTTGGATTAACTAGATTTATGAAATTTTTCTTCCTGGCAATAGGAGCATGAAACCCATTTTTATTTAATATATTGCGAATTGTTTGGGGGATTACTTTTTTATTTAGATACTTTTTAACTTCTATAGTCAATTTGGGCGCGTTAATTTTCGAATTTTCTTTAATTTTTCGTAGAATCCAACGCTCGTCATGGTCATTAAAAATCTTGCGGTGGCTCTTTTTGACTTTATTGTCAACACTTTAATCATTTTTAAAAAATATTTATTACAGTTTGCATTATAGCGTGGTTTTTATTAACTATTTTTCCAATTTCCCGTAGAGTTTTTTCATTTTTGTAATGAAAAATCATTAGCTTTCACTCATCCGACGATGATTGTCCTCTTTGTCTATTCAAAGTGAAAATCCAATTTATATTTTTTACAAAATGATTATAAATGACTTAACAACAAGTTTTTTATATAACCGAAGTGGCCAAACACGTATTTGAAGAGTATACTTTCTTAACACAGCAGTTTTCAAGCGAGAATAATTCGTTGTATGAATTTCATTTTGATGTATTTTTTGTTCATTTTTCAGAAATTGTTACTTTTTCTGGAGTAAAAGTATTAATTTACGATTGAAATTTTCAAATATAATAAAAATAACCTTAATAAAAAAATTAAGCAAAAAAAATAAAGAAAATTGTTATTATATTAAAATATATGTGTAAAATTATTGGAAACATAACTCTGTATGAGTTTCACTTTGACCCACAGTATATATATATATATATATATATATATATATATATATATATATATATATATATATATATATATATATATATATATATAGGTTATATCTATTGGTCCTATGAATGAAATTAAAGGATAGTAAAGAATAGTAAGTGATAATAAAAATGTAAATACATTTCTAAACCATTCAGTCTCATTTGAGCCACTATATATATGGTTAATTAATTTCTATTAGTATTAAAAATCGTCCTGCTCAAAAAATTAGATAAACTTGAAAATTATAGATTTTATTTTGTATCACTTTTATTAATCTTTTACTAACGATTTATTCAAATCTTTCAAATTATTTACATTGAATGATTATTTTATTTTTTGAAAAATCTAATTTTTTGTCTTAAAAATCGAACTCCTTCGGTATAAAAATATCCATTTTCAGATTCTTGCTATAGAATGTAATAGATATTTGTAGACATAAATGCAGTTACCACATCAGTTAATGACGTGTTATTGGCAACTCATATTGGGATCATTGAGTTAATTTCGATGAATCAAAAAGAATTTGACTAGTTTATTCCTAACCTTATATGAAGACGACCATAATGCTAACAAATTTTAAAACTTTTTATTAGTTTATATGTTTCACTAATTGATCATTATTAGGTTTATTTTTAAGTTTTCTTTATCAATATTGAAAATGTAATAAACAATGATATATTTTTTATTTATGATAAGATCTGATTTTCTATTTCCTAGAAGAAAAAACATTTTAATCTTACACTGTCATTACCTGAACAGTCGCTGATATATATTTATACATTTATATATATATATATATATATATATATATATATATATATATATATATATATATATATATGTATATATATATAAACTATACGTATATTTTTGTACAAAAAATTGTATTGTCTATACATGTTCATAGTTGTAAAACAACAATGCTTCATCATAATAAATATTAGTACAAACGTAAACAGACAGTTATAACTTTGACCTTCAAAATAATGGCAAAGTATTTGAGCTTGAAAGGTCAAAGATCTTAGAACTATATATTGTAAGCTTATATTTATGTGTATATATATATATATATATATATATATATATATATACATATTTCATACTTTGTCAAAAGCTTAATCTTGTTAAAAGCTATTATCAGATATACTTGAAAGAAATTCCTACTAAGTATTTAATTAATTAACTATAAAAAATTCAATCATAAAATTTATAGAAGAAAATCAAATAATAGAATGTATTCGAATTATTTATTGTTTCCTGTCGTAATCAATTTGATTTTGTTTTTTTATAGTTGATACAGCTGATTAAATTTTATTATATATCTCAGGAATGTTTCGTTTCTAAAATAAATTTCCAATATAAATGATTAACTCTTTCACCTCACATACACATACACACACACACATAAACATATATATATATATATATATATATATATATATATATATATATATAAGATAAATATTCAAAATTAAAAAGATTAAAAATGGAACTAGCCACATAGAAAAATGAAGAGACTAACAAAGGAAATGAAATGTCATTAATTGGGAATCTAGAGATATTTAAAGGTCTTAAGAAGAGATCCTTTCATAAGTGAGACAGAGATATAACACAATTTATCTGAATGGAATGGAAGGAAAAAATACTAGATCATTCTAAGTGGAACATTTTGAAAGTTTTACGTTTAACAGAAGATAGAAAAGAGCTGATAATTATATATATATATATATATATATATATATAAAATGTTCTTTTAAGCATTATAGAACTTTAAATTGAATTCCTATTGAAAGTTATATCTAATCTAAAAATCATTGTTTACATACATATATACATGTGTGTGTAAATGTATATATAAAGTAATGATAAAAGATGTTTTTTTTAAGTTTAATATAACTTTTGATAGGGATTCGGTTTAAAGTTCTATCACTATTGAAAAAACAGCCTATATATAAATATATATGTATGTGTATATATATATAAGTATTTATAGTTATATAAATTTATCTAGAAATGAAAATAATAAATGTCAAATAACAATACAAAGAAAAGTGGAAGTAAAAAAATATGCACCTAGTATCGATAATGGCAAAGAATGAAATAAATAAATAAACAGAATAAAAATCTTAAATATGAAATAGAATACTTCTTAAATATGAAAAAAACTACTGTTTACATTTAAAAATGTAAATCTAGAAACAAAAAAAAAATTATCATGGTTTTTGTATAGAGTATACGAGTGAAATATGCACAATTATAACAGATAAAAAAAAATTGGAAGGTTTTTAAGTTTCGGGTGATAAAAGAATACGAGATTTTATAAATGAAGATAAAATATCAAGTTTAGAAGTGTTTAAAAGAGTAAGTCAGAAGAAATGTATATAGAAAAATATTACAGAAAGAAGGGTAAAATTAAAATAAGATATATACTAATTCACGAGATATTACTTAAAAGTATATTGAAAGAAATAGCGAAAGAAAAAAGTAAAAAGAAAAACACAGATTTAATTATATAAAACAAATAAAAAACACACGAGATCTATTAATTATAGGAACATGAAAAAAAAGATTTATAATAAAAAATTGTAAAAAGCTATAACAAACCACTCATAAGATTGATGACTGGAAGAAAAAAAATATATATATAATCATCATCATCATCCCAAAGCTCATATCAATCCACTACTGAACGAAAGCCTCAATGAATGCTACCATATATAAAAATATATATATATATATATATATATATATATATATATACCAGGGTCGTTTGATATGTGTGGTAAAAAAGTAAGAAAAACTAAATTGAAAAATATAATTAAATTAATTAATTAATTAAATTAAACAATAAATAAATTTACTATACTTATCAAACGACCCTCGTATTCTCTTCTTTATTTTTTAGTAAGATTGGTATAATCAACGTATCGATATATAAATAGAATAAATGATTCATTATTATTCAGTATAATATTTAAAATTTCTTTGAATGAAAAAATATTTATGAAATTATTATTTTTGATATCATTTTTTTATAAATAGTTTTTAGGTACATTTTGAAATCATTTTATTGTTGACTTTAAAGTTGGCAATATAAATGAAAAATTTAACATAAATTTTCTTATCTAATATGAATTTAATACCAACAAATTTATTTAATAACAAATAGATATTAGAAAAAATATCTTTTTGCAAACTTGTTTCTAATATATATGTAGAAATTAACTATTATTAGCAATAATTAATTATTTATTAAAATACAAAATATGCTTTATATATTGTTTCTAAAATCAATATATTAATTCTTAGAAAACTAACCAGGAAATAAAATATTCTTGATATAATCAATTATTTTTCATGAGAATTCATTTTATACACTCATTCTGTTTTTATAATCAATGATACTAATCTTCTTCGATCGATATTTCTATAACTAGATATTAAATTTTATTCGATTTTTTTAAATATGTCTATATTACAGAATAATTCATAATGAACTGCCTGATTTATTCAATAAAAACTCTTTACCATTCTACAATAGTTTACCATTTTATAATCAGTGATTACGAGTATAACATAAATCTTTTAACAATTCTGTATTTTACTTTCAATGCTTTTGCTTGTTTTTCTTACTTAATACATTTTATACATATTGACTCAGGTAATTTGATTATTTTGGCTAAGTAAAACAACACCCACGAATCAACCCACATGAGTTTGTTTTTTGTTTGTTTCTAATAATAGGTACATTAATTTGTGCTTTAACTTTTTACTAGAAAAGTCATTGTTTATACCTACACTCGATAATATTTGTTACTAACTAAAAGTTTTAAATTTCTACACTCGTTACTATTTATTACAAAGAATCTCAGTGAATTTCTATTAAGTTAATAAACCTATTATAATTTTATAGGTAAACAAAATACTTTTAAATCGTTTAAACAGTGAGGAAATATCTCAATAAAAACTGTTTATATATAAGTGTATATTTTTATTTATGAATATAAACTATCTAAATTTTTTTCTGTATTTATATAGAAAAGCACTGTTTGTATAAAAATAGCTATTTTAATGGATTGTTAGGTAACAAATAAAATTTCAAATTTAAGAATATGAAACTTGTTACTTACACAAAATTATTTTTATAAAATATAATAAATCTTTTTTTTAAAATAAACAAAATAGATTTATGTAAACATTTAAATATATGTTAAAAATAAGAAAGAAAAACAGAATATCTAAGATGAAAAAAATATTTGAAATATTCAAGACAAAGATTTTGAAATGTATTTTAGTAAATTCCTAAATATATTTATACTTATGATTATTATTTCAAAAATTAAAATGTTTTTAATCTTCAATAATAAATGTGTATCATTAACATTTTTTTAAAAATTGTATTAAAATTTTCAATTTGTTTGCCAACATCAGTGATATATAACCATCATAAATTCGAGACAAGCACGATACAAAAAAAATCTAAAAAAAAGCTGTGTCAAAATTACAAAATAAACATACTTTCATTAAAATACAAACACATGTCGCATTAACGAAACATCACTTATACACAAAGAAGCACACAATACAGTTACATTTTTCAAATCAAGTTATATCATATGGCATGCCAAGATTTTAACGTAGAGGCGTACCGTTCAAGAAAAGAAAAAAACGTATAAAAGTAAATGACTTGATCGTAACACACGTAGCAATGTCAAAGCTTGAAAGATAAAAGAAAAAAAATTGTAAGTGTTTTGGCATTATTGCCAACCATTTCTTCCGTCACATTGCCAAGGTCGTGATGTTCTAGATTTAATACAAACGATACTGCATCGTGCAATTAGCGTAACCTCTGTAGTAGAATTTATATGAAAATCGATTCATTTATATTTTATCTTTTGTATGTTTCTTTTTACTGCTTCATAAAAATGAATGTCAGAACATTGTAACATAACAGTGAAAGAAAATTGAGTCATTCTATAAAAACAATGTACGCGGAAATGGCTATATTTGAATCAAATTTATTTTTGTAACCTTTTAACTTAATTTTTAAAATAAAAATATAAACAAGTACACATACACTATATATATATATATATATATATATATATATATGTGTGTGTGTGTGTATATATATATATATATATATATATATATATATATATATATATATATATATAATGCATAAATTAATTTGGTGCCTTTTTATGGAATTAAAAATTTATTCGTACAGAAAATACAACAAAAATTTAATTTTCATAATTTTGTATATATTTCTGCTATTTCTTGATCAATTACTCTATTCCATAACAAAAAATCATTGAAGTTTTGTATTAATAAAATCATGGATGCATTTTTTTCACGTTTTCTATGATTTTGAGATGTGTATCACAAAAATAATAAACTGAAATAGATGAAAATTAGAAAAAAAACCCATGACTAGTAAATATGCTGAATGTGGAAAAACTTCCCAACATAGATTAAAAATGGAATCCTTTGTAGTCTCTACGTCAAGCTAAACAGTTTGAAGAAATTATCATAGAATAATATCATCTTTTGTGTTCTCATGCTGGTGTATAACTTTTTATGCTCAAACTTCTCACTTAAATTCAAGAACTATTGCTTGTAATGATTATCTTTTTTTCACTTATTTTTAAAACTCTTAGTACAAAACGTTTTCTGTATCGCAAGAAATACACAATAAAACTATTTTGGTATGAATGTTCAATTTTACTGTCGATATTAATGCTTGTCCTATTTTCCACCTATGACTTTTGAGATTATCACAGAGAATCAATTTTTCAACTTCATTAATTGATATAGTGTTTTTTAAGTGTAATAGAACTTAAAATTGAATCTCTATTAAAAGTTATATCTAACCTAAAAAACGTACTTTATCATACCTTTATATATACATACACAAATGCATGTATATATAAATAGTGTTTTTTTAGGTTAGATAAAACTTTCGATAAAAATTCAATTTTAAGTTCTATCGTACTTAAAAAACATCTAAATAAAAAATCATTTTTTGTACTACAAAAACAAGAATATGGCTATATCGTAGTACCTTTTTTTTGTTAAAAATATTAAAAACTCAAGAAACTTTCCTTTCTTCCTTTTATATTTTTTCCTAAAGTCTTGTAATTGACATCATCTCCAAGAATGAAACAAATAATTTTAACTATTTGAAAACTCTTTTGTAATTCAAATGTAAAAAAGAATACTTTCTCATATGTGCTTTGTTAGTTATCAGCGTACAGATTACTGATTTTAACCATTTGAACTCGATTTTTTTCAGTATTGTTACATTTCACTTGTATTTATTTCTAAGTAAGTTAGGTTAGATTATATACAACAGTAAAATTTATTGTTTTTGATTCATTATTATATAATTTATTTCTTAAAATTATTTAGAGTATAATAATTCTTAAATCAATCCTCAATATGTAGGAAAGTATGTCTTTCGCACGTTTCACAGAAAATAAATTGTTGTTTTCATTCCTCTCGTATTGTCACCTCAGAGGTGACA
>CP092090.1:47401067-47406067 GCA_029203775.1 Neoneuromus ignobilis
TATATATATATATATATATATATATATATATATACATACATACTAAACCCTGAATAAATTATCCTTGCTAACGCGCCTGTTCATTGTGGTATGAGCAAGTACTAGTAAGTGTAATAACCTTCAATGAAGCTTTCACTCAGCAGTGAGCTCATTAAGCTGATATAATAATGATTTAATGTATGTATATATATATATATATATATATATATATATATATATATATATATATATATATATATATATATATATATATATATATATATATATATATATATATATATATATATATATATATATATATATATATATATATATATATATATATATATATATATATATATATATATATTTATATATATATATATATATCTACATATGGTATGTGTGTGTGTATGTATTTATATATTTAAAGCATGATAGAACTTTAAATTGAATCGCTATAGAAAGTTCTATCTAACCAAAAAAATATTCTTTATATATACGAGGGTTGTTTGATAAGTATGGTAAAAAAGTAAGAAAAACTAAATTGAAAAATTTAATTTAATTAAACAATAAATAAATTTACCATACTTATCAAACGACCCTCATACATGTATGTGTGTTTGTGTATGTATATATAAAAGTATAATAAAAGATGTTTTAGGTTAAGTAGAACTTTCGATAGTGATTCAGTTTAAAGTTCTATCATGATTAAAAATACATTATATATATATATATATATATATATATATATATATATATATATATATATATATATATATATATATATATATATACATATAAATATAAATATATATATATATATATATATATATATATATACACTTAAAAATAATTATTGAGTTCTTGTATCACATTTGTTTTAAAATTTCTAAAATTTTTCTTTACATTTTATTGAACAATGATCCTATTACTTAATTTTGATTTCCTACTACTCTTTTTTGATTTTTTTAAATAGAAACTATTTTTTATGATTTGTGTATGCCATCATAAGTTTTGATATTAGTCCTTTAAATATATTTAAAAATGTAACAGTTTTGATCACAGATATTCTAATTAAACAAACATAATATGTCATCTTCAATATCTGTTATCCATTTTGCAACACTTACGTAAGAATGTTTAGTTAATTTATAGTGTACTAATAGATTTTACTATATAGCATAAACAAAGAAGTAATTGCAACAAACATTCATGACTATTTTTTTATTAGTCAATACAACTTTTTATTATAAAATTGTCTTGTGTTTTTATTATTTCTTTTATTATATATATATATATATATATATATATATATATATATATATATATATATATCATTAAAGCACCTGTATACTATTTTTAGTTTATTTTATTATAATCGTCTACAAGTGTTACAAATATTTTTGTATACCAAAAATTTTATTTATAACTCAATAATTAATTCATTTTAAATGAAATTTGCAAATATTGAGAACTAGTATACATTTTTATGCACTATTATATTGAAATTTTGAATAGAATTAAGTTTCAATAATCATAAAAATATTTTTTATACTTTAATTATAATTATAAAATTCCTTTTTGATTATTTTAATCTTTCTTGAAACTATGAACTAATTGTCTCTAAGAAGCTTACAATGATCGAATTTTAGAATAAATAAATATGCTATTAACGAATAAAAACATTTTCCAAGGATTAAACGTTTATAATTTGACATTTCAATATAATTTAAAATAATAAAAAAAAACTCATGTTTCACCAGGTTTTTTTGAAACTTTTCCTGGTCTATCCACATCAACATTTAAAAACAACACATATCATTATACTTACTCTCAACATATATTAGTACATTAGAATAACCTAGAAAGCTGTTTTGTAACAGTAACATATATATCAATACATGTGTAGTAATTTCCGATAATAAATTTATATTTGATTTGATTTTTTTTTTGATAATTTAAAAGTATATATGTGTAAAGTGAATATTAATTCAAAACAAATAAATATTAATAATAGTAGTTAGAATTTTAAAATACAATTATTTTCTACAAGAACTAACTGTAGATTAATTTCAAAATCGACTGGCCACTGACTATGAAAAATGGATCTGATACAACAAACGTGATGCGTAGAACGAATTGAAGATAATGTAATGAATCTACTAGGGTGACCCTATTTACTTTTTTGAAATTTAAACATATTTTTTGATACATAAAAGATAAGTTTTTTGATATTAATATATTCATTAAAAGTCAGTAGTTAATATTTATAGTTCAACATGATTTTTTTTAATTTAAATGAAATATAAATTAGAAATATGTTATTTTTAATATTTTTTTTTCGTATATATTTTCTAAATCTTATGTCGATACGTTAATCTAAATTGCTTTTATAAGGTATTTAATTATCTGTAAATAAATAAAAAGATAACTTTTCAGATATTTTTTAATAATGTTTTCAATTTACAAAATATATTGATATTATTTCCTCTCAAAATATATAAATTAAATTGTTTTAATTGTTATCTAAAATAAAAAATTATATTTGTCGAATAGATATTGTGAATTGAATCCATAAAATTATTTTTTTTTAAATATCAATGTCCCCGAAACACTATATATCTTCATATATGGAAAAAATTGAAAAATTATATATATTGTAATTTTTTTTAATTGAACATTTCAAAATATATGATTTTGTGTTAAAATTTTACTAAAACAAATATTCAAACTCTACTTACAATTTATAAATTTATCAAAATAATAAACTAAATATTATTTTTCAGATTAATTGGCGTAAGGAGTGAACGAGAACCTTGCACAAAAAAGAAAATTATAGTAGGGGCTCAGTGGTCAAATAACAAGAATGAATTCAAATAGCTAAATAAGAAAGTAATTCAAATAATTAAAACTAAATTATTTATATCTTTAGTCGTATTTACAAAATAATTTTCACTGTTTAGTTTTTCATTTTTGTATAACACCTTTAATAAATTTCTGTACAATTTCGGAAGTTATACGTTTGTTTAAGTAAATTTAAAAAGTTGAAACAGAAAATACTTATAAAAAAAATACGATAGAAGTGTGTGTATATTTGTATTATTTTATTTATTTATTTATATTTAACTGATTCATAATTTTAATATAAAAAATAACTCTCTAATAATTTATTTACTTATCATTTAACTACATTACTTAAGCTCTAGTATAATTTAAAAAAAATTAAATATTTTCTTTTTCTAAATTAATTTACAACTTTTTAATAAATGATATTACAAATTCATATATGGACAGTAGCTCATATCATATATTCAGTTTAAGAGAGTCTGCAAACCGCAGATAAAAAAAATGTCTCCCAAAAAAATTTTATCCCGCAAAAAAAATCTTTTATGTATAGTCGAAAATAATTCATTTTAATTTTACATTTATTTTTTTTAATTAATTTACAAAAATTAAAAAAGTAATTAATAAATGTTAGAACAAAAATTAAAATTAAAGAAATTTAAAATATTAATATGTTTTAGTAGAAACTTGGCATCTTTTAACATAAACTATTTTATCAATATCGAGTGTAATTTGGTTTAAAATTCAATTTTCGCTGTGATTGGTTATATAAAATATGAATTATTTTATTTCTAACTAATAAACGTTTTTTCAATTATCGTCGAACGGTATTCAAATAAAACTTACGACTTACATCAATATGTAGAGATTTTATTTAGATTATTTATTTTTTCCTAAATAAATTATAAATTGGGTTAATATTGACTGAAGGTTTTATATACATTCCATTAACATAAAAAAATATTCGTTAAAACATATACACTTTATATATTTATTCACATTAAAATAAAGACACCTTATTTTTCAATATAATACCCTTAATTTAAAACACAATTCGTAATGAAAAAACTGCTATTTATTATTTGACTGAAGTCATGCATTTATTATAAAAAAAACTGATTTACTATACTACCACTTTCGATATATATATATATATATATATATATATATATATATATATATATATATATATATATATATATAGTGTTAAAACATTATTGATCTTAACCATTGATATAAAAGCAGGAAAAATTTGTAATGTATTTTTTGGAAAATTTTATTTAAAAAAAAATTAACTTGTATTTTGTGTATGAAAAGGTGTTTTGTGTACACAATTTTCTTAATTTTAATTTATATTATTATTATCAAATATTAAAATTTTGTAAAAAATAGGTTGTAAAAAAACTATAAAAAAGAAGAAATATTAATTATTTTAATTTGTATAACAAATGCAAATAATTTTTGCAAATATCCAAAACAATTAATCCCTCAAAAAAATAGTTGTAAATACTTTTAAAACGTCAAAGATTTTAAAAAAAAACTAGGTCAGGCCAGAAAAACAACCGATTATGAAAATGTCTTTATATTTCTAAATATGATATTATTAAGTCGTAAAAACCCCATCAAATAAAAAATTAAGTTTTGTATTATATTTAGAAAAAGTTTGTAGAAGGTTCTTAGAACGCAACTAGTATGAAATAATTACAAAAAGTTACTATTGTTACTATATTAAGAAAAAAGTATTAAATTATGGAGTTCGTTTTTCTAATACGGTGTTAGGATGGTACGTTTGATCGATTGCATTATAGGTCACAATTATTATTTTAACAAGTTAAGGACTACAATATTTTCTTATGCGGAGAAAAATATTCTGTCTAGATGAATGTTGTAGCAGGACAAAAACCTTTTAGGTTAGATAGAACTTTTGATAAGGATTCAATTTAAAGTTCTATCATGCTTAAAAAAACACCTATAAATGTATATATATATATATATATATATATATATATATATATATATACGATCAAATATGATTAATTTAATAAACGTTTGGAATATTTGAATATTTTTTTTTTAAAAGAAATTTGATATTTATAATTATATACACTTTATTTTACATTAATATATAGTAAAATAAAAGAAACTGAACGGTTTAGTCATGCATTTACTCCTTT
>CP092090.1:47411067-47531067 GCA_029203775.1 Neoneuromus ignobilis
GGTTGGTTTATGCCCTTCCGCTTTTTTTTTAACGTACATACATATTGTATACATACCAGTATATGGATATTTGCCAACCTAATATATATATATTTAATTGTGTATAAACATAGCATATATTATAATTTGAAAAGCCAGTACTTATTATTTTATTATTATTTACTATTTTATAATTTTCTGATATATTTTCTAAAATAAAAACCGTGTTATTTAATATTGTAAAAGGGTTTTTGCAATTTTCTTAACGTGTTAGCAATAGCTTTATATAAATTGATACAATATACCTATATATATATATATATATATATATATATATATATATATATATATATATATATATATATATATATATATATATATATATATATATATATATATATATATATATATATATAGATAGTGTTTAATTCCTATAAACATAGCATATAGAAAAGTATAATTTGAAAATCAAATAATTGATCATCTTTTTTTAAAAAACTCAAAAGATAAACCAATAAAAACCTCCAATTAAAAATCCTAACCCATCTGGTCAGGGTGGTGAATATAATCAAATACTAGTAAATAGGTAACATTTATTGAAGCTTTCGTCCAGCAATAGCTGATATAAATTGATATAATATGGTGATGATTATATATATATATATATATATATATATATATATATATATATATATATATATATATATATATATATATATATATATATATATATATATATATATATATATATATATATATATATATATATATATATATATATATATATATATATATATATATATATATATATATATATATATATATATATATATATATATATATATATATATATATATATATATATATATATATATATATATATATATATATATATATATATATATATATATATATATATATATATATATATATATATATATATATATATATATATATATATATATATATATATATATATATATATATATATATATATATATATATATATATATATATATATATATATATATATATATATATATATATATATATATATATATATATATATATATATATATATATATATATATATATATAGGTTGGCAATATCTCCCTTCCGTATTTTTTTTTTTTTTTTTTTTTTTTTATATATCATAGCTGCGAAATTCAAAAGACCAGAAGGCGGAAGGGAGATATTTGTAATATATATATATATATATATATATATATATATATATATATATATATATATATGAGTCCATAAGTCCAATTAAGATTGAAGGGTTTACACATATATTTTTTCCTTACTATCATTTACTACACTAGCCTTTAGTCTCATTTTGATCAAAATATAGTACTCATCTTGATCTCTCTCTCTCTCTATATATATATATATATATATATATATATATATATATATATATATATAAATATATATATATATATATATATATATGCATTTATATATATATATATATATATATATATATATATACTATATATATATATATATATATATATATATATATATATATATATATATATATATATATATATATATATATATAAACACAAATGAAAACCTGAAGAAAAAGAGCCTGCAAGAAGGATCTAAACTAAGTTGAGAAGATGGAGTAAAAGTGTCTTTTTGGTATTAAGAGTGACTAAAAACAAGGTAAATGATAATATATATATATATATATATATATATATATATATATATATATATATAAACTTCTAATTTATTAAATACTGTTATTATTATTTTATCTTATCTTTTTTTCTTAAGTTGTAAATAATTATAACTTAATTAAATAATACCTTGAAATAACAAAATAAATTCAATATATTACCATACTTATCAAACAACCCTTATATATATATATATAAGGGTTGTTTGATAAGTATGGTAAAAAGTAAAAAAACCAAATTGAAAAATTTAAATAAAAAATTTAATTAATTAATTAAATTAAACAATAAATAAATTTAGCATACTTATCAAACGACCCTCATATATATAATTAATATTTGTATTTAAAGATATATATTAGTTTTCCTAGTATCTTATAATTGTTATTGTATAATAAGCTAGGTAGTAATATAAAAAAATAACTTTAAAAGCTCTTGCTGTTCATGAATATTTAGCTAAAATTAATAATTTGAGATACGATTTATTTCGTTATACATCAATTCATCTTTATAGAACGTGTACTTTTGATGATGTTATAATATAAATAATACAGTGTATGTTAATGTAAATGATAAAAGATGACCAATGTTTATAAATATATTAAAGAAACTTTAATCTTACCGAAAAAAAGCTGTTAACTGTTAAAGTATACAGAAATCATTAACATCCTTTACACAATTTGATTGAAAATAAACACAAGTTGTGAATTGAAAGAAAAATCAAAATAAACACAACAGTTCAAAAACAAATCACTTTCACTATTTTGTAATTTATCATCACCGGCCTCTGGCACTTTATAACAGTAGTTTTTCCCAAATGTTAGAAATACCTGCGCGTGTTTGTATGTTTTAACAAGTGCCCTCTTGATCGTGGTTGAACTGTGATCGGGCTGAGAGGTGGAAGAGTGAGACGCTTTTGGGACACGACGGCGACGCACAGGCCTCTAACGGCGTCCAGGAATAGACCGCGTCGTAATCGGGAATATGTTGTTGAAGAAGTGTCGACCCTTGTTGACCAGCTGATCACTAAATGTTTAGTTGTCTTTGTACAGACACTTCAATTTTTATTAACTCTGTTTTAATTATTTTGTATGATTAATTCTTTTAAAAAATTCATGCGAAAAATTCAGTCAAAAGGAATTAACTTAAGAAAACTGTGTAAATTATTTTAAACTACCAAAAAAATGTTTATTAGGATTTTATTAAAATTTAACAGAAAATAATACTACTAAAAACATTTTTCAAGAAAATGAATTTTTATTTTATGGATTCATTTTTATTTAAGCTCTTTGAACTTATACTGAAGAAAATACATTTTTATTACACCTAACTTCTTATACGTCATTCTGAATATAGTCCTCTCATCAAAATGTAATAAGATATATATACTTGTATACATATATATATAATATACAGTTGTGTGAACACAAATAGGTGTGAGTCTTTGTTATAAAAAGAAATCAATCAAAGTTGGAAATGCAATTAATATTGTAAAACTATTTGACTTCTTAGCTGTTTGTCGTGCAATAGTTGTCAATTTCAGAAAATTACAATTTTATTGAAAAAAATAAAATGGTTTGCATTTTTTAATTCTGTTAATTCCAGAAAATAACTCTAGAGTTAATTTCAGATTTAACTCAAGAAATTATTATAATTGAACAACATTTTTAATTTTTTTAAAATTATTTTTTTAATCACAAATAGATGAAATTGTAATTAAAAATAATTAATCAAATGATTAATAAAAAAATATTAGTGATTAATAAATAGCATGATACAATAATTAAACTTCATTAATAAAATATTTTTTGTAGACTGTATTTAAGTTAAATAAGATTAATAATTTTTATCATTATTACTTTAAAATTGATTAAAAAATCGTGAATTTTTATCATTCTTTTCCTATTCAAAATTTATTTGAACAAAGTTTACATTTTCATTATTTTCAACATAATTCGGGATATAATGAATGTGTTATTTTTTACTTAGGTAACTTGTAGACATTTATAATAAATAATTCTTCTTGACGTTCACCAAACACAGAAAATAGTTTTTCTTGAAGTCAATTTTTCTTTAATTGTTTATAGCAAAGGATCATTAGACGATAACCAGTGGTAAATAAAATATATATACCTGGGTCTGTTTTTATGCGGTAGATACGTTCCCCCAGAAAACCGCATTAAAAAAAATCGCACAAAAGAAGACTTAACTTACATTGAAAAATTAGAAATACGTTCCTTAATTTTCAAAAACCGCATAAAACCAAAGCAACAAAATGAAATTACTTTAGAATTCGCATAAAAAATCAGGACATAAAGAATGTCTAAAAAAATTCAAATATCTGAATAAAATTGATACAAAACATAGCTTTTTTACTTTATTTTTTTATTAACTATTTAGTTTCATTCAAAGCAATATGTACATATGTGTAATTTATTTTACATTTTTTCATACATATTTGAAAATATGCGGGTTCGTTTGTGAACTGGTGTAAAATCAGATTCGTCACTAGAGGAAATACAAACAGAATTGGCGCCGACTTCTGTCTCGTTCTGTGTTAATTTTTTTGGCGACAATGTAAGAATCTGTGATTAAACTTTAAAACGATGATTTTACTAATTGTTTATGAAGCTCGCGATATTCAGGCATACAATTATTTAGCTGTCGTTGGAATTTAAAAGCTCATTCAAAATTCGTGTCATTAACAAGAAAATGATTTTCCAATTGATTACAAAGTTGAAGACCTTCTCAAATAATTTTTGCAGTGAAGGGAACAGGTTCTACTTCTGTTTCATTATCTTTTTCTAAACTTATTACAATAATATCATTGTCACTTAAGGCATTAACCATTCTTTGCTAGCCGAAAATTCCTTATCAGTTTGAGAAGCAGAAGTAAATGGCTCTGATTTCTTCGTTTGTTCATAAAAATGGAGATCTTTTCTTTGAATTAAATAACCGCTTAAAGGAATTCTTAAAAAAATTTACATAAAAAGATATTAAGAAGAAATATGAATGGCATAACTTCAATAATCCGCACAAAAACAGACCCAGCTGTATATATATATATATATATATATATATATATATATATATATATATATATATATATATATATATATATATATATATATATATATATATATATATATATATATATATATATATATATATATATATATATATTATGTTGTAAAAGTATCTCCCTTCAACTTTTTTTTTTTTTGTACATAGCCGCGAAATTCAAAAGACAAAAAGGCGGAAGGGAGATATTTGACAACTAATATATATATATATATATATATATATATATATATATATATATATATATATATATATATATATATATATATATAAACACACACATACATACATATATATATATATATATATATATATATATATATATATATATATATATATATATATGTATGTATGTATGTATGTATAGTGTGTGTGTGTTTTGTGAATAAGAAAATTAATTTATGATAATTATTTACACGTTTGAAATTAATTGAAAATTAATATTGTGCAAAAAATCCGATTATTAATGTGCGAATACATGCCGATGAGGAAATTACTGTAAATATTCTAAGGGATCATTATTTACTTTATTGTTATTCGAAATTACAATAGAAAAATATGATTTACTCAAATAATATAATTGATATCGTTTTATTATTATTATCGCTCAGTATAAGATATAAATTATATCGTATAATAATTAAAATAAAGAAAGAGAATACCTCAGAAAAGATAAAATGAGACAAATGCTTGATTGATTGTGGGCAGAAATCCTAGATTCAAACCTCGGATTTTACCGACTACGTGCTTAACAATCGCTTCGCCCAGTATTACACCACAAACTACAGCGAGCCCAGCGAACTAATATCAAACGTAGTTGTCTTTTTCTAATTCAGGAACAATAAGATTATTTTTCGTTCTACATGTTATTTAAGCTTAAATTGATAAGAAAATATTTAAAAAAAAATATTAAAAATACACTACTCGATACAAGTAATAATTAATAGTTACAAAATTAATTTGATCCATTGCAATTATATCTGTCTGTTTTACGCATACAGTTATATAATTATTTTTTATTTCTAATATGTTTTTTTTAATAATTAGTACTGTTTAGATATTAATCGATTTATATATATATATATATATATTATATATATATACATTAATTTCTCCAAAAATAAATTATTAATATAAAAATGATTAAATAGATTAATAACAATTATTCTCAGATGAGTGATTGTTTAATGTTCACTGGTTTAAAAGATGAATGATTGTGTAACGTCCTTATTATCGACGATTATTCTATTATATAATCATTGGGTATTCGATGCGCACACGTATGATCAGTCGGCTTAAAACGTTCGATCAGTGCAAGTGTGTAATCGATCGCCAGCCTTTCTACTCGTTAGGTTGTCTTGCTTTTTGAATGTACTTTGTAAATTATTTCGCATGTGGTTTTCATTATTCGAAAATTAATAAAGTGTTCAAAAATGTGTTGTGTGTGTCGAGTTGAATCTGTTCATATACGGACAAAAAAGTAAGTTGTTTGAATATGAAATATGTCCGACTTATAAAACGTACGATCCAATATGGTAATTTTATACAAGGATCGTACCGCCATGTAGTTATTAATATTTTGAAAAAATTTATCTATCATTATTATAATTAATTGTATCGATTGTCTGATTTCAGATAACACCGATTATTTTTCGGTATTTCGCAAGTTACGAATGAAATGGATTCCAAGATAGGATATCATCTTGTATGTGCAGCACGTGAAGCAGATATTTGTATTACAACTTCGGATACTGAGATATTTGTGGTACGATGATCCTTTGTATATATATATATATATATATATATATATATATATATATATATATGTATGTAATATTTGATTAAATTAATTGTTATTTTTCTACAGTTGCAGTTTTTCAACTTTGTAAGAAGTAATATTCCAATCGTTAGAATCAAAATATCCAAGGCATTGATGATGATGTTTGTGAATGTATGTAGATATGGAATTGCTTCGTATATGACTTGGAAATATTTAATTGGATGTCTAAAGCAACACACTTATTAAATCATTTGCATTTATTCAAAACCGTAAATATGGAATCGAACAATGAAATTGTAAATATAGTCGTTTTTTATTTCTGAAACATAGTTTTGAAATTCATAATAGGCAATCTTTTTATTAACGTGTTTTATTTCTTTTTTAGGTATTCGATGATTGGTTGTTGGAGTTGGGACTTTTTAAACGAGTTTAGAAATGAAATGTTAAACAGTTGATTTTAAGCAATTAAAAGTAGTACTCGTATGATCGTTAAATTTACCCGAGCTTGAATTTAACATGAAGTTATTAATAAAAGAAGATTGCACAATCGAAGAATTTGCCATTTTACTTCCTTCCAGTGTTGTTCGATGAGGTGAATATTTCAATTGTACTTTTCATATTCATTAATAGTTTCTTGATATATTCTCAATTGGGTTGAATATTAACCTTCATATACTTTCTAGTTTTTCTGTAATTTTAATAAAACTTTGTCTTTGCAAAATGATTTTCCTTTATTATTTGAATATACATAGTCATATTCAAAAATTCACCACACCTCTATACATTTTTTTAATAGAATGAAATTAATTTGGATATATACTCAAATTAATGCCCTTTCTAATGTACTATAGTTTTTATATATACTTTCAAATTTTTCTGTAATTTAAATGAAACTTTCTCTATGAAGAATGATTTTCCTTCATTAATTGAATATGCATAGTCATATTCAAAAATTCACCACAACTCTATAAATGTTTTCACTGAAATGAAATTAATTGGGATATATACTGAAATTAATACTCTTTCTAATGTACTCTACAGTTATTATATATACTTTGTAGTTTTTCTGTAATTTTAAGAAAACTCTGCCTATCCAAAATGATTTTCTTTATTAATTGAATATACATAGTCATATTCAAAAATTCACTACAACTCTACACATTTTTTGATAGAATGAAGTGAATCGTAATATATACTGAAATTAATACTCTTTCTAATGTACTATATAGTTTTTACGTATACTTTCTAGTTGTTCTGTAATTTAAATTAAACTCTGCCTAAGTAGAATGATTTTCCTTCATTAATTGAATATACATAGTCATATTCAAAAATTCACCACAGCTCTATAAATGTTTTTACTGGAATGAAATTAATTGGGATATATACTCAAATTAATACTCTTTCTAACGTACTATACAGATTTTATATATACTTTCTAGTTTTTTTGTAATTTAAAGAAAACGTTGTCTATGCAGAATGATTTTTCTTTATTAATTGAATATACATAGTCATATTTAAAAATTCACCACAGTTCTATACATTTTTTTAATGGAATGAAATTAATTTAAATTTATACTCAAATTAATTCTCTTTCTAATGTACTATACAATTTTTATATATACTTTCTAGTTTTTCTGTAATTTAAAGAAAACTCTGCCTATGCAGAATGATTTTCCTTTATTAATTGAATATACATAGTGATATTTAATAGATAAATATTTGTAAACTGCAATAGCTATAATAAATAATAATATATGATTGAAAAAATATATATTTAATTTTTTGAAATGGTAGTTTTTTGAAATAGTAATTTTTTGAAATTATAATTTTTTTAAATTGTTGTTTTTTAAAATTTGTAATTTTTCATTTAGTTGTCAAATTAAAGTTTAAAGTAATTTTTAGTTTAATTTAGTTGTTAAATGTTATCATATAATAAGTAAAATATAGAAAGAGAATACATCGAATAAGATCAAATAAGTACTTGAATTGAATTGTATTATGAGCAGAAATCCTAAATTCAAACCTCGCATTTTACCGACTACGTGCATTGCTTCGCCCCATGTTACACTACAAACTACAGAAAGCGGAGCCAACTAATATCAAACGGTGGTTGTATTTTTCTGACCACAAGAACAATAAAAAATATTTCTATCCTACATGTGATTTAAACTTAAATAATTAGTTTTTTTTATAGTTGTTTAATTTGAAGTGTTTGTTTTTATTCAAACGTAGATATTTTTTTCAATAAAATATTTTTTTTAATGTTAATTATCGATATGTGTGTATATGTATATTTATGTTATATACATTTATATTATTTAAATTGTGTTCATAATAATAATTATTATATTAATTTTCAGGTGTTCATGCTTTGATTTGTCGTTGGGTCCAATCATTCTTGACTGTGTGTGTGGTGCTTTGTTGTAGTCGATATTAATTTCAAGGATATTGTTAGAAATAATGTAAGTATATTTTTTAATTATTTATTTATATATATATATATATATATATATATATTTGTTACTATATTATAAAAAAAATATATTGTATACATTGTGTATATAATAATTATACATTTTATTATTTTTCAGTTAGTGATGGTTTCATTGATCGTTGGTTCTATCGATTCTTGATGGTGTGACTTCGATGTAGTGGATATTAATTATATCATTGTTAGCAATAATGTAAGTTTTTTTTTAATATTTATGTATATATATATATATATATATATATTTATTTATTAAGATTTATGTATAATTATAAATCATCTTTTTTAGATTACTACTCTTCGATCATTAGTTAAATTGTCGGCTGCTGTTTCATCGGTCCATGGTATTATCAACATACATACTGGATGTACGAGTACACACTACACACACTGCATGAACACAATATATACATTGCATGTACACAATACACAGGAGGAGGAGCTCGGAGGAGGAGAAGGAGGAGACCAGCGGTGGTGGAGGAGAAGAAGGAGACCGGCGGTGGTGTAGGAGAAGAAGGAGACCGGCGGTGGTGGAGGAGAAGAAGGAGACCGGCGGTGGTGGAGGAGAAGAAGGAGGCCGTCGGTGGTGGAGGAGAAGAAGGAGGCCGTCGGTGGTGGAGGAGAAGAAGGAGGCCGTCGGTGGAGGAGGAGACGGAGTAAGCCGGCGGTGGAGGAGACGGAGGAGGCCGGCGGTGAAGGAGACGGAGGAGGCCGGCGGTGAAGGAGACGGAGGAGGCCGGCGGTGAAGGAGACGGAGGAGGCCGGCGGTGAAGGAGACGGAGGAGGCCGGCGGTGAAGGAGACGGAGGAGGGCGGCGGTTGTTGGCGACGGAGGAGGCCGGCGGTTGTTGGCGACGGATGAGGCCGGCGGTTGTTGGCGACGGATGAGGCCGGCGGTTGTTGGCGACGGATGAGGCCGGCGGTTGTTGGCGACGGATGAGGCCGGCGGTTGTTGGCGACGGATGAGGCCGGCGGTTGTTGGCGACGGATGAGGCCGGCGGTTGTTGGCGACGGATGAGGCCGGCGGAGGAGGCGACGGATGAGGCCGGCAGTTGTTGGCGACGGATGAGGCCGGCGGTTGTTGGCGACGGATGAGGCCGGCGGAGGAGGCCGGCGGTAGAGGAGACGGAGGAGGCCGGCGGTGGAGCCGGCGGTGGAGGCGACGGAGGCCGGCGGTGGAGGATAATACCAGACGGATGGAGGCCGGCGGTTCAACCAATGATTGAAGGGCAACAATCATATTTATACCTTAATAAATAAATAATTATATATATATATATATATATATATATATTTGCTGGTATCATAGGCCGGCGGCTTAATGCCAATACACAGAAGAGGACTCCTCCCTACCTGGAGGAGGAACTAAAAATCAAAAATGTTTATATTATGTATACAATATATACTTAAAATTTGCCTGGTATCATAGGCCGGCGGCTTCTGCCACCTCCTACTCCTCGCCGGCCTCCCACTCCTCGCCGGCCTCCCACTCTTACTCCTCCTCCTCCTCGCCGGCATCCTCCTCCTTCTGTGTAGTGTGTGCATGCTGTGTGTAGTTGATAATACCATGAACCGATGGAACAAGCACACCGACAATTCAACCAATGATTGAAGAGCAACAATCTAAAAAAAATAATTTATAATTATACATAAATCTTAATAAATAAATAATTATATATATATATATATATATCTATATATATATATATTTAAAATCAAACTTACATTATTGTTAACAATGATCTTGGATTTAATATCCAATACACAGAAGCCGCACAATCAAGGATCAATAGAACCAACGACCAATGAAACCAACAGGAACTAAAAAATCATAAAATGTTTATTAATTATGTATACAATATATACAATATATTTTTAAAATTTGTAATAACAAATATATATATATAAATGAATAAATAATTAAAAACTACACTCTTTTTCTTTTTGCTATCGTCATCGGAACTCGAATCACTATCTGAATCCGAACTACTCGAACAAGATACTTTTTTCTTTTCTTCCCGAAGTTCTTTGATACATTATTTCTAACAATAATCTTGAAATTCATATCGATTAGAACAAAGCCACAAACACAGTCAAAAATCATTAGACCCAACGACAAATCAAATCATGAATACCTAAAAATTCATATAATTTTATGTATACACACACACAAACATTAATCGCTATTTAACATTAAAAAAAAATACTTTATTAAAAATATATCTACATTTAAATAAAAACAAACACTTCAAATTAAACAACTATAAAAAAAACCTAATTATTTACCCAAACCAATAGTAGTTGATTAAAAAATTGTTCAACAAAAAAATTGAAACTTTCCTATATACTATTGTTAAACACACTAATTATGATTTGATTATTATTATTAATTATGATTGGAGTATATATCCCACGAATTTCACTTGTTTTTAATTGTGTAATTTTCTTTTTCTGTCATTTTTAAACTTTCAACATTATAATTTTCTCTATTTTCTAAAAAGCTGTCATTTTATAAATACCATTCAGTAAAAAAATGTGTAGAGCGGTGAATTTTTAAATATAACTATGTATATTCAATTTATCATGGAAAATCATTCTACATAGGCAGAGTTTTATTTAAATTACAGAAAATCTAAAAAATATATATTAAAACTATAGTACGTTTGAAAAAGCATTAATTTAAATATATATATATATATATATATATATATATATATATATATATATATATTCCAATTATATTTTATTTAATTAAAAAATGTATAGAGCTGTGATGAATTTTTGAATATGACTATGTATATTCAATTAATGAAGGAAAATCATTCTGCATAGGCAGATTTTTTATTAAATTCAGAAAAAATAGAAAGTATATATATATATATATATAAACTGTATAGTACATTAGAAAGAATATCAATTGGAATATATATACTAATTAATTTCATTCCATTTAAAAAATGTATAGAGATGTGCAGAATTTTTGAATATGTGTATGTATATTTATTAATTGAAGGAAAATCATTCTGCATAGGCAGAGTTTTTTTTTTAATTGCAGAAAAACTAGAAAGTATATATAAAAACTGTATAGTAAAATGGAGGAAGCATTAATTTAAGTATATATTTCGATTATATTATATGACTTATTATATGACTATGTATAATAAATTAATAAAGAAAAATCATACTGCATAGGCCAAGTTTTATTAAAATTACAGAAAAACTAGAAAGTATAAGAAGGATAATATTTAAATCAATCGAGAATATATCAAGAAACTTATATTGAATACCAAACGTACAATTAAAATATTCACCTGATCGAACAACACTGGAAGGGAGTAAAATGGCTGATTCCTCGACTGTGCAATCTCCTTTTATAAATTCAAGCTTGGGTAAATTTAACGATCATACGAGTACTACTTTCAATTGCTTAAAATCAACTGTTTAACAATTCATTTCCAAACTCGTTTGAAAAGTCACAATTCCAACAATCAATCATTGAATACCTAAAATAGAAATAAAACACATTAATAAAAAGATTGTCTGCTATGAATTTCAAAACTATGTTTCAGAAGAAAAAACGACCATATTTACAATTTCATTGTTCGATTCCATATTGACGGTCTTGGATATATGCAAATGATTTAATAAGTGTGTTACTTTAGACGTCCAATTAAATATTTCCAAGTCATATACGAAGCAATTCCATATCTACATACATTCACAAACATCATCATCAATGCCTTGGATATTTTGATTCTCATAATTAGAATATTACTTCTTACAAAGTTGTAAAACTGTAACAATCGGAAAATAGCATTAATTTCAATCAAATATTACATACATACATAAATAAATATATATATATATATAGAGAGAGAGAGAGAAAGAGAGAAAATGGAATAACTCATTTATTCATATATTGAGATATTTAAAGGTTGCGTTTAAATGAATTAAAAAAAAATTGTCGAACGGTAATAAATTCGGATTATGCTTTTAAGTTATAAACTTTTTAAATTTCATTATGTAAAAATAATTAATAAAATTGAAAGGGAAAATAACCGATTTTTTTAGCTACAAATGTAGTTATTCCACTTTCTTTTTTAACAAATTGAGTAGTTTGTTTTTTTTAACGGAATAAGTCCATTTATTCATTCGTTGAGATAAAGAGGTTTGCGTTTGAATTAAATGAAAAATCGTCTTTGAAATATTTTTAGTTATATTATAATAAAATTTATAAATAAACAATTATTGTTTATTTATAAATTTTTATATAACTAAAAATATATCAAAGTCGATTTTTCGTTTAATTCAAACACAAACCTTTATCTCAATGTATGAATAAATGGACTTATTCCACTTTATAATTTAACGTTTTTGCGATGAAATTATACAGAAAATTTCAATTGATTAATTTATGGATAAATTGTACACCTTTGACTGTGTTATTATAAATATAAAAAGAGGGCATTTATGTCTACACCTAAAACTATCATTAACTCATTTTTTCCCAAAAATGGAGTTATTCTACTTTCTAATTTAACGGCTCATATATATATATATATATATATATATATATATATATATATATATATATATATATATATATATATATATATATATATACACATACACATACAAAAGATCATCGTGGCACAAATATCTCAGCATCCCAAGTTGTAATACAAATATCTACTTCAAGTGTTGCACATACATTGATTCATAAAAGTATTCGCCACATGGATAACAAGCAATTTATTGATATAATTCAATAAAGTTGTTAAATTATTTTTTTTTATTTCATGGATATTAAATATAATATTCATTAGAAAAAAAATACAAAAAACAGCAATTAATTCTATAACATAGTAGAAATTGCTAAATAAAAACAATAGGTTTTATTTAAGCTGAACAAAAGTATTCGCCATTTATTGATAATGGCATACAATATCAAAGTTTTTGTTAAATAAATGTAACATCACTGCAATATAACCAAATAGTTATTATTTTCCAAGGATTCAGTTTAGGTTGACAGTTTTCATTATTTAGTGAGTTTTGCGAAAATATTTCAAAAATAGGACGCAAACAAAAAGAATCTTGTATATCCGAGAGAAAAATAATTATAAATTCAAGGTTGATCAAGGTTGAAAATAAATTCTGTATTTATCGTTCTGACACACAAATTTTGGTATGTGAAAGAAAAATATAGAACTGCAAAAAAGAAAAATATAGAACTGCAAAAGAGTTGGAAACCTAATTTTCATCGACGAAACCATTAATAAGTTCCAATATTTGAATATTTTAAAACAAAATTTTAAAGAAAATGCTAGAAAATTGAGTTCGAATAATGAATATTACTTCCAACATGATAACAACCCAAAGCATACTACTCATATAATGAAGCTTTGGGCTCTCTACAATACTCCCCATACACTGAAAACACCACTACAATCTCCCAATCTAAATCCCATAGAACATTTTTGGGATTTATTAGAGAAAAATTTGACAGCACCACATCACCTCCAAGAAACAACTTAAATCTTTAATTCAAAAGGAGTGGGCAAATATAACATCGGAAGCAATAAAAAAAAAATTATTCAATGTCAAATTGTTTAAATGAAGTAGTAAAAAGAAAGGGGAAACAAACGAGATATTAAACTCTTTTTTTAAAAAAAATTGTTGACATTTCTTCTACATAATATTAAAAGTGGTGAATTCTTTTGCTCAGCAAAAATGTAACCTACTGTATTTATTTTAACAATTTCTACTATATAATACAATTAATTATTGTTTTTAGTATTTTTTTCTACTTAATATTATATTTATTATTAATTAAATTTTTTTTTTTCATTTAACTACTTTATTGAATTATAGCAATAAATTGCTTATGTTACCCATATGGCGAATACTTTTATGAGTCAGTGTACAAGATGATATCCTATTTTGGAATCCATTTCGTTCGTAACTTGCGAAATGCCGAAAAATAATCGGTGAAATCAGACAGTCGATACAGTTAATTATAATAATAATAGGTAAATTACTTCAAAATATTAATAACGACATGGCGGTACGATCCTTGTATAAAATAGCCATATTGGATTATACGTTTTATAAGGAGGACATATTTCATATTCAAACAACTTACTTTTTTGTCTGTATATGAACAGATTCAACTCGACACACACACATATACATACACGACACATTTTTGAACACTTTATTAATTTTCGAATAATGAAAACCACATGTAAAATAATTTACAAAGTACATTCAAAAAGCAAGACGACCTAGCGAGCGGGCAGGCTGGTGATCGATCAGACACGCTAAGCCGATCATACGTGTGCGCATCGAATGGCCGATGATTATATAATCGAATAATCGTCTATAATAAGGACGTTACACAATCATTAGTCTTTTAAACCAGTGAACATTAAACAATCACTCATCTGAGAATTATTAATAATCTATTCATTATTATATTAATAATTTATTTTTGCAGAAATTAATATATATATATATATATATATATATATATATATATATATATATATATATATATATATATATATATATATATATATATATATATATATATATATATATATATATATATATATATATATATATATATATATATATTACAGGCCCCCACCAAGGGGATCAACCGCCCGTGTGCGAAAATATTTTGGCCGCCCCCATTCCCAAATTACACTTTTTCCATGGTAGACTATTGAATGATAGTTATTAACTTCAAAGAAAGGATAATCGAATTTTTTAGAGAAATGTGTTAGAAATACAATGATAGTATGTGTTCCATTCGAAAATGTTCTCTCGGTAATATGTAGTTAAACGCTATAATCAGGTAACGCCGAACAGGTCAAAATATTACATAAGGTCTGATGTGGCTAGACAAACTTAAAAAATGTATTGATTCACATATCTAAAAATTAAAGGAAACCGAATGATTTTCTTGGAATCGGCCGCCTCTAAAGCACGGTCGTACATATTATACATATATATTATACATATACATATATATATTATATATATATACATATATATATACACATACATATATATATATATATATATTATACATATATACATATGCCGTGTGCATTGCACATATGGAAGAGGCGAATGATATATATATATATATATATATATATATATATATATATATATATATATATATATATATATATATATATATATATATATATATATATATATATATATATATATATATATATATATATATATATATATATATACATATACATATATATATATATATATATATATATATATATATATATATATATATATATATATATATATATATATATATAACCGGTTGATATTTAAACCGTGCTAATTATTAGAACAAATATCAAAAATAAAAAATAAATATATAATTGTATGCGTAAAATTGTATGATTAATTTTTTTTATCCACCTTATGTTCATTATATATTAATTTTTAATAAATATAGTAATAATTAATACTAGAGATATAAACTGACTTTATAATACGAAGGTCGTTTGATAAGTATGGTAAATTTTAAAATTTATTAATTTTTTAAATTTTATGGTAATTTTTTTTACCACACATGCCTTATCAAATGACCCTCGTAGATATAGAATTTTCGTTTGCCCCATTCGAAAGTACGTAAAATTTATTGCAAGAATACTTTTTTTCATCAGTTATGGGCTAACGTGTACGCACCATGGACAATTTTGGAATATTGACGAATGTTCTAATGCAGACACTTGTGTAAGCGCTCGATGATTTCAATACTACTAAAAATAGATAATCGTCGGTAGGCCCATTCGAAATCACGTAGTATTTTTCTGGCCGAAACAAATTTCTAATCGATGATCTATAGGTCCTAAGTAATGCATCTCTAACATTAAATTCGCCTATTCTCAAAAAAAAAAAAAAAATTGGCCACATTTTAAAAAAAATACAAAGATACTTATCTTTGATACAAAATTTCGAAATGCCCAGATTTTTTCGCTTCTACTCGGCTGTTGTGTGTGTTAGGTCGAAAAAAATTTCTGATCGGTGATCTACAGGCCATATGTAATACTTCCCTATTGTTAGATTCACGGAATTTGATACAAAATTCCAAAATGTCCAAAGTTTTTTCACTAAAAAGTTTATACAAAATATAAATTAATAAATCTTTCATTAAAAATTCAGTTGCTTTCTTTCAATAAAAGCTATGTTACTTTCTAATCATCCAATTATTTTAAGTCAATTTTCTTTAGTGAGATTTTTTTAAATTTCCTAATCTATTAACTTTTAAAGAATTCCATAGAAAAGATAGAAATAAAATGAAAAGTGTTAAGTAAATTATTTAATAACAAATGTATGTACATAAATAAAAAATTAAATTAACAAGATATAATACAATATAATTGAAATAAAATTAAAATATGTGAAATAAAAATTATCTAATTGTATGGAACTGATAGTCTTCATAAATTTTTAATAAATTATTTGATGTACGTGGTGTCACTGTTCTTAATGCAAAAATAAAATGAGACATGTTTATTTCTTTAGCATTAATATTTTCTTCTAATGCTTTTATAGCAGCTTCATTGCAAATAGCTTCAATTTCAGCTCCGGAATAACCTTCAGTTTTCATCACAAGTGACATAATATCAATATTGACAACTGGCATTTTTTTCAATTTAATTAAAAAAATATCTTTTCTAGTATCAAAATCAGGCAAAGGTACATAGATTATGCGGTCCAGTCTTCCGGGTCGCAATAATGCTTTATCGATCCGATCTGGTCTATTCGTAGCGGCAACGACCACTACATTTCCTAGTGCTGTAACTCCATCGAGTTCTGTTAACAACTGAGCTAAAACACGTTCTTGAACACTATTCCCTGCTCCAGAAATAGTTCTTTCACCTCCTATAGCATCGATCTCATCAAAAAAAACAATAGCAGGCGAAACCTGTCTTGCTTTTTTAAATAAATCTCGAATTGCTCTTTCTGATTCTCCAACATATTTGTTAAATAATTCAGGTCCTTTGATCGACAAGAAATTAAAACGCCCTTCAGTTGCAATTGCTTTAGCGATCATTGTTTTCGAACATCCCGGAGGACCGTACATTAAAATTCCACGTGGCGGTTTAATTCCCATTATTTCAAAACTTTCTGGATGAATCAAAGGCCATTCTAAGGCTTGTTTTAGCTTTAATTTTAAATCTTGTTGTCCACCAATATCACACCATAAAACGTTTGGAGATTCTATAATTGACTCTCGCATAGCAGAGGGTTTAACGATTTTTAATGACTCCTCAAAATCAATAAAAGACAAGTTTATATTTTGTAAACGCTTTTGTGAATTTATTATAGCATTTGAAAACAAAGTTTTTAGATCTGATCCAACAAAACCAGGAGTGACGGTGGCAAGTTTAAGTAATTCAGATTTCTGTATATCATTAGGCACTACCTCTAATAATGAAGACATAAATAATTGTCTCGTAACTAGATCTGGAACAGGTATTTCTATTTCAATATCTAAACGACCAAAGCGACGTAATGCTGGGTCAATCGAGTCTGGTTTATTACTAGAAGCTAAAATTACAACTTGCAAATGTTTTTCATGTACATTTTCTAATATATGCATTAAAATGCTAATAATCCTTTTTTCTTGTTCACTTAATCGAGAAGTTCTGTTTGGGCATAATAAATCAATTTCATCTATAAGTACTAAACTAGGTGCATTTGTAATTGCTTCTTGAAAAAGTAACTTTAAATTTTCTTCGATATCGTTAGAATATTTTGTATGAAGATTATAACTGTTTATTTCAATAACAGTGACATTTAATTCATTTTGAACTTTTAAAGCAACAGATTTCATAAGAGATGTTTTACCAGTTCCTTGGAAACCATATAATAAAATTCCATGAATAATATCAACATTATTAATTTTTTTCTGATAAACTAAGTTCATCAAATCTAAAATTTTCGTTTTTTCTTTTTTTAAACCAATCAAATAATCAATACATGATTCATCTTCTTTCAAAATTATTTTAGTTTTTTCTGTGACTTTATACACTAAATTATTTGAAAATGATAAACTTAAATTAGATATGGAATCAGTAACTTGACTGATTTCTTTAATATCTGACTTAATAATATCAGTACTTTCGGTTAAACTATTTTCTACTATATGACACTTATCTTCTTCAATCGGTATGATTTTAGATATCGTAAAGAAACTTAACTTGCCATAATATCGTATATGCAATATATTACTAATATGAATTAATTTATTATTATATGTACGAAGTATTCTTTTTGTAATTTCAGTTGATAATTCTGCATTAAGATTATTCGTGCTTTTCAAAATAAGATATTTTATCGATGCTGGTGTTTCATTCAATTTTGATACTGCGATAAATTTGATTTTCATATTTTTCCAAGTTTCATTCATAGCTGTTACAAAAAATAAATAAAATGTAATTATAACTACTGTCTTTACATGCTAACTAAACTATAAATTATAAATGTGACAATACATAAACACTATAAGAAATAAAAATTTATAAACCAATTTTTTTTAATAATTAAATGTGATTTTAAATCATTATAACTTGTTTTTAGATTCTCTTTGACAAACAAAAAGACAATTGTATAAATTAGAACAAAAATTATAAATAGTTTGTTAATTCTAAATATAATTAGTGATTCAAAAATAATTCAAATACATAAATTACAAGAAGTAAAATATATAATCAAAAAAGTTATATTATTTTTTTAAATAAATAATAACAATGCCTCAATTAATATGATTCATAAAAGAACAGATAATTACCTTGCTGTGTAATTAAAACAGACGTAACATTTCTTTCCATCGTTGGCCATACAGTTCGAATAACTGTTGGTTCTTTAATACGACCAAATTCATCGTACACTTGAACTATAACATTTTCCCCCATTTTAAAATCACATATTTGAATAACACTTTGGCTTAAAAATAATAAATCATTTATTTCATGGTTAGATAAACCTGGAATATCATCA
Organism: Neoneuromus ignobilis; assembly: GCA_029203775.1. Lineage (NCBI taxonomy): Eukaryota > Metazoa > Arthropoda > Insecta > Megaloptera > Corydalidae > Neoneuromus > Neoneuromus ignobilis. The sequence goes on from CP092090.1 coordinate 47,431,130, forward strand.
ATTTTCTTTACATCTAATGTACTAAATAATGTATCATCTGTTATAAATGGATGGCAATATTTATTTTTCTGTGGAGGACAATTTTTTATGTGAAATTCTGTATCTCTTGTTGGAATAAAATTATTGCATTCGTTACATTTACTCCACGACTGTTGACTTTTATTTGGTTTAGGTGTCATTTTCATAAATCGAATTACAAAAATATTAATCTAGGTTATCTTGCTTTACCGCAATATACCAAACTATTTACCATCCTAACAGTATTCTACAACATAAAAAAACAAATTTCCCTTTTAAATAATATAAATATATATTTGTAATGAAAAAATAAAATACAATGTTAATTTTATTTGAAAAGGAAATAAAAATATTAATTTACCATTAACATATTAAAATTATGCTTTTAACTTATTCTTAAATTACGGTGATTCTCAAAATGTTAATTATAGACAAATATTATATGTTCTTGTTTTTCCTATGTAAATGTTTGTGATATTTAATTATTGGATTACTATTATATTTATTATATTATATTACTTTTATATTATTATATTACTTTAGATTCACATATTAATGAAATATTGTACAAGTACATCAAAATGTAACTTTCTTATTTTAATATTCATTTAATATATGCTTATGAAAATAAAAATATCTGATATTTTATATAAAAATATATAACATAAAACATTATAAATTCTGTTTTAATTACATACTTATTTGTAAATATTACCTTTATTTGCAATTATTCGTAATTAATTATTACGAATAATTGTATTCATAATAATTAATATTACATTACGAATATTGTATGGTAATATTACATATATTTACAATTAATCGTAAATATTTAACACTAGAACATAAAACTTTAGCATGCATACACAAATATAATAAAAAAAAATCCAATGGAAATAATAATTTTTTTTCATAAAAGAAGCACTAGAAAAAACAACTCATGTTTAGAACTATACAAAAATCCCATATTTCATATAATTCAACTCACTATACGATGATGATTTTTTTTATTTTACATATTTTTTATATGATTGTAAAATAATGACTTTTATTGTAACAAATTAAATTATAAATATTTTTTTGTTTACTATATTAATTTTAATATAAGTATTCATATTATTATCAGGTATTAATAATTGACGTTTAGCTTTTTAAAAATCCAAATTATATTTTCTAATAAAATATATCAGTGCTTAAAATTAAAATCATTTTTAATATGTCCTTATTGTATGAACAAATTTGTCAAATCCTGTATTAAACATAATTCAAAAAAGATCAATAATTTTCGTAAATAAAAATTATATTTGTTTACAATAGATCGAAGTGATTTTAAAACTTACAAATTATTTCTTACATTGTAAAAATTACGATTTAATTATTTTTAATTATATAAATTGTAAATATTTTACATTAAATGTGTGTGTATGTTTTTAGACAAAATTCAACTTTATAAAACATGGATTAATTAGTGCTATCTGTCTAACTCCTTATTAAAAAAATATTTGGGTAGCTATGATTTTAATTTATGAGATTAAAATGATAAGAAATTTCAAAAATCTATATTCTATTTGTGGTATAATTATGACGAATTATAAGATAATCATAATAGAATTAATAAAAATAGTTTATATTTCAAAGTAAAAAAATAAACAATGTAAATATATTTTGCATAGTTATTTTGTTACATTTGTCGTTAAATGGTACAAGAATAGTTAATTGATTTCTAAAAAAAAATATACCTTCATTTATATACAACGTGGATGTTATTAAAGATTATATTAAGCAGAACTAATCTATAAGTACAAGATATGCACAACTTCCTTATTTACATAAATAAGTAGAGCAACTATATTTTTATAATTAGCTATGAAATTGATAAAGTACAATGAAGGACTGTTCAAAATTTAGAATTGTTTATTTTATTGTACCGTATCTAAAACTATTGAAATGTTTTTATAAAATTTTTCATAAATGAAAAATATATTTTAATTATTTTAAAATCTTCTATGTACTTTGATTACATACTTAGAAATAAATTTTAAAGATTTTCATAAATTAAAAAAAAATATTACGGCTCTGATATAAGCATATATTTATACTAATAACTGCTGTAACACGAACTAATAAGGACTTAAACTTCAAGTTACACTGGTCTTAAACAACAATATATAATATACAATAATAATAGTATAATTTAAAAAGGGGCATACTTTGTATAATTCTTTACTTTTATAATTGATTTTATTAAAATTCAGACAAAAAACTCATAACAGTAATATAATAATTCATTACAAATTAAAAACTGAATACATTTTAAAATATGATAATAAAAATGGTGCTATTGTATATATTATTTGCATTGTGCCAAACGATTGTGTTTCCTCATAATGATTCGTTGTCATTATCTGAACAAATTATTAAAAAAATGGTACCTTTTCCATTATATAATCAACCGATTAATATTTCAGATACTCCATCAGAATTTTATTCTGAAAATATATCAAAATACAATGATTTCAGTAAAGAACATTTTAAAACAAGTACTGAAAATAGTGATACTGAAATGTTTACATCATTTTCAATAATTGAGACACATGCGACTGAAAATCAAAATATGAACGGAATTAAACAAAAAAGAGCCGATTCGGATATAAGTACGAATAATCCAATGTACATGATTATCTCTAAAGATCATAATGAAGAAGTATTAACATTTAACAAAGAAATAGAATCAGTAACAAGAACTGATCATACAACAACTGAGAGGTATATACCATTTGAAACTAACTCAAGGGATCTAAAAATATCTGAAAGTGATTATTTAGGAATTAATCAAACTAATATATTATCCGACTCAATGAACACTGAATCCGACAATTTAGATAATATTAGTGAACGTTCGGGTATTAATGAAGAATATTACAAAAACGATGATTATTTATTTGAAGTTCCTCAATTCATGGCCGAGTTATATAATACAGTTGAAAATTTCAATCGTGGAATTGTTGCAAAAAATCCTCATTACACAAATATCGTAAGAAGTTATTTAGAACAAGATATAACTATTTCAAATTATTTTTTATTTAATATTACTTCTTTAGACGACGAAGAAATTATATCAGAAGCCGAATTTCATGTATTTCGGTAAGTATTTTTTACATTTCAAACTGTATACAGGATTTTTTTTAAAAAAAAGAAATCATTGATTTTTCAAATAATAATTATCAATATGCATAATTAATTTTATTCACATTTTTAAAATTTATATCATTGCTACATTAAAAACATTCGTTTTTATTATAGTATATTATACATTCTACGTATAATATTTTAAAACCGAAATATGGACTGTTAATAATACAATATTTTATTTTTTTATTCTATATTCTTCATAATATTTTTGACACTTGTATTGAATTTTTAAAATATAATTTTAAGTTTTAAACAATTAACATTTTAATACTTTCAGACTTACAGATTTTCTATTTTCGCCAAAAAATATGCATTATTCGGTTCCGTACTACTTAATTCGAGTTTATCAAGTTGTGGATAAACAATACCTTCATAATCCTGATATGCATATTTTACTCAACGTGCATTATGTAAATGCACAAACATCTGGATGGCAGGTATTTTTTACATTCATATCATCAGCCTATTTCTACCTAATTCTGGACGAAGATCTCTCCCAAAGTTTTTGATTTCGATTGATTCAATATTTCTTTCTTTCAGTTCATTCCAATGACTTTTTTTATATAGAGAGTTATCTAAATATGACGCCTAGATTTGTGTTTTACTAAAAATAAACAACAGAAATTATACACATTTTTCTCCATACACCACCCTTTACACATTTTTTTTTAATAAAACACAAATTTAGGCGTCACATTTGGATGACCCTATATTATGTCTCTATTTCATCTATCTATAAATCTTTTTTCTATCTATCTCTACATACACACACACAAATATTTATATATATATATATATATATATATATATATATATATATATATATAATGAGAACACAACCATTTTTATAGATAATATTTTAAAATAACCATATATTTTTATAATATACAGGTTTTTAATGTAAAACAAGCAGTCTTATCTTGGATTGCTGGAAATTCGCCAAATCTTGGTCTTTTAGTGACCGCAACAACACCATATGGATACCCAGTTAAATTACGTTTTAGTCGACGTTACCAAAATGACAATTCCAAACAACCGATCCTTGTATTATTTAACGATATTGTAACACAAACCTATGAAAACACAGTACAAGGTAATAACTAAATTAATATTTATCATTTTTATAAAATGTAGTACATTTTTAAATCTCATATACTAACGACTTTACATATAACATTTTCTTTTTTCAATATTCAGTAATTCTTTTTGTATATTTAAACACATCGCAAAGGTAATGCAGTTATCTCTAAGTACAGAATATATTTATTAAAAAATAAATATTTTGTTGGATATATATATATATATATATATATATATATATATATATATATATATAAATATATATACAAAATTATTCATATAATATATATATCTATATTATTAATTATAAAATATATATATATAAATGCACAAAATTATTCATATAACTATTACTTATTATTAATTACCTTGCATCTGAATTGAAGTCACTGCAATATCTCACTACTGAGCCTCTTTAATGTTTTTCTAATGTGCCAAATTCTCGTTCGTTAAACACTAAAAAGTTGTTTTTTTACTCTATTTTCCTACAAATTCTTTCCTTCAGGTTTCAAGTAACTATTAAATCTTCTTCCTTAAATAATTCTCAAATGTTCACATTTTTTCCGATTCTATTGTTTGTGGCAAGCCGAAATATTTTTGTCAGTACTTTAATATCAAAAATTAACAATAAGTTATCCAATTATAAAAATGATATTACTTTTTTACCCTACATTCATTTGATAATTATAATATTATAATGTATTTTTGATCTATTCTTTACTATTATAATCAAATATTTCTAACAAGAATTATATAAATAATTGATAAATAATAAATATGTAAATATTTAATAAAATAGTATATTTAAATTTTATTTAAATTTCATTTAATTCGATTAAAATTCTAGTTGTGTTAAATGATACAAATGTAATTTTTAATAATACATTTTACAAGAAAAAATCAGTTAAATTTCAAATCAAAAATTAAGCAGAAAATATTCAAAAAGAAAACTACTTAATTAATTTACTAAGGGATGTCTATATAATAGAACTACATAAATTGTTGATCAAATTACTTTTGAGTGAAATGTGATAAATTATATATATATATAAATTATATATATATATCTGATTATTGATATTTGCATGTAAAATTTGAATATTTAGTTATAAACCTATTTTTTCATGTTCTCTTAATATTATTCACTTTGTAATATTAAGTAACTTTATTTATATTTTAGATCTTTTTTTATATGAAATATCAATCAGAACATTCATTATTACCCTATATTCATTAAATTTATTCAACCTTTTTCGTTAATTAAAATATTCTGGTACAAAATATATAATAATTACCATAATAATGAACAACATTGTATTAAATTTATTATATCTGTTTTGTTTATATATAAATTACATTATTTAAAATGAGAAAAATTGATATTGATCTGACATGAAATATATAAAGATTTTTTTAAAGATATTTAACATTTATTTAAAAATAATTTAGTCATGAAATATATGTATATGTATATACATAATAAATGTATGTTAATATTTTTATATATATATATATATATATATATATATATATATATATAACATTTCAAATAAAAAATATTTTTTTTAATATTATATTTTGTAGATATGCAATATGATTATATGAACAATTATCAACAAGTTCATAATCCAATAAAATCAAATTATAATAAAATTGAAAAAGTATTCCTTTCTCAAATTAACAACACGCAAGCAATGACGAATGATACATGTATACTCAAAGATTTTGTTATTAATTTTCACGCCATCGGAATCATTAATATTATTGCTCCGAAAGAATACAACGCAAGACTCTGTTCTGGTAACTGCAATTCATTGAATTCATCAAGTATACATACGAATTATTCATTTTTAATGAGATTATTAAAAAAGTACAATACGAAAAAAGTAGGTAATGTTGGATGTACTCCTAGTGAATTTGGTGCAATACCGATTTTGCTACTAAGTAATGAATTCAGTATTACTTTTATGCAACTACATAATATGTATGTAAAAGAATGTGGTTGTTTCTAGTTTATACATTATATATATATATATATATATATATATATATATATATATATATATATATATATATATTTAAACAAATATGTAATAAATATTTGTGTATACATTTAAACATAAAAACATTCTACATTATTAAAGATATTTGATCAAATTATACATTTAATAACTATTATATTCAATCTTTTTACAAATAGTTATTTTACTTTTAAATTTTCTATAGACTAATTACTTTTCACATATATTTGCATTATTTTTGTATATTTATTTGCATGTTTACTTATATATACATAATTTCACCCAAAACTATTTGGTAACTATAATATTAACATATAATATTCTTTAAATTTAACTTAAGTGATAAGATTGATTTATTCGGAATTATTTCTCATTAAATAGACTAATCTAAATAAGTAGTTTTTTGTAATATCATGTACATACTTGCTTGATTTATTATTTTATTACATGATATTCGCTATGAAAATATTAAAGTGTAGAAAAATGAATAAAATATGTTTACTTACGCTCAAAGAAAATATTGTGCTTTTTGTCCTTATAATTAATCCTTTTATTCGAAAATAAAATCGAAATTTAGAAAATTAGGTGAAACTGAAATATATTAGATCGTCTGAAAAAGCTTCACAAAGATAACTTCCATAAAAATGTAATTGTTACAAATATAATATTTAAACAGGCATTAAAAGTATTTATTGAAAAATATACTAAAAATTAATCAAAAAAAATATTACAGAATAAGAATCTAATAGAATATTCAACTCTATGTAAAATACACAAAAACATATAGAAATATAAGAATTGTAAATAAAGAAAATTGGTACATACTATATAATTATAATAATTAGAAGATGAACTGAAAAATCGTAAGGCAATAGAAAGTTGTTGTTAAAATAGTATTTTTCTTCCTTTCGAAAAAAGAAATGATTACGATGGCTCGAATTTTCTTTTTTGAAGGATCGAGGTATCTTTTCTAGACTGAGATATCATCATTATTCTATACAGTAAGGGAGGTCCTACCAGTATTGAGTTACTGCCGACATAACAATCAGAATCATTTGTTCACATAAGCCTCATGACATTATTTAAGAAAATATCTCAATTTTAATCAATATTAAAGTTTAAATACTTTCCATGGTATATACGCGCATATATATATATATATATATATATATATATATATATATATATATATATATATATACATACATATATGTAGGTATATATATATATATATATATATATATATATATATATATATATATATATATATATATATATATATATATATATATATATATATATATATATATATATATATATATATATGTAGCAGGCAAACTTTCTATCAATTAAAGTTGTGTGTAACAATTCATGTTATCAAAACATTTCATGAAAATCATTTATAAATGTTTGTTTCAATTTAATATTATCAATTTACAAAATATTATAAGAACAAAATTCATTATTTACATTCAAAAATTCCAAAATATATTTCTTGAATCAAAGTTGTCATGATTTGTTTTGTAGCAACAATGTCACTAAAAGTGTCACAAATAACTTAGAATTGGATGAAATAAATCATTATAATAGCCCAATAATGGTCTAAGGACTCAATGAATGATACTGTTTAAATGGTATTTGGTTATATTTCGCTGACATGCTGAATTGGTGAGGATTTTTATTCAAGGTTTACTCTCTTAAGCAAATTGTCTTCTCTTCGACTAAGATTCTAATCTACCTTATTTCTTTGACTAAGGTGTTTCTCCAGCCTGAATGATAGGCGGTAATGTAAGCCACTACGCCACGGATCGGTTATATAATATGTGTGTGTGTGTATATGTATATATGTATATATATATATATATATATATATATATATATATATATATATATAGAGAGAGAGAGAGAGAGACAGAGTTGCTCAAATGAGACTGAAGGATAATAAGGAATAATAAATGATAGTAACCAAGTAAATGAATGTCGAAACCCTTCAGCCTCATTAAGCCTCCCCCCCCACTCACATATGTATATATATATATATATATATATATATATATATATATATATACATATGCATACATATACACATATACGAGGTGTGATCAAAAAGTAAGGTGAATTTTGAAATTTAGCGGGCTACATCCGTTCGATCTTCGATTTTTTTATTTGGTTATGTTGGTACACTTGTCTCGAATATATGTTCCAAATTTCAGCTATGTAGCATGTTTAGTTTGTTGGTGAGAGGCATAAAAGTTAGAAGTGTTTTGCAGACTCCACGATTTTCCGCTGTCGAAAATCATGGATCAAAGAGTTTGCATTAAATTTTGTGTGAAAAATGGAATCAAGTGCTCCAAAACACTTGAAATGTTGAAAGTGGCATACGATGAGTCTTCTTTAAGCCAAAAAAATGTTTACAAGTGGTATAAACTCTTCCAAGAAGGCCGAGAAGACACCAACGACGAACCTCATTCTGGACGCCCCAGCACGTCAACAACTGATGAGAACGTTGAAGAAGTGAAGAAAATAGTGTTGGGGAATCGTCGAATTACCATTAGAGAAATTGCTGATGATATTGGCATCTCGTTTGGTTCGTGCCAATCAATTTTAACGGGTGTTTTAGACATGAGACGTGTGTCAGCGAAGTTTGTTCCGAAATTGCTCAATTTCGACCAAAAGAACCGTCGCATGAGCATCGCCCAAGAGCTATTGAATGACGTCAACGTCGACCCAGATTTACTCGACAGGGTCATAACAGGTGATGAAACATGGGTATACGGTTATGACGTCGAAACAAAGACTCAATCGTCCCAGTGGAGGCATTCCGGATCACCAAGACCAAAAAAAGCACGCCAAGTTCGATCAAATGTGAAGATTTTGCTTACAGTTTTCTTTGATTGCAGGGGCGTGGTGCATCATGAGTTCTTGCCAAAGGGTAGAACAGTAAATAAGGAATATTACCTAAAAGTTATGCGCAATTTGCGCGAAGCAATCCGCCAGAAACGTCCGAATTTGTGGAAGAACAAAAATTGGCTTTTGCACCATGATAACGCCCCTGCTCACACATCGTTTCTTGTGCGCGAATTTTTGGCTAAAACCAACACACTAATGATGCCGCAGGTACCGTATTTCCCAGACCTGGCCCCCTGTGACTTCTTCTTGTTCCCGAAACTGAAGAGGCCCATGAAAGGACGGCGTTTTGCAACGATTGAGGAAATAAAGACGGCATCGAAAGAGGAGCTGAACAAGATCACAAAAAATGATTTTTTGAAATGCTTTGAGGATTGGAAAAAGCGTTGGCACAAGTGCATTATATCCGAGGGGAATTACTTTGAAGGGGACAAAATAAAATTGATAAATAAATAAATATTCTTTGAAAAAAATAAAAATTCACCTTATTTTTTTGATCACACCTCGTACATACACAAATATATATATATATATATATATATATATATATATATATATATATATATATATATATATACACACACACACACATATATATGAGTGTGCGTGTGTGTGTGTATGTGTATATAGAGAGAGGAGCACAACTGTAAAACAAATGTTAAGTAACAACAATAGTATAATTATAATTGTTGTTTGATTTTCATTGAACGTAAAACACCTTTATTTATTATTTTTAAGACCACTGGAAATTCCTGTGCATACTGTTTGTATAAACAATAATAAATGTTTATAATTTGCTTATGTATCTAAATGAAAAATACATTTAAAATGATATCTAAGTGAATTGAAAAAGCAAATGTTGAATATCATGATGTATTAAACAGTATAAAAAAATTTTAGTGCGACTCAAGTAGTACTTTTCTTCAGCTGTTCTTCAGCTGTCAAAATTGTATTAAATCAAATCAAAAATGGGTGATAAAACTGAAAATAGTGGAAATGTTAATGTAGAAGATAATGTAAATCAAGATGAATTAATATTACAACAACAAAGACAAATTGAAAGAGAAGTAAGTATCATATTATAAGTCTATTAATAATTCATAATAATGTTTTTTTTCATTTTAGATTTCTGAGACAACTGCTCTAGTTGGGCATTTAGAACCATTATCATCTTTAGATAAGGAATACAAAAGTGATGATATTTATAAATTAAAAGTAAAAGATTTACTCTCAAAATACAAATCTATTCGAAGAACTCGCCCTGATGGAAATTGTTTTTTTAGAGCATTCTGTTATGCTTATCTCGAAAGACTTCTTGATTTTAAGAAAGAATATAACGATTTCATTGATCTTGCTCAGAAGAGTAAAGATAATTTAGTAGCGCTAGGGTTTCCACAATTTACAGTAGAAGATTTTTACGATACATTTATGGAAGTCGTACAACGGATCGGTAAAATTGAACCGCTGAATGCAGCGAAAGAAGAATTATATAAATTATTCAACGAACAAGGTTATTCCGATTATATGGTTGTTTATTTACGTCTTATCGCCAGTGGACAACTTCAGAAAGAAAGTGATTTTTATCAGAACTTTATTGAAGGTGAACGCACTGTTGCCGAGTTTTGTCATTTAGAAGTGGAACCTATGTATAAAGAAAGTGATCATATACATATAATAGCTATTTGTACAGCTCTGAATGTGGGTGTGCGAGTTGAATATATGGACCGGGGTGAAGGTGGTCAGGTGATTGCACATGACTTTCCTGAAGGTGCAAGCCCGTCCGTACATTTACTTTATCGTCCTGGTCATTATGACATTCTATATTTGTAGATTTTTAATACTTTTTTTTGATAATTTATAACAGTTAATAAGTCAATGACATACAATAAATTATTATTCATTTGTTTTTCTGTTAAATAACCCAATAAACAAAATTGAATTCCTACTGTATAAATTATTATATAATTCATTTTTCTTAAATGCAAAATAATTTTCCATTTATTACTTTTGATTCTATTGATAACATACTCAAATTTGTATTTTTTTATCATACATGTTATATATATATATATATATATATATATATATATATATATATATATATATATATATATATATATATAAAACTGTTTTAGTAAATAATTTGCTAAATAAACTTATAGATGTTAATTCTAGTTAATTTTCAATTAATTGCAATGCAAGCATATTTAATTTGTATTTTTTCTTATAGTATTATACACTATATATAATAAATAAAATTTTCATATCAACTGAGTTTTTATGTCTATAATTTATTAAGATTAAATTATCAAGATTTGTATAATTTATAAAAATGCATAGTAATATAATTAATTTATTAATTCATATGGTTTTTCAACTTTTTTAACAAAACTTCTAAACGTAGGTTCTTCAATAATAATTATATTAGGTCGTGTAATATTAATATCGGATTTTTATATTATTTCCAATATAATAATTCAACGTTCCATATTACACCACTTAATTTATATATATATATGTATATATATATATATATATATATATATATATATATATATATATATATATATATATATATATATATATATATATATATATATATATATAAATGTTTGTAATAATATTTAACTCTATGATTATTGTATTTTAACCTAAAAAAATTATTTACAAGTTACTTAGGTTATGTCTATGTTTAAGAATGGTTTTATTGTTGATGTATTTACATCAAATTAAATATTCCCTGTTTTTAGTAACACACGATAAATATATTATATCATTATAAATATCTTCAAGATGATTCATATATTCTAATAACTTTTTTGAAATATTTTTGTATTCAAAGTGATATTAATTTTGAATATCTAAAATGGCCTTTATTTTCAAAATAATAAAAGGATGTCGAGAACACTGGAAGAAATCACTTTTTGGAGCTTTAGCTGTTAGTTATGGCGGCTCTGTAGCGAAAGAAAAATATGAGTGAGTCAATAGAATTTTTTTAAATATTACTATAAGCCTAATAAAATATAATTACAGAATACAACAGTTAATGAGAAAATATTGTAATGAAGCTATAATTTATGGAGAAGCTACTATTGAACCATTTGTTTCACCTCGTTCTGTTACTATCATTTTAAATCCAAATGCTAATAAACGCAAAGCTAAAGCACAATTTGAAAAATTTTGTGAACCTTTATTACATTTAGCAGGTTTAAATGTAAACATTGTTCAGACAGAATCTGAAGGTCATGCAATAAAACTATTGGATGCTATCTATTCTACGGATGCAATATTAATTGCTGGAGGTGATGGTACTACTTCTGAAGTTATAACAGGTTTATTAAGACGATGTGGAGATGATCCCACAAAAAATAATTATAATATTGGGGTTTTACCTCTTGGTCAATCGAATACTTTGGCAAATTCATTATTTTTTCAAGATAAGCCACTAAAAGAAGTATGCGCTTTAGCAGATGCTACAATGGCTGCTATTAAACAAAATACAACACCTGTAGATGTTATGAAAATAGAAGTAAATGAATCAGAAGAAAATGAAAATAAGGAATTACGTCCAATCTATGCAGTTGGTAAAATTGAATGGGGTATTTTTCGTGATGCAGAAGCTTCTAGAGACAAGTACTGGTATTTTGGTCCTTTAAGGAAGTATGTAACATACATTTTTAATGGTTTCAAAGCTGATTTAAATTGTTGTTGTAAAGCAACAATGGTTTATTCTGAACCTTGTTCTGGTTGTAAAAATTGCACACACCATGTTCAAAGAAATCCCCGTTGGTGGCAACGAATTTTAAAATTAGGAACAAATACTCCTCAATTAGTTGATAATCCACAATGCAGTCATTACATTGAAAAAGAAATATCTACAACAAATTTAATATTACAAAGTAATAATGAATTAAAATCTAATAGTAAAGAAAATATTCCATACTTAAATGTAGAAATGGGACCAGAAAAGTTAAATATGTTTGAATTTATAGCAGAAGGTTGGAATAAAAATAAATCAATTGTAACAGATAATGTAAAAGTTAGGCAAGTGCACATAAAACCAATTGTTCCTAAAATTGAAGACAAATGGTTGTCAATAGATAAAGAGGAATTTGAGTTGAAACCAATCACTGTGACATTATTACCAAAAGCTCTTAATGTTTTTTGTTTGCCAGATGAAAAGAAATAAAATTTTATAATTAGAATTTTTTGTTAAATAATATAATTTTTTAGTCCATTTTAATTTATCATGGTCTTTCTGAATATATTATGATACTTATTAATTTATTGTAAATTTGTATTTATATGTATATACATTTTTAATACTTGTCTTCTATTTGTTACTTTATATATAGGTGTTTTTTTTTAAGCGTGATAGAAATTTAAATTGATTACAATGTAAATTTCTATTTCGCTTAAAAAACATTCTGTATATATATATATTAGAAGATCTGTATTAATATGATAGATTAATATTGAAATATCTCTTGAAAATTAATGAATAACATCAATATTGAAAATATAAATCAAACTATTTATATATTGTTTAATATATATATATTTTTTAAGAAACATTCATGGTGATTGTTCAGTTGATATAATTAACAATAAAAGTATTGAAATAAAATAAACGATTTCAAATTGAAAAAGAAAAATAACTTTTATTACTGTCATTTCAGAATTGTCATTGTATTAATATTTAAAATAACTTGAAAATATTAATGATTTTTTGGAGTTCTAACATAGAAAACAATTAAAAAAAAATACGACAAAATGCTAACTTAAAAAATGAGTTATTAGCAAAATCATTTTTTTTCAAAAATATCAGTTGTAAAATTACACAAATTAATTTATTAAAATAAGTCGTTAGTGAATTATTTAACATTTATCTTTGTTAGAATTTTGTAGTTAATTATAATTGCATTTTAGTTTAATTTTTTTCATAACTATTTTATTGTATAGCTATTTTTTAAGACAAATTAAATTATAGAGGGATACTTTAAAAATATTACTACAATGTTTAATCATTTTGATTAACACATAGTGATATTTTCCAACAAACATATGTAATTAAAATAGTATCAAATTCAATAAAAAAAAGATTTATATGAAAAAATATGCACTATTTTTTTATATACTAATTTAAAAAAATATGTGTACATTAGATACTATTGTATACATATACAAAATACAGTAAGTATAAAATATTTATTCATAACTATGAAGTAGGTAAGTGAAATATTCTTTAATAATTTAAAACAATATATTTACGAATAAAAATATAAAAAAACAAGAAAAATATAAAGAAAAATGATTAAATAAATGAAAAATAATAGCGACTCCACTTCCTAAAAAAGTAAGAAAATATAATTCAACCATACATTTCAACATACTTTTTTTATAAATAAAATGTATACAAACTTTTTTTGCAACAAAAATAAGAATTAATATTTGTAGTAATGGAATTGTGGCTGATTACTTTTAACACAAATGAACTTTAACCCCAACACCACAATAGTTTAAAGTGTTCAATAATCATTTATTATTTATAATTATAGATTATATAATTATAAATAATAAGTGATTATTGAACACTTTAAACTATTGTGGTGTTGGGGTTAAAGTTCATTTGTGTTAAGAATTCATATTTTCATTGCAATAACTGAAGATTAAATAACCTTAAGTCTAAAAAAAATTATATAATTGAACAACTTATATTTAAGTATAATCATTATTATATATTTAACACAGATTTAAAATCACATTTGTTAAAGTTAAATACTAGTTATATCAGTTCATTTAACATCATTTACTAAATATATAAAAAATATTAATATTTTTAAAAATGATTAATATTTTAATTATAAATATTATACATACATGGAAGTAGTTTGTATATTTTTGTAAAAAAGGTAAAAAAATGAATTTTTATATAATCAAAAACATATATTAAAAAAAAAAAAACAAAAAGAATTATTAATTATAAAGAATTATAATTAATCTATATTATGAAAAATGTAACTAAAAAACTGAATATGGAACTTATAACATTAATAAATTAATTATAAGCAATTTATTGTTGTTTCCACATATAACTTACATTATATAAATAAAACAGAAACTTATTTACGAGATGATTGATTTTTATGGCATACTGCTTACATTTAATATATGAATTAAAAATAGGAACTTGTACTTAGTTATAAAAATTGTTGACAAATAATTGTTAAGATCAGATAATTTACTACTATATGGCATAAATATGAAAAATCTTTTTACCGATTTTATATAATTAAATGAAACAAGAATATTTGTCTACTTTGATTTCAGTTGTATGTGTTTAATATATGACTGCCATATTAAAAAAATCTGTAGACTATAAAGTTTTTGTACTTTTTTTTAGATTTAAAATGTTTATATACAAAATAAGTATATATGAAAATAAGATCCACACCCCTTAGTATTTTTTTTTTAAACTATATAACTTCTGTAGCATTGTAATGTGAAGTTATTTTTTGTATGTAAATGTTTCATTCAAAATATTTTTAATAGATTGAATAATTTAATAAACATTAAAAAATGCCAGAAACTCAAATTTTAAAAAAACTTGTAAAATGATTAGAAGGCAAATCAATTTTAAATCGTTATGAAATGCAGAAGATATGTGAAATATACTAAACTTAAAATATTTATGAAGTAGAATGAAAATATACATTGAATCACGAAAATCTGATATGAAATAATTTTAAATTTTTCAGACTGTTCAATTAAATCAATTTTGGTCTAAGAAATTAAATTGTTTTCCAAATTAGTTAAGTAATCAAGAATAGTTCTGTCCTAATTGTTTTGTATAAAATTATTATAAAGAAAATTTTGTGATACTAAATACATTTGAAATATTGGGCTTGGAGATATATTGTTTTATATATTACAACTCAGACTTAATTATCTTTAATATATACTTTATAGTCTAACATGTCATGGATTTATGTACAAAATGAGTGGCAGTCAATATATTCAAAAAATATTGTTTATAAAATTACATAAATCAAGTATTTCTTTACACTAAGTATCAATACTTTTTTAATACAAATGTTGTTAAATAAAGCTTTTCAGTATTGACAATAGTGATATTAACTAGAGCATTTCTTTAGATTATAATAAAGACAATACTGTACTTGACACTAATTTTTATATTACATATAGTACATTTTTTTTATATCACCACCATATATTTTTGAACATTATTTCATTTAGCAAAATATGCGTCATATGATTTGAAGATTATTAATGTTACATTGTACTTATTTATGAATTGATATTTGTTCAAGACTTCACAAACAATCGGTCTATAATTATGTGGAATAGTTTTCGAACGATTTTATTGTTAAAATTATTATTACAATCAATATTTAATTACAAAATTGAAGAAATTATTTAATTTTAAAATTTGACATCATAAAAACATTCAAAGAAACAAAGGACACAGAGTTAAAATTACTTTTAATACAGAAAGGAAAACATAGTGACTGAATTCAGTAACTTATAGTGCTCAAAAAAATTTATGAAAACATAATAAAATGTAATATTAAAAATTAATGAACGAAATAATTAAATTTAATAATATACTAAACTTAATTTTGATTCATGTAATTGTATACTATATTAATGAATTATAGTTGTATAGTACACTTCACATCTTAAAGTGATTCTGCCAATAAAATTTACGTTAAAAATTCAATTTTTGCATATAACAAGAAATAATCTTCAAAAGTAACAATTTTTTAAAAAAATTAATAACTTAGAAATATTTTCAATGATATTTATTTCTTTGTGATATATTTAAAAAAATGTAATAGTGATTGGTTTTTAATTTCATTAGAAGACTTAGGGGTCCTACCTGGTGACTTTCTATTAAACTTTTTTTTGGGAGTTTGTGAGCTATCAATATCTAATTTTATTATTTTTGGCGGATTTGCTTCACTATTATTTGTTATACTTTGCATGAATTCTTTTTCTTTTCGTAATTTTAGTAACCAATTATTATTGCTATGTTTTTTCTGTGGCGAAACATTTAAGTGTGGTGCTCTACCATCTAAAACAAAATTTGGTAGATTTCTTGTCGGAGAAAAATAGTGGTGGTCTGAAGTGTGATCAGAGAGTTCATTAATAACTAAACTAGAAGCTGATGTCGAGTCATTTGTAGGTTCTAATTCTGAAGCTAAAATATTAAATTCTGATTCGACTAGTTCTTTACTCGGACTAAATAGCCTTCGTGGCTTTTTTGAATTTTCACCAACTGAGCAATCGTTTATTTTTCTTTTAAGGCTTCTATTACTATAGTTTAATAAATTATTTAGGTTACTGTTTTTTGCACAATTTTCACAACCACTATCTGAAGATCGACTTAAGCAATTAGGACAAAGTACACATCTTTGTTTATTGGCAGAACATTCCGAAATAGGAGTCGATGGACTGACCAACATAATTCTTTTACATAATCGCTTATTATGCTTAACTTTATCTGCATATTTATTGTCTACTACTTCTGCATGACCAGTTACTTCTAAATCGTCATCAATAAACTCAGGACCGACTTTCCAAATTTTATGTTTAGAATCATCAGAACACGTTACTATTCTTAATTTACCTTTTTGACTCCACGCTACACAAGAAACTTCTGTTGTATGACCATTAAGTGAAACTAATGGTAAACGTTTTTTTACATTCCAGATGTAAGCTTTTTCATCTCTACTTCCACTAATTAAATACATACCATCTGGACTTATACTTGATTTGATATAAAATGAGTTCTGTATCTGGTGACCAGTATACTGCATCACAGGTGTTGGATTGTAAGTAGAAATGTTATAACTATAAATAATATTATCTAAGCAACTAGCATATAATTTCATCGAATCATGATCTATTATAAGATCTGTGAAGCCATTACGCAATGTATTTCCTGCATACGGTAGCGTGTATTTCGGTAAAGGTGTTCGTTTTAAAACCGAATAACTTTTTCGTGTATCCCAGACATTAATTGTTCCGTCAGAAGACGTACAAGATATTAAAGTTTTTTCATCTTGAAATACTAATCCTGTAATTGAATTTCCAGATGTACACCTCTTTGTTTTTACAGAACTTGGAGTTGAAAAGCTCGAATAATAATTTATAATATTGTCAGGTCTAGGAATCAGATCAGAACCTACATGAGACCGTCTATCCCAAATTATTATTATTCCATCTCGAGCACCCGACGCAAAGATCGACGGATCAGTATAATTAGAAGTAACAGTTTTGACTGAACGTGTATGTCCTAAATATATTTTTTCCGACAATATAGATGATTCCGTAACATTCCATAATCTAACAGTATAATCGCCAGAAGCTGTTATAATTCTAGTATCGTTTGACAGCCACTCAATGTCAAAAATTGCATTGTGATGTGCAAGAACATTATTAATCATAGAAATATTTTTTGTATCCGTATTACAAATAGCAAATTTTCCATCTTCGTTTGCTAGAGCTACTAAATTTTCATATCCTGAAGATCTTGAAAACTTACACGCTAATATTGGTGATTCTTCATTAACATTTAAATCATTATTGTAACTTATTCCTTGTTTATCGTTTATTTTTAAACAATGTAAACGTTTGATAGCCATATCATACTCTTTCCAAAACGCTAAGAAAAAAGGAAAGCCAATTACCTGTGATACGAACAAATTTATACATTAATTTTAAATACTCACAATTGCCATTCTGTCGTTCTAAAATAGAACTTGTTATATTCATTTTTAAAAAACATTGATTACTTATTACGCGGGAAAATAATATACATATATCACTCTTCTATCAACAAATAATAGGTGTCACCAACATGTAAAAAGAAAATAGTTCAAGAATTTTTTATGGTGTAAAAATGTTCAAAAATAATTTTAAAAAGTTGATAAACAAAATGTTATACAAAAAATTAAAATAATTTCATTAAATTATTTCTATAAAACAATTTAACATATTGCTTTAAAATATTATTTTACATCTATTTAGGTTATTAAAATTATTTTACTTTCATTATTATTTTAATTTAAATTTATCAATTATTAATTAGATATAAAATAATATTTTAAGCCAAATTGCAAATAAATGTTATTTTTCACTTTAGAAGGAAATTTAGAAATGGAGTTAATAAAAAAAAAAAAACGAAAATATTTAATATTTGCTTTAAATTAATATTAAGAAATAAAATAATTTTGTTTTAAAATGCAAATAGTAATCAATAAATGTTTTAAATAAATAAAACTTTTTCATTACAAGTATAACATTTAATAATTTAAAAGAAAGTTTGAAAAAATAAATAATTTTTGCATCAATGTAAAGCAGTAAATTAATTATAATAATTGTATATATTTGATCAAATACAGAAAATATAGTATAAATAAAACTTTTCGAATTATATATATATAAGTTAAAAAAAATGTTATAAAAAAATTTGAAAAATATAGGTATTATAGGTTTTAATTTTGACAGAATATTGTCAATACTTATGAATATTTCATACAAATAAATTTTATATAAATCTTTCATTAATTTTCATTTCAGTTTTCTATTACTGATTTTTATTATTAATTTTATTAGTTACTTTGTTCATTTTATAATTATGTTTTATAGTGACAAAAAAATATTTAAAAATTATCCTTACAAAATTATATATATACATATATATATATATATATATATATATATATATATATATATATATATATATATATATATATATATGTATATGTATTAATAGCAGCATCATTATATTCATTGTTGGATGAAGATCTTTGTCAACACTTTTTACTTCGACCTTTTCTGAACCTTTTATATGCTCCATGGATAGACGAAATAGACACAAGAAAATTCGTCGAAATAAACTAGAAGAGAAAGGCATGAGATTGGTTGAAGTAGAAAGTTTCGTGAAAGATCTTCATCCAGTAGTGAATAAAAAGAGGCTGCGGTTGATATATATATATATATATATATATACATAACGTATATATATATATATATATACATAACGTATAATATGTATAATGTAAAAATCTAAGTTCGATATTACGTATTATGATATAATTTTAAAAGTTATTAGATACATGTACGTTTTAGTTCCTAATTTTTTTTAGAAACTTATTAATATTTTGTTAAACTTATATGTCACATAAATTT
Organism: Neoneuromus ignobilis; assembly: GCA_029203775.1. Taxonomy (NCBI): domain Eukaryota; kingdom Metazoa; phylum Arthropoda; class Insecta; order Megaloptera; family Corydalidae; genus Neoneuromus; species Neoneuromus ignobilis. The sequence continues at coordinate 47,451,565 of CP092090.1, forward strand.
TAGAACATTAATGAATAAAAAATTACTTTATCAGTGAAAAATCTTATTTTGTTATTTGTATAGTTTTTTTATAGTACAATTTTCATAAATTTAAATCGAATATATATATATATATATATATATATATATATATATATATATATATATATATATATATATATATATATATACATATATATATATATATATATATATATATATATATATATATATATATATATATATACAAACCATACACACATAACAATAATAAAATGAATTATAATATGTTTTTGAAATAATTTGAAATAGAAAGGAAAATTTTTCTCATTTATATTTATAGTATTTTTAATAATTATTATATACAACCTAGAACATTCTTTGTATGTTTCTATAACACGTAATATATGTTTGGTGTTTTTACCAAATTAAATGTAAATTCTTTGTTTTATATAATTTGTTTAGATTTTTAATAAATATTTAAGTCTAAATTTATTTATTTATTATAAATATATATATATATATATATATATATATATATATAAATGTATATATTTTTTTAAAAAAATAAATACTTATGTTAAAAAAATATATGACATTAAGGCATTTATATAGTGATTTAGTGTTTATTTTTAATTAAATAAAACTTTCATAATGTCATTTTCAATGCCATAAGTTATATTGATTTGAAATAACTTATAGTTCACTTAAATTTTTATTTTATTAAAAGATTTACAATGACTCCGTGGCGCAACGGTAGCGCGTCTGACTCCAGATCAGAAGGTTGCGTGTTCAAATCACGTCGGGGTCACATATAAATTTTTGATTTTCGAAATTAGATAATTACTTTCTGATAAACGTACACAAACGAAAAAGTTCAATTCTATCTTAGCTGCCATAAACACTCTCACTATATGTAGTTAAAATGATACACCACTGTAGTTAAAATGAGTATATGTATGTATATAATATTAAAAACTATTAAATAATTGACCAAAAAATAACTGAATGAATTGTATTTTTAAACACGATTTATACCTAATTATTAAAATATTCATAAATATGTCAAAAAAAATTTAGTATATTTTAGGAAATATAAAATTTTATTGAAACTTTGCAAGATATGCTTATGTTATTGAAATATTAATGTGATTCATTTTATTTGTTAATTTAATTATTTCTTAATTGAAATATTATCAAAAATCATTCCTAATGTTTTCAAAAAATATAAAAAGATGTCAATTACTATGTTATTTCAGAATAACTAAAAATAATCATTTTAAAATGATTCTATACTTTTTTAATAAAACATAATATTTAGATTTGTGTATTATTCTTTAGAATATTATATTCCAGAAATTTATAAATAAGTCTTAATAAATTTATTAATATAAAATTTATTGTGTTAAATATATATATATATATATATATATATATATATATATATATATATATATATATATATATATATATATATATATATATATATATATAAACGCATGAAAAACTATGAACTTAAAATTACTTTATAAAATTATTTATTAATTTTTAAGTCCATGTATCAAATATAATATTATATTAAAAGCCTAACCTTTAATCGGATAAAATTCAGATAGTCAGAACGAAGATAGTTAAACTTAAAAATTAATATAGATATGGAAATAAAAGCGTTATGTGTGATGTGAAAAAAATAAAAAACACGAAACTCGCACGATAAACCTTCATCGATTATTTAAATACTTATTGTTTGTTTCTCATTTTCAACAATGAAATCGTTCTTTTATAATTAAATTAAATTAAATTTTATAGAATATGGTAAATAAAACTTGTTATGCATTCACGAATTACTTGCACTGGATTACTTTACACGACTAAATCTATTTACTAAAAGGCCAAAGTATCTACATTACATAATTTGTAATAATCAATTTCATACATTTTTTCTTTAGTTTATTATTTTAATATATATATATATATATATATATATATATATATATATATATATATATATATATATATATATATATATATATATATATGTATATATACAGGCCCGCCTCTTCCATATGTGTAATGTGTGCAATGCACACGGGCGGCCGATTCCAAGAAAAATACTGGATTACCTTTAATTTTTAGATATGTGAAACAACACATTCTTTAAGTTTGTCAAGCCACACTTATGTAATATTTTGACTGGTTCGGCGTTACTTGATTATAGCGTTTAACTATATTTTACTGAGAGACTATTTTCGAATACAAACACATACCATCATTGTATTTTTAACACATTTCTCTGTAAATTTCGATTATCCTTTTCCTTGAAGTTAATAAATATCATTCTATAGTCTGCAATGGAAAAAGTGCAATTTGGGAATGGGGGTAACCGAAATATAGTCGCACACGGGCCTGTATGTATGTATATATATATATATATATATATATATATATATATATATATATATATTACTTATACCTTTTAAAAAAATGAAAATTTTTAAATAGAAACTATGACTTTTCGTAAGGCTTATCAATTATTGTTTCTATCTTCATTTATGCATTTAAAAAAAATCGTGTTTCATACATGATTGGTACTAATTTTAAATATTTTTTTGTCAATTACTTCTCATTTTTACTAAATTAGAGACAAATATGTAAATGTTATCTTAATATATGTAGATAAAAATTGTTTAGACTCATAAACAATATTTCTGGAAATAGATTCGTTAATAAAAATAGCGTTACAAGGAGTTATTACAACTCAGTTTTGTTGATTTCATACACACATGCATACATACACACACACACACACACACATATATATATATATATATATATATATATATATATATATGTGTGTGTGTGTGTGTGTGTGTGTGTGTGTGTTTATATATGTATATATCAAGAATAGTAGAACATGATGGACAAGAGAAGTGATTGATTGGGGATCCAGAGATACAAAGAGGGTCAAAAATAGATTCATAGATAGATGGAACAAAGACATAAGAAAATTCATTAAAATTTTAATGTAAGAAAATACGTTGAATTGCTAGAGATGGAAAGCTTTGGTAGAAGCTTTCATTCAGTTCGGGATAGAAAAAGACTGATGCCACTTATGAGAATATATATATATATATATATATATATATATATATATATATATATATATATATATATATATATATATATATATATATATATATATATAGTCTTTTCGTATTTTGTCCATAGATGTCGTTATATATATATATATATATATATATATATATATATCAAGCTTCATTTAACCTTAAACAATAAATTTGGTGAAGCTGAACAAAAGTTACAGCTTTTAAAATGAGTGAAAATAATGAAGAAATTCGCTATATTTTGAAATTTTTATATAAAAAGGGAAGAATGCCACGCAAGCCGCCAAAAATAGTTACGGAGACGATGCTATATCAGTTCGTGTAGCACAACAATGGTTCGCTCGCTTTCGTTTGGAAATTTCTATGTGAAAGATGCACCTCGTTCTGGTCGACCTATCGTTGAAAAAGTCGATGAAATTATGGAAAAGATTGACAAGGACCGTCACATAAGCAGCCATGACATTGCCAAGGAACTAAACATTCATCATCAAACGGTTTTGAACCATTTAAAAAAGGCTGGCTACAAAAAGAAGCTTGATGTGTGGGTACCACATGAATTGTCTGTGAAAAATTTAATGGACCGAATTAACATCTGCGATTCTTTGCTGAAACGAAATGAAATCGAACCATTTCTGAAGCGAATGGTAACAGGAGACGAAAAGTGGATCAAATACGACAATAATGTGCGAAAAAGATCATGGTACAAGCGTGGCGAAGCTCAACAAATAGTCTACGCCTCGAAAGGTTATGCTGAGTGTTTGGTGGAATTGGAAAGGAATCATCCACTATGAGCTGCTCCAGCCTGGTCGAACGATTGATTCTACACTTTATTGTCAACAACTGATGAGATTGAAGGAAGCAATCGAAAAAAAACGGCCAGAACTGATCAACAGAAAGGGCTTCGTCTTCCACCAGGACAACGCTAGACCACACACATCTTTAATGACTCGGCAAAAACTTAGAGAGCTTGGCTGGGAAGTTTTAATGCATCCACTATATAGTCCTGACCTTGCACCATCAGACTACCATTTGTTTCGGTCAATGCAGAACTCCCTTAACGGAGTAAAGTTGACTTCAAGAGATGCCTGTGAAAATTTCTTGTCGAAGTTTTTCGCCGAGAAACCAGAAAAGTTTTACACTGATGGAATAATGTCTCTAGCAGAAAAATGGCAAAAGGTGGTCGACCAAAATGGTACATATTTAGTTCAATAAAGTTAATTATCAATATAAAAAAAATTACTTGAAGTTTGATTAGAAATACGAAAAGACTTTTTCGAGTTGTTTGATAAGTCCGTGTAAAAATAAAAACTGCTTCATTTTTTTGAATAAATCGTTTTTATTTTTCAACATAGTCTCCTTTTAGGCTTATACACTTCATCCAACGCTACTCTAGTTTGTTGATCCCTTCCGAATAATAAGATTTGTCCAAGTCTGTAAAATAGTCATTCGTTCCTGCAATCACCTCCTCATTCGAATAAAATCTTTTTCCCGAGAGCCATTTCTTCATATTAGGAAACAAATAATAGTCCGATGGAGCCAAGTCTGGAGAATAGGGGGGATGTGAAACGATTTGGAAACCTATTTCCATTAGTTTTGGCCACAACTGCTGAGGTGTGACCTGGTGCGTTGTCGTGATGAAAGAGGACTTTTTTGTGGGCTAATCGGGGACGTTTTTATTGCAACTCGGTTTTCAAACGATCCAATAACAATGAATAATATGCACCTGTAATGGTTTTACCCTTTTCCAAATAGTCGATAAAGATTATTCCTTGCGAATCCCAAAAGACAGTCGCCATAACCTTCCCGGCCGAAGGAATTGTCTTCGCCTTTTTCGGAGCAGATTCCCCTTGATAACCCATTGTTTAGACTGCTCTTTGGTCTCAGGAGTGTAGTGATGTATCCATGTTTTATCTACAGTGATGAAACGACGCTTAAAGTCCTGCGGATTTCGCTGAAACAGCTGCAAACCGTTCTTGCAACACTTTACACGACCTCGTTTTTGGTCGATCGTGAGCAATCGCGGCACCCACCCGGCGGATAGCTTTTTCATGTCCAAATGTTGGTGCAAAATATTATGTACCCATTCACACGAGATGCCTACAGCACTAGTAATCTCACGCACTTTCACTCTTCTGTCATCCATCACCATATCATGGATTTTATCAATGATTTCTGGAGTGGTGACCTCAACAGGGCGTCCAGAACGTTCAGCGTCTCTTGTGTTCATATGGCCACTCCGAAAATTTTGAAACCACTTATAAACCGCACTAATCGAAGGTGCAGAGTCAGCATAATGTTTATCAAGCTTCTGTTTAGTCTCCTGAGGCGTTTTGCCTTTAATGAAGTAGTGTTTAATCAACACGCGAAATTCTTTTTCGTCCATTATTTGACAATCACTCGATTTCTTTGATTCCAACGATTGTCAAACACAAAGGAATAGACCGATATGGCTGAAACTTGATGTGTGTTCTTCCAAGAGGTGCTACTAATTAAAAATAACCTCGATATGCACCAGTGGTGCCATCTTTCGGAATTTACACGGACTTATCAAACGACCCTCGTATATATATATATATATATATATATATATATATATATATATATATAGCAATTCACAATAGAAATGGACAGTTCACCTTATTATGGCGAGATAAAGAACTTATATTAAAGATAAGAAAATATAGAGTCATCCAAATCTGACACCTTGATTTGTGTTTTATTAAAAAGTAACAAAAGAAACTATACACAGGTTTCCCTATTCACATGTTTATTTTAAATAAAACACAAATCTCGGCGTCACATTTGGATGTTCCTATATTTATATTAGTAGAAAAAAGGAATTGGTTTTCAAAAAAAGCTTATGTTTTGATCTAAAATCAAATAAAAAGAGTATCGCTGTTCTTTTCGTTAATTCTAGATTAAATATAATATAAAACTAACAACAATTAAAATAAGTTGCAATAGGCTATTTTTTATTCTCTAAATGTTCTAAATTTAAGTAATGAGTTTACTACCTAGCCAGATTTTTATAAACTTTTGAATTGGATATGTATACTCAAATTATGTATCTCTGAATTACGATTGAACATGAAAGAATTTTCAACTTTTGAAAGGTACATATTTATATTAAAATGAAACAGATAAACTACTTAAAAATGAAATATAGCCATCTGAAATAAAATATTTTATTCATTTATAGAAATGATTAAAAATAATTGTAATCTTTTTAAAAAAGTAGGAAATTCATTCATTCTTAAATATAAGGACATTTTTATAAATATTCATACATACACATTTCTCTCTCTCTCTCTCTCTCTCTCTCTCTCTCTCTATATATATATATATATATATATATATATAGATATATAGATATAATATAATATATAGATAGATAGTTGGATAGATATAGATATGTATATATATATATATATATATATATATATATATATATAAATATGTGAATAAAATTGTAAATTTATTGAAATGAGATATAATTTTATGTATCTCCGATTCTGTTACATTAAAAATTAGTACGTGATCGTGCATACATCGTTTCTGTCTACAGTCTGGATTTGAACATGTCACCATTTATAACAGTTACTTGTCTAGATTAGAGATGTGTAAGCTTTATCAGTTGACACATTTGCTGACTGCAGCTGAGAACTTGTAATATGTAATAGATATGTAGTTGGTAAGCTTCATAAACTAGATGACATTGTATTAACGTTCGTATGTATCAATATTTATAATGAACGATTCAGATATGTTAAATTATATCAATAATCGAATATCTATTTATGTTATATAAGAATTTACGTACGTATATATATAATGGCCCAAATGAAATTAAAGAAGGTTTAGATATACATTTACTTGCATTTATTACTCTTTACTGTTTCCTTCAGTCTCATTTGAGCCAGTTTATATACGAGGGTCGTTTGATAAGTATGGTAAATTTATTTATTGTTTAATTTAATTAATTGATTAATTTTATTAAATTTTTCAATTTAGTTTTTCTTACTTTTTTACTATATTTATCAAACGACCCTAGTATGTAATGTATGTTCTTTTCAGTCCATATTAATCTAATATTGAATAACACTTTTCCAAAGTCTTTTAATTTTATTGATCTATTACTTCTTTTTCAAGGAATTATTGACAAGTCCCTATTAATCTGATTCTTTTTGTTGTTTTAGTTTTTTTTCGGTTCCTTTATTTGTTTTCACAATCAATTTTCTTGCAATATAGGAGGGTCGTTTGATAAGTATGGTAAAAAAGTAAGAAAAATTAAATTTAAAAAATTAATTAAATTAATTGATTAATTAAATTAAACAATAAATAAATTTACCATACTTTTAATTGACCCTCGTATATATATATATATATAAATGCTTGTATGCATGTGTGTAATAAATGTATGTATGTGTGTGTGTGTGTATGTATGTATGTATGTATGTATGTATGTATGTATGTATGTATGTTTGTATGTATTTATGTATGTATGTATGTATGTATGTATGTTTGTATGTATGCATGTATATATGCATGTATGTATGCATGTATGTATGTATGTGTATATATATATATATATATATATATATTTATATATAGGATTTTCCAATAAGAATGTCAGATCTTTGACAGCTGGTGGTAGAGATGTTTGAAATTTTTTCAAATTCATTTTGACATTTCAACTCAGTATAGTTTGGTAAATTATCATGAAATGTTTAACACTTTAACAATGCTTAGAAAATTGTAAAAACTTTATTAATTGTTAAAAATTGTAAAAACTTTAATAGACTTATTGAAACAAATTTTAATGAGTAGATTATTTCACGAAATGGACCCATCAATTGGCCACTAAGATCATGCGATCTAATCACAAGCAACAGAAGCATTAAAAATAAACATTTAACGTATGTTTCATGAAATTGGACTACAATTATGTGAAAAAGTGACTAAAAATATATATACATATATATATACATATATATATATATATATATATATATATATATATACATATATATATATATATATATATATATATATATATATATATATATATATATATATATATATATAAAATGTGTTTTTTTAGACTGGATAGAACTTTCGATAGGGATTCGATTTAATGTTCCATCACGTTTAAAAAAAACATTCTATATTTATACACATAATTTTTTCACTATATAACGCTGATATTATTTTGAATTTAATATTTTTTGTGTATTATTTTTTTTAAAAAAAACGTATATATTTAAAAATATTTCTGAATTTTATAATTTTTCAATTCAAATTGATATAAGTACCTAAGAACATTTTAACAAAATAGTATACATGTTTAATAATATAATCGTACTTGGAAAAAGAATACATATTTTTGTAACCATTACTAATAGTGTAAACACAATATGGAAAAGTGAATTATTTAGAACAACAAAAATGAATTCACGCGTGTAAAACGATTGTTTTCGACTTATTTGCTTCAATAAATTTAAATATTTAGAAATCGTATCAGCAGATTTCCCAAACAATTGGAAAACAAAATGTGTGTACCACCCTAACCAGCCTCTAGGCGGACTGTTGAGACTCGACACGACAATAAATGCGTCTCACTAAATTAAAATTAGTGTCTGATGAGACACTTTCGTAAGGGATCTGATTCATCAATTATTTTATTTCATTTGATATGTGGTATTTTGCTGAAAAGTATAATTTCAGAACGTACAATTTTATATATATATATATATATATATATATATATATATATATATATATATATATAATACATTCTGACATGTTAACGATTAATTATGTTGTCATTATTATTTCAATTTTAAATAACGTAATATCTATTATTTGTATTTTATATAGTCTCATCTAAATGTGACGCCTAGATTTGTGTTTTATTAAAAAGAAACAAGTGTATAGGGTGGTGTATTGAGAAACGTGTGTATAGTATTTTTTTTAATAAAACACAAATCTAGGTGTAGAATTTGGATGACTCTATATAAAAAAATACATAAAATTAATTGTTATATTTATTGTAATAATAAAAGTTTTTTTTTGTTGAAAAATAAATGATAATTTTTAAGAAGTTAAAAGTTATATAGATATACATTTTGAGATTAGAAGAAAACAATTTCATAATCAAAATGTTAACATTAAGCGATAGAAGACTGTACGTTTATTTTTAAATATTATAAATAATTTAGAGAACTGAACAACAACATAAAAAATAAACGATATGAAATGAACAGATGGGGCGTTTTTTAGCGGTTGCTTTAAACAACGTGTTCGTTTTTATATTCAATTTGAATTACATTAAGTATAGTTGTTTGGTTTTACTTTCAAACAAAAGGCCTTCGTGTTTAAGTGAAGTGTATGAGCAGCCCTCTGGTTAGTAATGCTCGAACTAATCACGCGAAACTAATGTGGCCGGCTAAAATAATAAAGGGAATTGGTAGCTTTTTTTACTAGACGTAAAGAAAACTAAAATGCCCTTATTTGTATGAAAGTACTTGCAATGTTCTAGAGCTATTGATAGTCTTCCAGCTCATTGGCGTTCTTTTCGAAATCGGTTACTACAACACTTAATTTTTAAACCGTGTTCGTGTTTATTTTAATTTCTTTAGGGTATTTCGTGAGAACTATTTGTACTTTTCGAGTAAAATATTTTCAGTGGAATTTTATGCATTATTATTGAAATTTCTTAGGATTTATATATATATATATATATGTATGTATGTATGTATATATCTTATACTTAAAAATTTGAACACTGAATACAAAAAAAGCGATAACATATGATAATCTAGTGAAGAATGAGAAAGATAATGTTAAGAATTTGTGATTGTAATTGAAAAACCTATAAATAGATACAAGAACAGACAAGTGTAATTGATATAAGGGGTCATCCAAATGTGACGCTTAGATTTGTGTTCTATTAAAAAAACACTATACACATGTTTCCCTTTACATCACCTTAAACACATGTTTCTTTTTAATAAACTAGCTGTTACATTTGGATGGCCTTATATAAATAAAACAAAACAAAAGCGATTTAAATGGTATAGACAGGATGAATAGCGAGAAGAGAATACTATAAATTGCCAAAAATCATTATGAAGTGGTAATCAAGGCACAAAAAGAGACCTAGGAAGAGATTCTATCAAATATGGAGGTAGGATATTGGAAAATATTTTGGAGATGAGGGTTGGATGAGAAGAACCGCAAATAGGAAACTATAGAGGAATTTTGGAAAAACATTTAAGAAGATCTCATGATATTTGATAACACAAAGTTAGAAAATAAAATGAATAAACGTTCTTTTCGGTGACTATATATGTATAGGGGTTTCCAATAAGTGCTTCAGAAGATTAAATGGAAATAAAATAACAAGTATTTAATTAATTAATTATTTATTTATTTTTATTTTTAAGCATATTTTATGGAAATAACGATGGAACACAATTTCACTCGTATAACCACCAGGTCTTAATTTTACATAGTGCATTCGTTTAGTTCAATTTTTTAGTCTCTCTTTCACATAATTGTGATCAAATTTCATGAATTACACGCTCAATGTTTATTTTTAATGCTTCTGTTGTGGTTTATCAGCATAAACTAATGATTTCACATAACCCTACAGAAAATAATCCAGTGGAATTAGATTACATGATCTTGGTGACCAATTGATGGGTCAATTTCGAGAAATAATGGACTCATTAAACTTTTGTTTCAATAAGTCTGTTACTTCCGTAGATATATACGAGGGTCGTTTGATAAGTATGGTAAAAAAGAAAAAAAAATGAAAAATTTAATTAAATTAAACAATAAATAAATTTACCATACTTATCAAACGACCCTCGTATTTATATATTTTCTAAGGTTAATAAAGAAATCATTTGTTGAAATATCAAATGCGTACTAATAACATTGGTGAGTAGAGTAACCGCTTTTATAATAATCAATGATAAAATAGGAATAAACCTATAAAAAATCCTTTCGGGCTTATGAAAAAATGAATAATTATAAATCGGATGGTACAACTTAATTTACAATATATTATGATTGTTTTAGTAAAAAAATCTTATAGAAATACTGATATTTATTTATATTTTTATAGTATGATTAGTTTTGTAGCAGATTTCTAAAATATTTATATTCAAAGATCTTTTCACTGGAATAAAATTGGAAATTTATTTTTTATGTAAATGAATGTTTCATGTACGCTGATGCATGTGCATTCAAACATTTTGTAATTAATTTTCATGACATTTGATTGATTCATATCATAGTTTTGAATATAAGACATAGTAATTTGTTTAAAAAACTGTGATTCGTGGAATGTATTAAAAGTATACATGAACTGTTAAAAAATATGAAACACAGAAGTTTATTTCAAGATCTACAATTTGTTTAATTGATCGAATTCGATATATATATATATATATATATATATATATATATATATATATATATACACGAGGGACGTTTGATAAGTATGGTAAATTTATTTATTGTTTAATTTATTTATTTAATTAATTAATTTTTTCAATTTAGTTTTTCTTACTTTTTTACCACACTTATCAAACGATCTCCGTATATATATATATATATATATATATATATATATATATATATACACACACACACATGTACACACAGTGGTCACAAAAGTATCTGATCACACTTCATATTAAATATATTTTTTAATAAACAAGAAAATGTTTAAAATATTTTTATTATCGTTTATGTACTTCAAAATATTATATTTTTAAATTTGAAACAAATAATAAATTTCGAAAAAAAAATTTTTATTCAACATGTAATATTTGAACTCACAAAAAACACCTGGCCATGTACAATAAATAAAACTGTTTGTACAATATATTGGTAAATCGTCAAATATTTCCCATTGTTATGTGAACGTAATTTTTTCGGTCTTGTTAGTTGTTATCCATTGCCGTTTTATAGTCTTTATTATTTGAATAGTACCGAAAAAATGTTGAATAAATATAGTGGAAAGAAAATGTATCGTTTTTTCTATGAAAAATGATATTCACAGCACAAAATAAATTTGGTACCGATTCTAATACAAGAAAGCAACAATCAAATCAATGGTTATCAAGGGGTTCAAGTGCTCCTATACAGGATAAACCATAAAAAACGGCTATGAAGGTAATGGCCACCATTTTCTGGGATTGTGATGGAGTGTTGCTCATAGATTTTCTTGAAGGCCGAAGAACAATAAAAGCAAATTATTATAAAACAGTTTTAAGAAAACTGCATACAGCTTTTAAAGAAAAACGGCCAGAAAAAATTATCAGCGTGTCCATTTATACCATGATAACACGCCAGCTCATTCTATAAGTTCTACCGGGGCAGTATTTCGTGAATACTGATGTGAGATTTTACTCACTCTCCAAATTTAGCTTCATCAGACTTTTTTTATTCCTAAATTAAAAAAAAAAAAAACGTTAAAGGCATTCGCTAGAAATCGATAGATAAAGTAAAATGTTTTGTAGTGATTTCTACCGGAAAGGCTTAGAAGGATGGCAACACCATATGGAAAAATGTTTTAAATGGAACATATGTTGAAAAATAAAGCGCTTAATTTAATTTGCTATGTTTTTATTTAAATTTTTCGGGAACTTTTTAAACCCCCCTCGTGTATATATATATATATACAATATTTTTAAATACAACTAAATAAAAAAAATAATTTTGAAATTTAATTAATTCTAATTTTTTATTAACTTTCTGAAAACGTACAGAGAATAAAAATAAATGGTTATTTAAATGTGACGCCTAGATTTGTATTTTATTAAAAAGAAGCATGTGTATAGGGTGGTGTATAGAGAAACATGTGTATAGTTTCTTTTGAATAAAACACAGATCTAGGCGTCACTTTTGGATGACCGTATATAATCCTCTTTTTCATTTCCTGATATTACATTATAAAAATCTGTTAAAGAAGGTGATATTTTCAGGGTTTTATGTAAAATGTATATTTTTACAATGAAGATAAAAATTAGATTTTTAACAGCAATAACGATGTTTCTATTATTTAAATAGTAAAGAAGTATAATTTTATCATTTTAAATCACACTAGAATTGCAAGTTATTGACAATGATAACATTTGAAAATATATCTCTTATAGACAAAAATATAAAAGATTTTTTTTAAAATAGAAATATAAAAACTATGTAAGCTATTTTAGAAATTTTTAAACTTGTGGATCGTAGAAAAATAATAATTTGAATTAGAAATCAATTGTGACAAATGTAAATATAAAATTCAATGAAATATAGGGTCATCCAAATGTGACGCCTAGATTTGTGTTTTATTGGAAAAAAGAAATTATACACATGTTTTGCTATACACCACTCTATAGACATGTTTCTTTTCAATAAAACACAAATCTAGGTATCACATTTATATTATGTATACAGTTTGAGTAAGTAATTATAATTATTTAATGTTAAATAAATAATTATAAACAATAATGTAATTAAAAACAATGTTAATCTTATAATAATAATGACTCGTCATTTCAAGCAGTAAACTTGTAAAAAATGAAACAAACAAATATGCTGGCTATTTAATTTAAAACCTATTCAATATTATCATATTTCCTTAAACATTTTTAGGATATCGTTTAAACGAAATATTTCAAACGCACGTTTTCAAAGATCTGCATATCCCTTTTTGGTCGAATTAAAACAATAGCTTCATACACTATCCATAAATTTCATTGTGACGTCAAAGCAGTACACTTCCTTCTTGTGATAAACTGACACACTCGTGCCACCATCATCTTGACTCTAGTTTTTCAAACAGAATCATTTCACTGTACGCCTTCCCTTGTACAATCCCGATCGAGTGTACGAGCATTGTATGTAAAAATTTGTATAAAACAATATCGAGAACGGCGTACTTGTGTTTCAAACGACGACGATAATATGAACAGAACGAAGAAGATGGATTATTAGAAAGTATATCGGTAGTCTTGCTTCTTGCATATTCATCCATTACATAGTTGGCACTCGAGGAGCGCGTGTTTTGTCCGTGACGTTAAACAAAAGAAGCCATCTTGAGGATACAGTGTTCAAGTGTTTTGAAATATTGATTGTATATTGTTTCAACAATATACAGGATTTTTTTTATTAAAACGTCCGGTCGGAAGGCAGGGTGTTACTGTATTATTGTTTGATGATATATAACTTTTTCCTTTATAAAAATCAATGAATAGTGGTGTTATTTAGTTCTTCTTTTTATATACAGGATATTTTTCTATCAATAAATTTTTAAGATGATATTTTATAAACGAGTTTTTTTTACCATAACAATTTAATTGATATTTTTTTACATAATGAAGCAATATCCCAAAAAATACATTTTAATAACTATTGGGTAGCTCAAATGAGATTGAAAGATGTTAAAAAATAATAAATGATAGTAAGCAAGTAAATCCTTAAGTCTCATTTGGCTCGCTCTATATTTAATTAATAGTTAAAATTATTTATTCTCTTACTTATACTCTTGTTGTTATTGTGTTTTATTCTGTTATTAATCGTTAAATTTATTTAAGACCAAAAAGACGATTTTAGGTCAAATATATAACAAAAATTAAATAATTGGGTTTTCAATAAGAATACCAGAATTTTGACAGTTAGTGGCAGCCATGTTTGATTTTTTTTCAAGCTCATTTTGATATTTCAACTCAGTATAGTTTGGAAAATTATCATAAAACTTTTAACACTTCAACAACGATGAGAAATTGAAAAAACTTCAATGGACTTATTGGGCCTATTCGCACTAGTCAACATTCATACAGTATTCACAGCCCATTACCGCTCGTCTCACACCCTCTTATCTCCAAAATCCCCCACTTAAAAAAAATAATTTTTCAAAAAGAGGGTGTGAGACGAGCGGTAATGGGCCGTGAATACTGTATTAATGTTGGCTAGTGTGAATAGGTCCATTGAAACAAAAGTTTAATGAGCCAATTATTTCACAAAATGGACCCATCAATTGGTCACCAAGATCATGTGATCTAACTCAGTTGGATTTTTTTTTGTGGGGTTATGTGAAATCATTGGTTTATGCTGATAAACCACAAACAACAGAAGCATTAAAATAAACATTGAACGTGTAATTCATGAAATTTGATCACAATTATGTGAAAGAATGACTAAAAATTGAATTAAACGAATGTACTTTGTCAAGCAAAGTGAAATTGTGTTACATCATTAATACCATAAAATATTCTTAAAGATAAAAAAAATAACAAATTAATTAAATACTTTTTGCTTTATTTCCATTTGAACTTTTCAAGTGCTTATTGTAGACCTCTATATAATAGGAAACGTGGAAATTTACAAAAAAATAACTACTGAAAGAATAAGTACATACAATAATTAAATTGATATGTTCCAAATTAAAAATAAACCCCATTTCATAAAAATTATATATAAAATCATATTTTGACGATTTAGTTTTCTGTAATTTTTCAATCTCTACATGACAAAAAAATGTTATGTTTGATTTTTGATAATTGCGAAGAAGTGATATATAATAAGTTTCTGAAACTATCCATTTTTATTAATTATGATCCCTGTTGTCGGAAACTTAATAATTTGAATCAAGAAATCATGTGAATTTCTTGCTAGTGGACAATAATTGTTTAATCATAAGAAGTAATAAATAAAATATTATTAATCATATAACTATTTTTTTGTCATTTCGAAATAACTGTTTAAGTAAATAAGTTAAGTAAATGAATATTTCAAGATAAATTAATTAAACCGAATAATTTGAAAATACTTAACATGAGTTTTTATATAGGGTCATCCAAATGTCACGCCTAGATTTGTGTTTTATTAAAAAGAAACTATATATATATATATATATATATATATATATATATATATATATATATATATATATATATATATATATATATTAGGTTGGCAAGTATCTCCCTTCCGCTTTTTTTTTTTGCACATAGCTGCGAAATTCAAAAGACCAGAAGGCGGAAGGGAGATATTTGCTAATATATATATATATATATATATATATATATATATATATATATATATATATATATATATATATATATATATTTCCCTATACACCACACTATACACATGTTTTTTTTAATAAAATACAAATCTAGGTGTCACATTTGAATGACCCTATATTAATAAATAAATTAAATATAAAAAATGTTAAATTATTGTAGAGTATTTTTAAAGATATAGTTGGTTGTTAATTTTGTTTTTTTAAAATGTATTTTATGTAAGAACAATATTATTTTTTAAATTTTTTGTTATTTAAATACATAATATTAAAAGATTTGTCTGTTATTTACATTATATGAAATGCCATCTAACAAGTTATAAAATAAATTGAGGTAATATATTTTTTTTAATTTTTAGATAAAATTTTGTCTGTTTTTAAATATAAATACGATTCATTTATAAAACAGTAAAATAAATAAATTGAGTAACAAGTTTTGTATAAAATAAATCTAAAAACAGGTATAAAATACATAATTGCAACTATTTATTTTTAATATTTAAATTACAATGCGGCATTTTATAGACGAAGTTAAAAATGTAGATTTTTAGATGATTAAAATGAATTGAAAAAAAAACGTTACGATTTGAAACTAAAAATGCTTGAAATGACCTGACCGTAAAGTTTGTTTTACATTTAAAATAAAAGCGTAATTGAAATCAATTTCCAAACACAACGAAAATGAAGAGTTTGTACGCGACGCCCGTCCCACAGAATCTGTCGTTTCGTGCCCACCCGCCGTTTCGCCCGCCGTTCTTTTACACGACAAACGTTCGAACAAACCTCTCGTTTATTAAAAACTGCTTTTATATTTTGTAACAGCGTCAAAAACATCCACCGATCAGCACGAACAGGAGTTATAGGATTCGCGTCCGTATTACCAACAGACACAGTGTTATTTTTTCCAGTCGCGTAACGTATTTTTGTGGTGGCCCCGTGTATACAGTGTACATGTACAATGTTTCCTAACCCTTGGAGCGGGGGGCAGCATTAATTGATTCAATAAGTGTAAAAACACGCTCGCAACGTCGCACCAGACACAACACAAATAAAATGATAGGACCGACCGAGCCACCGAGCTGCGCGAGATTGTGACGCCACCATATTGTTTCCGCCCGTCGAGGTTATGTAGCCAACGCTCAACGTTACATAAATATAAAAAATATATATACACAAGGAAACATAACCGACCGATCAGCAAACACGTCAACACGATGAACTCTGTTCTATGTATTTCAAGAATAATCTTGTGTTTCGAGATCTTGACTTGTGTATTTACAATGCACGTATTTATACGTGATTAAATCTTATGATAATGTTGATACTGAATCTTTAACTTTTATTAAACTTTATAACTTGATGAGATTATTTTCACTTAACGACTATTGTTTTCTCTTTTACTTTTCATATTTTATGAACATTGAATTTTTATAATTCAATTTAATTAATATATTTATTTAATAAAATAATAAATAAATCTGAGCTGCCAGAAAAGTCATTAGGCATTTTAATTATGTCTTTCAAATGTCATTTATTTATATAAAGTACACCGTTTAATCAATAATTTATTTACCATTTTGTTTGATGACCTTTTGGAATCTTTCGGTGAGCTTTATAATTCCACGTTCGTAAAAATACCCGTCTTTATCAGCAAAAAACTGGACAAGGTGCTGTTCTATAACCTCAACGGAATTAAGGAGGTATTCTAGTCTAGAATTTCGAAAAAAATCAATTTTTTTTTTGTATATTTTCAAAGTTTAGACCTTTAAGAATATGTTTTTAAGAGGATTTTTCGAAATTCGAATTATTTTCGGAGTTATAGCTATTTTTGTGACGCGCCAACCAATCCGGTCTGGCCAGAATGAATCAACTTTAAACGCGTTTTTCTCGAAACTATTTTTTTCGTCACGGTTGATGTGATATCTCAAGTTTTAATCGACCGATTTACTTGAAATTTGGTACAGAGCTTCTCAATATAACAGTGATTGTCTTCACCTAGGATTTTTTGAAAATTTTGTTTTTTACTATTTTTAAAAAATTCCCAAAAAAGAAAAAATAGGGCAAAAAATGACTGTTTTTTCACACTGCCGCCATTTTGCGAAAAAAAATATTTTTTTAAATTTTCCTAGACGGGGATACTACTACAATCTTCTTTTTCAATAATTTAAAAAAAAAATGTTTCAAATGACAGGAAGGGTTGGAACCACATCAATCAGGAGACTCCTTTTTTTCAAGCCCCCACTTTGCCAGCCTGTACCTTTTTCAATTTGGAATTTTTTGTTTTTAATAATACTTTTTTATATTCTTAAAATGTCAATAAATAACTGATAAAAAATGGATAGTAAAAATATTTGTTGCTTTTTTTTATAACGCCAGAAAAAACACCTAAAATTCGTGCGTCTAGACTAGAATACCCCCTTAATTGATTTATCACTCAAGAAGTTTTACAAAAATCGAAACATGTGGAAGGTCGGGCGAGTACGCTGAGTGCGGCAACACATCCTATCCAAGCTTAGTTTTTGACGGGTGATAAAACTTGTGCGTGGTCTCGCGTTGTCATGTTGGAACACAACTCCTTTACGATTAACGAGTTCTGGGCGCTTCTGGATTCGTTTAACTTGTCTAATTGGCAATTCATTATTGAAAGCTCCAAATACACGACACCCTTATAATCCCACCAAATTGAGAACATGATTTTCCTTTGATAAATACATAATAGTCTATTAAAGTTTTTACAATTTCTAAGCGTTGTTGAAGTGTTAAACGTTTCATGATAATTTACCAAACTATACTGGGTGGAAATGTCAAAATAAGCTTAAAAAAATTAAACATAAGCTCTCAAAGTTCTTACAAGCTTATTGGAAAACCCTATACAATCAATATTAAATTTTATTACAATTAATTGTTAACATTAATTAATTAAAATGTCTATATAAAATAAATAAATAAAAATTTGCGCCTATTTAATTTTCCACCATCAATTAATTAATATGAACATGAATTTGTAATAATCCAAAACAATAAATCTGTTTAGTTCACATAAAATCCCCGTACGTACAATCAAACTATCAACAGCCCTTGTAGTATAATTCTTTCGTGCTAAACGCGCTAATCTGTTTTTAAGGACGACGCATGGGGGTAAACATACCGTGAAGCTGTATGTTTTGCCGCGGGGGGTTGCGTTGCACCCTTACTACTCCCAGCATCGTTGTCATTTATTTCCACCCTCTATAAACATGAGAATTATACGAATAAATATTATTTTTCAGTTGGTTTATATTGTCATCTCATTACTGAAACCAGTGTGGGAAATTGTTATTTTCGAAAATAGATGATTGTTTTGTTCAAATAATAAAACATCAAGTTTTTATGATTTTATTCCACTACATATATATATATATATATATATATATATATATATATATATATATATATATATATATATATATATGTCAGGGGTGGCCAAACTTTTAGACTTTGGGGGTAACTTTTTTGGTGAAAATGTACTTGAGGGCGACTACGATTTTTTAAAATATACTTACGAATTGGTGACTTTTTTTTCTATAAGACACGAACTGATGAAGACATTTTACTATGACTACTATTAAATTATCGATAAATAATTATTTTCTAGAACTGGTCCTGAATTTAAAAAAAAATCAAGAAAATATAGAGAAAAAAAGAAAATTATTGTTTTAGAATTGTATTAAAATAATTTAGATGCAAATTTTACAAAAAAAAAATAGAATTTTTTTATTTTGATGACACTTGGCATTATATAGTTTCGGCAAGTTTGTCAAAATTTGGTTCGTATGAACTTAAATTAATTTTTAAACACGATTTCAAATGTAGATTCAATAATTGTGACCTATGTTTAGTTTTTATCGCATTCATCCAGGAAAATGCTGATTCGCACAAAAATGTTGAACCAAAAAATGCATTGAAGTATGAATTTATCACTATAATTTGTCAATGTTCACGTCAACTTCGCGGGCGACTTCCAGAGGACTTGTGGTAGACCGGTTGATCGCGGTCGATGTCTTGGTCGCCCATGATATATATATATATATATATATATATATATATATATATATATATATATATATATATATGCAAAAATATCAGTATCTGATAATTTCTATTTATTCTTTACACCAAGGATATATAATTATTTTAACAACTATGAATTCAATAAAATTTTATTTGCTTTAAGATAATAATAACAAAATTTATGCATCCCTTTATAATACAAAGAAAATTGTATTTTTCAAAAGATAATATTATTAATTATACAAAAAATAGCAGTGAGGTATAAAAATTAATTCAAGACCTTAGAACCTAATATTTGGTCCAATATTCTTTATTGGCCAATTTTGCAGCATATTTCGCAACTTTGAATCAATTAATTGTTGGCATCTTTCAACAGGAATAGACTCCTACTGATCACTGTAAAACATTAGTTTTATTATGGGTAAAACAGTCCTTTGTTAGTCTACTTGTATTCTTAGGGTCGTTTTTCTGTTGATATACCCATTTAAATGGCATATAAGAGCATTGTATTTCCTAATATTTCCACATACGAAATGGCCATTATGTTACTTTCGATGAAAAATATAGACCCTGTGGCATTATATGAAAAATAATTTATATATATATATATATACAAAGAGAAAAAAGAAAAGACTACCGATGAATAAGAGAAATTATTGATTGAAAAACCAGATATACGAAAAGGCTCAGAAAAGTCCCATAGATAGATGGAATAGGAATATAAGAAAAATCATCGGAATGAACTGAAGAAAAAAGCGTTGGATTGGTCGAAATGGAAAGTTTTAGAAGAGTAAAGACCTTTTTTAAAACTTGAATCTAACATTGGATAGAAAGAGATTTGTTATAATGATGATGTGTGTTTGTATATAAGTATATATATATATATATATATATATATATATATATATATATATATATATATATACAGTAGTGCGCAATCTGTGGGTCGCGACCCCTTCAGGGGTCGCAGAAAAATTGTTGGGGGTTGTGAAAATTTTGAGAAATTGTCATGTTGTGTAATAAATTCTTAATTGAAAGAACTAAAAACTTTACTTGGTAGATATATTTGGAAAACTCAATGACTTGAAACTGTGAGCTTACAAGGCCAGGGAACAAATGTTTTAACATTGTTCAGTAAAATAGAAGCTTTCAAAAACAAATTAATGCTTCGGAAAGTTCAACTGAATAACAATAACATAGAAATGTTTCCATACTTTTCTGATTTCACCAAGAACAATGATGTGGACTTTGGAGCATTTACAAATATGATTTGCCTTTACTTATTGAAACTTCACGAGAACTTTTCAAGACGTTTCGAAAAGTTTCCAGATGAAGAATTAGGCTGAATTCGTGATCAGTTTTCATTTGATATCTTAAATTCGAATATTCCCGTAAAAGAAAAAGAACAAATTATTGATATTTCTTCAGACGAAACTTTACGAATGCAAATTAAATCATTGTCTTATCAAAAATTTTGGTTCTCAATTGGCGATGAATATTCGGAGTTGAAGAAAAAGGCAATCAAAATATTAATACAGTTTACAACAACTTATTTGTGTGAAACTGGTTTTTCAAAATCAGTTGCAATTAAAACAAAATATCGGTTACGTTTAGATTTCGAACTTGCCGACTCAAATATTAACCCAAATATGGAAAAAATTATGAATTCCATGGAAGCATAGCAATCACATTAATTTAATTTAAAAAAAATGTTTTTTAATGTATTACATATATTTTTTTATTAATATGCAGTTTTTTCAAAAATCTTATATCAAATCGTATGTACTGAAATATACTATAAAGATATGAATTTGTATGTAGTAAAACGACTTTCATTATTACTATCCTTATATGCTTATATAGGATGGTAGCAATAAATAATGGGTTGCGTAAAATTTCAGTCTGAGTATGGGGGTCGCAAGTGTAAAAAGGTTGCGTACCACTGTATATATATATATATATATATATATATATATATATATATATACACCCGTCCCTCAATTTACGCGGAGTATCCGTTCCACGTGGATTTGTTTTACGCGAATGAAAATCGCGTAAATTGAGTCTGTCAGTACAATAGAAAAAATATTGGAAATAAAAGCTAGTAAAGTTGTAGAAACACACATTTATTTCACATAGCTTAACAAAAAAATAATGACGTTTTAGAAAACAAAAGTAGATAAATGTTATTCGGTGTCACTATCGCTACTGTAATTCAAAGCAATCAACTTTTTATATATTTATATCGTGCTTTTATACGTTCAAGTAAGAATTTACGTCACTCTGATATATAATAAATTCCATGAAAAATTATATAAAATGAAATCTATCTGACCGCGTATAAAAAGTGCCGCGTAAATCAATACCGCGTAAAAAAAGTCCCGCGTAAATAGAGGTATAATTTGCCGCGTAAATTGAGGGACGAGTATATATATATATATATATATATATATATATATATATATATATATATATATATATATGAATTTATATGCTCCGTTGTATTTAGTGAACATGGAAATGTTTTTCTTAATTTTATTAAAACACTTCAAGCGATCAACAGTTCGTACGTAATTTATTTTCAAGTACCAAAAGAGATGGTACGCTCTCAAGAATAAATACAATAGAAAAACGTATGATCCTAGTCACCCTTTCATATATTTATGTATATACACATACGAACCCTGTATATACATACACACACACATACACTCGTTAATACAGTTGACAAAGTCGACAAAATGAATAAAAAGATACGAGTCACGCAGATAAGCCGAACAGATTTAGTCATACTAGTCGCGATTTATTATGATATAAAAACATTGGACACGCGTGCGACGACAAGACGACGTACGCCGCAAATGACATGGGACGTACGGTTTCTTTGTGATCGTCATTGTTACCGAGGCCAAAAAACAAAATAAATACGCAATAATAACGATAGGACAGTGGTGCCGCGTGCCTCGGCTTCGACGACTGTTGTTCGTGCTGGGTGTGTGTATGTGTATGTGAGCGCGAATAACAGACCGCCCGGGGCGCGAACCCAGCACCGCTTGGTGATACGACACGACACGATGCGTAGCGGTGTTGTATACCGGCCATTTAGCAAATGATTATCACAAATATTTACTCCGTTGTCACGAAAATTTCGTTAAGGGTCTTGTTTTATACACATTTCGCTAGTATTATTCGTGTTTAAAGAATAAATGACGAATTGAATCATTGAAAAAATTGTGACTTTTTGATGAGTCAGTTTTATATAAAGTAGTATAAACTGTAATAATTCATTATTGATTTATTTAAATAAATAAAATGAAATTTTCTTTTAATAAAAGACATGTACACATAAATATTTTTTAATAAATGCTTATACAAACAATTTGGTTCTAGGAAAACAATGGGAATGAGAAATGCAACTTATATAGTAAAAACCATAATAGAAAAATATTCAGAAAGAGTGTATATGTATAGAGTTTTTCGATTATGTAAAATAAAAGAAACTGATGGAAATTTTAAAAAATCATAAAGTGAACTGGTGAGAGAGAAAGTTAATATGGAATTTGTATTTAAAGCAGGAAATGAAATTTCGAATTAGAGACTCAAAAACAGAATTGTTTTCAATTGGATGAGATGTCGAGTAAGGGTGTCATCTATTTTTAACTCTGATTATTATATAGATTGTTATGCTATAAGGAAAATTTGGAAATGAGCATAGGGGGAAGAGTTTATGTGACTATCATACAAAATATTCATTACAACATCGAATATATTTGAAACCAAATCCATTATTTATCAAAGAAGATTTTTTAAGGAAATATATTTATTTCGATTTATATAGAGTTTTTCAGTAAGTACTTCAGAAGTTTAAATAGAAATAAAATAAAAAATATTTAATTAATTATTTATTTATTATTTTTAAGCATATTTTATGGCATTAATGATGAAACACAATTTCACTCATATGACTACCATGACTTCGCTTGACATAGTGCATTCGTTTAGTCCTATTTTTAGTCACTCTTTCGTATAATTGTGGTTCAATTTCATAAATTACACGTTCAATGTTTATTTTGAACGTTTTTGTTGTTTGTGGTTTAACAGTATAAACCAATGATTTCACATAACCCTACAGAAAATAATCCAATGGAGTAAGATCCATGATCTTGATGGCCAATTGATGGGTCCATTTCGTGGAATAATGGATTTATTCAAATCTTGTTTCAATAAATCTATTCAAGTTTTTACAAATTTTAAGCGTCGTTGAAGTGTTAAACGTTCCATAATAATTTGACAAACTATACTGAGTTGAAATTTCAAAATTCAAACATAGTTGCCATCAGCTGTCAAAGTTCTGACATTCTTATTGGAAAAATCTATTCTTATATTGTATCTTTTCTATGATAATTTCTATACATTTATAAAACCTAAATTTAATTTTATATTTTCAATTTTCTTATTTTTCAGTTTAAATATTAATTTTATAAAATACCTGATAACATACAATGATTTTCTTAAAACATTTTCGAAAGTAAAATGTAAGATAAAAAAAAATGAAAAGACAACTAAGAATAATTTATTTACGGAGAGACCTGGAAAGAATGGATTTCGAATTCTATGAAAAAATGAATAAAATGGCTTTAGACAAGTGGATATGACTATAGCAACAAGATACTGCCTTTAGTTGATGATAATACTTATATGATAAAATATGATAGTGAAAGACCAGAAAAGAGTGTTTAAAAATAAAAACTGTCAATATTTATTTCATATACTGAAAAGGTTTGTTTTTATTGATAATTTTTAAAAATAGAATAGAAATGTTAACACATTACCGTCCAGAGACATAAAAATATGTTTTTTTGTTGACTGCTCGTGAAATTCTGGAGATGTATAAATAGGGTTTTGTGTACTGTGTATTAAATGCTTGCGACATATAAATAAGTGTTACAATATATATGCTAAAAATAATATTTCTTATCGACTAGACTAATACTGCGTGCTTTGATAATATTCAAAACAAAATATAACAGTAAATTTCAACCTTCAACTCTACAATTTCCAAAGATTTCTTTAAATCGCTTTAAAATATTTTATCGCTTTAAAATATGCCAGCTACACGCATCAATTTTCGGGCAAACAACCCGGACAGTAATGTGTTAGTAAATAGAACTTTTATATTTTTTCTGGATTTATTTCAAAATATTTAATCAACATCATAAGTTAATATATAATTAAAGTAATTAAAATACAAATTATTTTTTTACTATTCTTATAGAAATTATTTTTGAGAAAAATATTAAACATTATATTTAAAAAATAAAAAGTACAAGTTATAATAACAAATATAGTTGTGCACACATTGATGACGTAAATAAAAAACTAAAAGTTTCGCACTATAAACGACACAAATATGTCATACAACTCTCCACGGGTTTGTTATTGCGATTGTAACAAAAGAGCTTTATTTGTTTTGCCGGTTGGTCGTCATCCGCTGTATGCACAGATGCGTGTTCTGCACTGTTCTCGGAGATATACGATTATTTGGCATGTCTCGTGGCGATCGGGACAATGAAGTGAATCAAAATAAAGGGTTGAGAACAGTATTCTCTTCATACGGGTTAATAGTTACGTTTGTAAACTACATGCTATAATATCTTTTGTTGTGTCGACAAAATTTGCGTGTCTTTATTATGGCTCATTTACCTCAAAAAACAACATTAATTTCGTAGTAAAATTGTCCGTTTTAACAATTATTAGATGCTGATTTACATAGACCATTTTACTGAATGAAAACTGATTGTATGCGCACAGAAATATCACATATATTATTTAACATGTATAAATTCATACATAGAATTTATATACCTTTATATGTGAAAATATGTGTATGTATATATATATATATATATATATATATATATATATATATATATATATATATATATATATAAGGCGTTTTCCAATAAGCACTTCAGAAGTTAAATGGAAATCAAACAAAAAGTATTTAATTAATTAGTTGTTTTTTTTTATTTTTAAGTATATTCTATGACATTAATGATGGAATACAATTTTATTAATTGACAATCACGACTTTGCTTGGTATAGTACATTCATTTAGTTTAATTTTTAATCACTCTTACATATAATTATGATACAATTACACGTTCGATATTGATTTTTAATGCTTCTGTTGTTGTGTTTTATTAGCATAAAACAATGATTTCACATAACCTCACAGAAAATAATACAATGAAGTTAGCTCACATGAACTTGGTGGCCAATTAATGGGTCCATTTCGTGAAATAATGAACTCGTCAAACTTTTGTTTCAATAAGTCTATTAAAGATTTTACAATTTTCAAGCATTATTGAAGTATTAAATGTTCCATGATAAATTATCAAAATGTCAAAATAAGCTTAAAAAAAATTCAAACATGACTGCCACCAGCTGTTAAAGTTCTGACATGATTATTAGTAAACCCTTTCTCTCTCTCTCTCTCTCTTATATATATATATATATATATATATATATATATATATATATAATGTATAAACTCTGAATAAAAAAATTGTATCAACCTGGCTGATCAGCGTTGTGAATAGGACCAAATACCAATAAATGATAATATTCATTGAGACTTTCGTCTCCCATCATACCTCATTAATAAATGAGTTAGGAAAACCGAGATTGATCCCCATACATAATCGAGTAGGAAAACTTAGAAGAAACGTTTGTCTGCAACCGTATTACTTCCAAAAGCTGTGTTTTGTATATAAAGACAAGAAAATGTTCATTCATGATGGGCCGATGAAAAAATATCGGTGGGTGGGGGGGAGTATAATTAACATAATAAAAGATATGAGTTTTTTGAAATTTTTCTCAGGTTAAAATATAAAATAGAGAAATATGAGAAGACATTAAATGAAAAACATGACACAACGGTTATGGGGTCAACTCAGGAACGTTATAAATAAGAACAAGAGAAATTCAGGACCAAATCATCAGAAAATAGGCAAAAAAAAATGATGATGATGATATAAATATGTGTATATATATATATATATATATATATATATATATATATATATGTGTGTGTGTGAGTGTGTGTGTGTGTGTGTTTATGGGTATGTACAAAATGTATTTTACGTATAAGTGTAAATTTTGTTAATGTATAAACACTAATCAAAAAATATTAATAGTTTAGAGATATTTTTTAAAAAATTGTTGAGAAACTAAATCAGATAACCAATTAAAATAAAAACTACATTAATATTCATTTCAATTCATCCAATAATTTTTTCACATACTGCTGTTTGAATTATAGTAGTGAAAATAATTTTAAATGAAATAAACTGCTGAATCACTATACATTATTAGTGTGTATAGTCTGATTATGACTGAATTGAATCATTGAAGAAATTTTTAGATAAAATGTGTTTTATAGAAATCAAAATTGTTGTTTCTAATATATAAATATTTTAAAAATTTATTTTACTATGAAATAAAGAGACTAAGATGACAGCAATTAAAAAAGGCTATATTGGTAAAGAATATAAGGAAATTTTTGTGTTTTGTAAATAAAGTGTATTAATTTTATTGGTTATTTTGTAATTGTGGCTGATTCACTTTACACAAATGATTTTATCCCCAACATCACAGTTAATTGTGGTGTTGGGGTTAAAATTCATTTGTGTAAAGTGTGTTAGTAAAATTCTGTTTTTTATATTTAAATATATCTAACATAGGGTGGCTTAAATGAAACTGAAGGATAGTAAAGAAGAGTAAATAATAGTAAGCAAGTAAATGCATGTCTAAATCCTATATTCTCATTTGGGTCACCCAATCACGATATACAACAATAACATTTCAAAAATATTTTTTTGTTTATAGCTTTAAATTTTTTCTTTTGTCATCTAAATGTGAAGCCTAGATTTATGTTTTATTAAAATGAAACATTTGTTTAGGATGGTGTATAGGAAAACATGTGTATAATTTCTTTTTAATAAAATACACATCTAGGCGTCACATTTGGATGACCCTATGTAATAAGTTCGTATGATTCTATTTATTTAACATAAACGAATTTTTATCCCCAACACCGTATTTTTTATGAAATGTTTAATAAACACTTATTGTTCACTTTTTGTTTATAAAAAATAGTCGACTCATGTGAATTTCGACGGCGATACCATCATTGACAGAGCCATTTATTTATTTAGTTTTAATATTGTACAAGCTCATGATTACTGAAGGTAATTTGTATACCATGTGATAGAAAATAAATATAATTATCAACATAAATTTATCTAGGTATAGTTTTATCTGTTTATCTGAATTAAATGAATCATAAAAAGAATGTAATTAAAAAAATCTAATTCCTGAAATAACACGACGATGGTTCTAAAGAAAACATTGGAAAAGTCATTCAATAAATGTTACAAAATATGGATTATTTGTTAATAAATGTGTATGGGATATTAATGAAAGTACATCAAAATCGGTAGCATTACTTTTGTATAATATTTTAAATATTTCTTTTAATCTCTTTATTTTTAAAACTTTATGCTACGTAAATGCTAATTGTGTATTTGCATCTGGTAAATTAAAAATATTCAAGAAGATACCCAAAAATACCGAAAATACAGATACAAGATCATTCGCTGATATATAGGATTATCCAAATATGACGTCTAGATTTGTGTTTGATTAAAAAAAACATATGTATAGAGTGGTGTATAGGGAAACATGTGTATAGTTTCTTTTATTTCTTTTTAATAAAATACAAATCTAGCCGTTACATTTGGATGACCCTAAAGAATGGAAGAGAAATGGATTGAATCTATGAAGTTTTAGAAGAATCTTCATCCAACAATGGATAGAAAGAGGATGATAATCATGATTTTAATATTATATATATATATATATATATATATATATATAAATTTAAATTAAATTTAAATTTTATTATTTATTTATAAACAAGAAAATATTTTTGTACATTTAAGATATTCATATAAATAAAACTAATATATGAAATGTTCTTGCAACTTGATTTAACGTAAGAATAAAAAATGTAATCAGTTTAAATGTCAATATGCGCGTGTAAATATTTCATGTTTATTCTTTATGTGAAGATCGAACTGTGAGATATTTGCTAACAAAACGACATTTTCAATAAACATCATTTAAATTTATGAATGTTTTCGAATATATTTAAAAGTTTATCGATTTACTTTATTATCGATGAATGTATCTCTACCTACAGACCGTTTCCTACAAAAACGGGTGATAATATTTTTCGAATTCGTGCAGACAACGCAGTATGACATTTATAACGTCATAAACGTACAACAATCGTACAAACTTGCACAATGCTTACCCTAATAAACATAAAAGTCACCAAAAAAAACATATTCTTGTTTGGCAGTTGTCAATCAACGTTCGAAAATTTCGTGCTGTATCTCCGTGGGTGTCACGGGGTCTCTTTTATTTTTTACTCGCGTAACGAATTTTTTTCGAAAAACGATTATTGGCATTCAGTGTGCATGTAAACATGAGTTTTATGCACTATTTTAGTAGCTGTTCTTCACTGCAGGAGCAAGGATGAGAAATATGAAATATACTTGAAATATGTTAAATGCATATAATATGCAGTAGCGAGCATAGGATCTGTTCAACAAATCGCATATTTGGAGGAAGTCATATCAGCGTGAGGCTACTTTAAAAGTCTCCCCTCTGTGAAATTACAAGAGGGGGTCCAGAATATTTGTAATAAACGACGTTTATGTGATGTACATACAGTATACTAAATATTTGGGTGAGTACATATATCTTCATGTTACTGATATTATTGTTACTGGAAATAAATATACACTAGGTACATGTATACACACATATACGCACACACACACACACACACACACACATATATATATATATATATATATATACATCCGTCCCTCAATTTTCGCGGGACTTTTTTTACGCGAAAAATTATACCTCTATTTACGCGGGACTTTTTTACGCGGTATTGATTTACGCAGCACTTTTTATACGTGGTCAGATAGATTTCATTTTATATAATTTTCATGGAATTTATTATATATCAGAGTGATGCAAATTCTTACTTGAACGTATAAAAGCACGATATAAATATATAAAAGGTTGATTGTTTTGAATTACAGTAGCGATAGTGACACCGAATAAAATTTATCTACTTTTGTTTTCTAAAACGTCATTATTTTTTTGTTAAGCTATGTAAAATAAATATGTGTTTCTACAAATTTACCAGCTTTTATTTCCAATATTTTTTCTAGTGCGCTGACAGACTCAATTTACGCGATTTTCATTCGCGTAAAACAAATCCATGTGGAACGGATACTCCGTGTAAATTGAGGGACGGGTGTGTATATATATAATATGGGTATGTATATATGTTTTCAATATATATATATATATATATATATATATATATATATATATATATAATGAAAGACATTTCAATTTCACAAACATAAAATTTATGTTATATTCGATGGAAAAATTAATTATAAAAGGTATGTATTGAATTTTTCATTAAATTTTATAAAAATACTACGTTTCATTGAAGTTACTTAAGAAACAACTATTATAACTGAAAATGAATAAAACAGAGAAATACTATTCTTACATTAGAAGTCCTTAAATCATTGAGTTGGTAAGGTAAAAAAAAATAATTACTAGTTATGAATTCTTGGTTTTATTGATAATTTTCTTATCTTTAAAAAAAATGTTATATGAAAAATATAAAAAAAATATATTGAATTGATATATGGAAACTATAAAAAAGTAGAGGTAGTTAGTAAAAGTAGAGGTATTTTAAAAAATCCATTTTAATACAAATGAATCAGCCACATTACAGCAGAAGGATTTATAAAATTGTCTAAAAATCATTTATTGTCCACTGTATTTATTAATGTATTATATATATATATATATATATATATATATATATATATATATATATATATATATATATATATATATATATATATATATATATATATATATATATATATATAATTTTGATGAAGGGACGAGCAATTTATTTGTGTTAAAGTCAAAAATTATTTTCAACATGAACATTAATCAACCTTAATAATCTGGAATTTGAAAAATAAAGTTTTTTAATAAACTTTTCAGAAAATTAAATGGGAATAAAATAAAAAGTATTATTTAATTAGTTATTTTTTTTATTTTTAAGCATATTCTATGGCATTAATGATGGAATATAATTTCACCTTTATGATCACCACGACTTCGCTTGATATAGTGCATTTCATTTAGTTCAATTTTTAATCACTCTTTTACATATTTATGGTCCAATTTAATGAATTACACGTTCAATGTTTATTTTTAATGATTCTATTATTTGTTGTTTATCAGCATAAACCAATGATTTCACATAATCCAACAGAAAATAAACCAATTGAGTTAAATCACATGATCTTAGTAGCCAATTGATGGGCCTATTTCGTGAAATAATGGACTGATTAAAATTCTGATCCAATAAATCTATTAAAATTTTTACAATTTCTAAGGTTGTTAAAGAGTTCAACTTTTTATGATAATTTGTTAAACTATACTGAGTTGAAATATCAAAATGAGTTTAAAAAAATTCAAACATTCTTATTGGAAAATTCTATCAAATTAAGTGATGATATTAATAAGAGAAGAACGTAGATAAGATATAAAAATTATTTCCTTATAGTTAAAATACCTGAAAAGCATTTGAAAGGAACTAACAGGAAATTAAAGATTATGTAACTGTGTATAAGTATACGAAAGAAATACACTGAATATGGAATTTTTAAATTTTTTTCTTATTAATCGTACTCTAAATTGAAATAGTTTTTGAAATAATTTTATCTAATAGTAAATTGTTAAATACTTAAAAATGAAAAATAATATTGATATATATATATAAAGAGATAGAGAGAGAGAGAGAAAGAAGAAACTATAAACACTTGTAGAAATCCCTAAAAAATGTTTTAATGCTCATAAATCTTAAAACCCATATATCGAGTTAATAAAAAAATAGACATGTTGAGAAACGTTTTTAATTTGTCTGTTTGTTATACATTTAAAGAAATAAAAATATATCTTTTATATTCAATAGCTTCAAAAATACATATATGAATGACGTCCGTATACTATAAATATTGTTAAAGTCGTTTGAAAAATAGATGACGTATTTTATATCGTTAAATACTGTGTAAGACACCTGAGCCAAACGTACAAAAAAAGACTCTGATTTATATGCAAAAATAACGAGAGTGAAGTATTTATATTATAAATAGCAAGTTAGTAAGGGTTTCTGAATGACGCATGGATGTATTGTTGCGAAAATTGTCGGATTATATTATTTGGTGATAGTGTATATATATATATATATATATATATATATATAAGGGATGGGCAAAATAATGAAAATTCTAAACAATTCTGAATAAAAATATTTATACTGATAACATTGAAAAAAATATTAATTATGAATATTTGTTGATAATACTTTATTCGTTTATGTCATGTAGTATTTTTCATAGTATAAGGTCATCCAAATGTGACGCCTAGATTTGTTTTAACCCAAATGAATTTTAACCCCAACACCACAATAGTTTAAAGTGTTCAATAATTACTTATTGTTCACTTATTATTCATAATTAGAGAGCCTATAATTATATCAGCTAATACATTTCGATGGCGACGCCATCATCATCAGAGCCTTTATGTTAAAATCTAAAAAAAATGTCTAGATTTGTATTTTATTAAAAAGAAAGAAAAGAAACTACACGCATGTTTCCCTATACACATGTTTCTTTTTAACAAAACATAAATCTAGGCGTCATATTTGGATGACCCTATATAATTATAGTCTTGTTAACTAACAATTTGCGTGTAAGTTTAGTAAAATAGGTGATTTAACACACTTTTCAAAAAGAAAAACTGCTAGCGTTTCTTTTAACTGAAGCATTAATAAACAAAAATACTTCATTATTTAGAAAAACAGAATTAAAAATTAAAACGACGTATACAACTATAAAAAATAGAATTTGATAGAAAAGTAATGGACGAAAATATAAACAAAGTGATAGAGATTAGCGTAAATTACAACTAATTATATTTAAAAATCATAAAATTACTGCAACAAAATGTGTCAGCAGAATTGTTAAGATATTTTGAAAATCTTCTTTTTATAAAAACAGTCGATTGTGAATATCACAAATGTAATATACACAGCAATTCATAAATTATAAATTATTGAAAGTAGTGTTGAAGTATAAAGTGGTGAGAGAATTATAAACTCTGAACATTTTATGACTGGAAATATTTAATGTCTGATGAGTAATCTTACAGTATTATCTACATAGTAGGATGTATGTGTATAGAAAGTCAAAGGAAACCTTAAAAATATAATCCTTGAAGAAAAACATGTAGATTATTTTGAGCAATATTTTTATGTCTTGCAAATCCTATATTCAGTTTCAATAGTTTAGTTCCTAAAGCCTAAACTTTATTTCTAAAAAAATACCATATTTTAAGTTGACACATTTTGCAGTGTTGAAATTTGATTTAAATGGCATGAATAATAATTATAACATAATTTATGCATAAAATAATTATTGGAAATATAATAACAGTACTTATATCATTATAACCAGTTTTGGAAAATATAGTAAAAAGTATACGTTCATCCAAATGTGACGCATATATTTGTATTTATTAAAAAGAAACATGTGTATAAGGAAACACGTCTATAGTTTCTTTTGTTTCTTTTTAATAAAACACATATCGAGGCGTCACATTTGGATGACACTATACATTTTCTCCGCCATTATTTTTACAGATTTTTTTTTTATTTTTACATAAGAAATTATGTCATTTC
Organism: Neoneuromus ignobilis; assembly: GCA_029203775.1. Taxonomy (NCBI): domain Eukaryota; kingdom Metazoa; phylum Arthropoda; class Insecta; order Megaloptera; family Corydalidae; genus Neoneuromus; species Neoneuromus ignobilis. Next base: position 47,485,733 of record CP092090.1, read on the forward strand.
ATTACAAATTGTTTAAAATTTATATTAGTCTGTTTCAAAAAGAAAAACTGCATTAAAGAAAAATGATAGTGCTATTCCTATATTAATAAAGAAATTTATGTAATTCGTTAGATTTCCATTATTTTGTCCATCCCCAATATATATATATATATATATATATATATATATATATATATATATATATATATATATATTGACTTCTAAAAATATTTAAATCTATTTCTATTCTATTTTTATTGGTTATAAAAAGATGTAATTAGATGCGCCATATAGTTTTGTTGAATATTTAAATTATTATAAGAGTTTATGCTCATTTAAAAATTTCAATTATAATAATTTACAATTTTATAATTGACTCGTAATTTAGTTTTATCCTATTTGAAAAAGTTTTAACTTATCTTATTTGTTTCAAATTTGTTTATATGGAGTATATAAAAAATTATAACATTTTTTTATATATTTATGTAACTACAAATTATTTTTAAAAAAATCATAGTTACTTATTATTATAAATAATGTATTAATATGATTATTATATTGAAATTTATATCATTTTTAAATATTTATGTTCATGAAATTATAAAGATACATTTTTTTTATTAATTTCAGTTTTCTTAAAAAAAATATTGTATATATATTAAAACTTTTTAATTTATTCAAAGTTACTCTATGAGAATATATTAATATGAGGATACGATTCAATAATGTGCATATATAAATTCCTTTCCACATATAGATGTAATCATGAAAAATTAAGATATTAATCGAGACGAACATCATCACTTGAAAAACAAATCATGTTTTACACAATACTAATCGGATGTATTCATCAAATACTTAAATAACATCAAAATCATCACTCTTATCTGTTATCAAAACGTGTCGTAGCATACGTGATTAGACACACGCGAGGGTCGACAGCAGTCATCGAAATAGGGGCCCGAGGGTGTAAAACTACTAACATAATACGAAACACTATGTTTGGCAGCTTTTCTCTTCGTAAAGATATAAACCGTGGGTCGTCAAGTACCAGTTACTAGCAAAATTATTTGAAAGAGAGTGATAATCGTTCAGTGACGTAACGGAATGATCACATATGGGGGATACTGTTTGTATGTATATGTATATATATATATATATATATATATATATATATATATATATATATATATATAAAGATTATAATAAAAAATATTTGTTTAAAAAAATAATATAAAAATCTTGATTTAAAATTTAATGTAAATGTTCTATATTAGAGATATTGGATTTACAATAGATATTAAATTACAAAAAATTAAATTATTACGAACAATTATTTTTTTATTGGAAAAATATTATTTTATAGTGGTACAAATAACTAAATATGATTAAGTAAAAATTACTTAACATACAATAATAGCACTATAATATATAGGGTGCTTTTAGGAGTGATAGAACTTTACATTAAAATCAATTTAAAGTTTTATCACGCTTAAAAAACACCTATGACTGTGCTTTTTTTAAAAAGTGTTATTTTATAAAAAGAAATTAAAAGTATTTACGAAAAAACATATTTTGAAATTTTTCGGTTAATACTTTAGCTGTTATTGGAATAAAAAATATTACTCACCCTAATACGACAAGATTTTATATCTTCAATAATAATTAATTGTTCATTTTGTATATCATTTATGTTTTATTATTTTTAATAGAACACTCCGATGATAGCATGTTCATCAACGTATAAAATAAACAATAAGTGATTATTAAAAAACTTACTTTTAATAAAAACACGACTTGAAATAAAAAAAGAAGTTGTGAGTTATTCGTTGAGAAAATTATATAGGTGTTTCTTAAGCGTGATAGAACTTTAATTTAAATCCTTATCAAAAGTTCTATTTAACATAAAAAAACATCTGTATATACATATATATATATATATATATATATATATATATATATATGTGTGTGTGTGTTTATATAAAGGTATGATAAAAGGTGTTTTTAGGTTAGATAGAACTTTCAATTTCAAGTTCTCACACATTTAAAAAACACCTATATTAGTAAAAAAAATTAGAAAAATACAAATTGTCAATCAGTGATATTTACATTTTGTACGATAATTAGAAGCCATTGGCAAAAATTCAAACAATAAGCAATATAATTAAAATTCTTTCATTTACCTCTACCCACTCCTCCCACATACCTCTAACTTACTCTATGTAAGTTTTAATTATTAGACCCTTGAATAGAATAAGTGAAGAATAAGTTTTAAAAAAAATAAATTATAGAAAATGCCCATTATTGCCAACCAAATCATTAAATTCTATGGAAATGGGAAAAAACTAAAAGAAATATAACAGAAATGAAGAGTTAAAAAACGAATATATTTGTAATGAACATTTTTTTGTATTTTATAGAATAAAAATTAACGTAATCTTGTATTACGAATTTTGGATTAGGTTAATATTTTCAATATGAACAATTTAGTGATGTGCTTATTATTATTAAAATGTTAATATATATATATATATATATATATATATATATATATATATATACGAGGGTCGTTTGATAAGTATAGTAAAACAGTAAGAAAAATAAAATTGAAAAAAATAATTAAATTAAACAATAAATAAATTTACCATACTTATCAAACGACCCTCGTGTATATATATATATATATATATATATATATATATATATATATATAAATTAATATAGCTTTTTAAATGTTTCATTTTTTATAATTTATTTACATTGTTACATAAAAGCAAGTTTGGGGGTCGACGAGCAAAAAAATTATAATCAATTTGTTTATTTATTTATTTGAAAAAACATGTAGTTAGAACCTATTAAGTAAAAAAAAAACTTAAAGTTAATTTAAATATTTAATTTAAAAAAAATGAAATAACTTGCATTTAAAACTTGTAAACTAAAAGAAAAAACAATCAATTTATTTATTCATTTTAAATTAGTTATTAAAGTTAGAAATTAAAAGAAAAAATCATATTAAATTTATTTATTAATTAATTTACAAAAATACAAATAAAACTTGTGGTTAAAAAAACAAAGTTTATTTATTTAAAAAAAATCAAATAACTTGTAATTAAAACTTGTAAACTAAAAGAAAAACAATCAAAATATTTATTTATTTCGAAATACTTATTAAAAGTTACAAATTAAAACCAAAAAATTATAATAAATTTATTTATTTATTAATTTACAAAAATACAAAACAAACTCGTAGTTAAAACCTATAAATGAAAGAAAAAAAATCAAAATCAATTTTTTTATTTATTTGAAAAATACAGATAAAACGACATATAACTTGTAAATTAAGAAAAATCACAATGAACATTGTTTTTTTCAAATTTTTAGTAAGGAATGGAGCCATCTGGAGTGTATATATATATATATATATATATATATATATATATATATATATATATATATATATAAGTATTGGATAAAATATTCATGTACATTCATTTGAGAAAAGTATAGGTGGTAAGTGTGGGGATGAGGATTGTTTTAGAACATTCTATAATATTATGCGAAAAAGACATAGGTGGGGCTATGCACTTTCGTTTATTTTATGTTTGTTATTTTTATTTGTTACATTCTCTATATAGAAACTTTGCAGTTTAATAAAAAAAATCTATAATGTAGTGTAAAATTATTAATTATTTTGAAATAAAAATATAAGTAACTTTATTTTCATAAGGTTAGTACTTTATTAGTTTTTAGAAATTTAAAATATAGTTTGTTAATATATCACTTTATCTTATAACATAAAGGTTAGTATTTTTTATACAACAAGGTTAAAATTTATACAATTATCTTTTATTTTAAAAAATAAATACAATAATTTTTATATTCTTATATTAATTTTGAATACGTATATATATTTGCTGAATAATTTTAAATTATACAAATGAGATATTGAATGTATGTATATATATATATATATATATATATATATATATATATATATATATATATATATATATATAAATGTATAAATTTATTTACAAATATTTTTAAAATGACTGATTCTTCTTACTAAGATCAATAAAATGTTTTTTTTCATCAAGATATAGTTTTATTTATATTTTATTAAAATGAATTATATTGAAGGATTATAAGTCACGGCTTGAAGAGGAGTAAAATGGATGTTTATGAATGCATCTTTATGAATTATTGTGCTGTATAATAAAAAAATTGAAAGAAACAACGTTCGTATTGATTTTTCTTAATTTATAGGTTTTAAAGTCAAGATTTATCTGTATTTAACAAATAAATTAATATTGATATTTTTTTCTTTAATTTACAAGTTTTAACTACATGTTATATTTATATTTTTGTAAATTAATAAATAGATAAATTTATTATGACTTCTTTCAATTTGAAAGTTTTAATAAGTATTTTTAAACCAAAAAATAAATCGATTCTCTTTTAGTTTACAGGTTTTAACTGCAAGTTTTATTTGAATTTTTTAAACAAATAAATAAATTGATTTTATGTATATTTTTACTTCACAGGTTTTAACTAAAAGTTTTATTTGTATTACTTTAAATAAGAAATGAAAAAATTGGTTATGATTTTTCCTTTTAATTTAAAAGTTTTAAATACAAGTTTTATATCTATTGTTTAAAATAAATAAATGGATTTTTTATGATTTATTCTTTTAATTTACAGGTTTTGTCTTCAAGTTTTATTTGTATTTTTTTAATAAAAAATAAATAAATTCATTGTTCATTCTTATTTAAAAAATTACTACAATTTTTATTTGTGCTTTTTAATTAAATAAACAGAGTTATATGTTATTTTTTCTAACTGGTAAATTTTGACTATAAATTCAGTGTATTTTTTTAAAAAAAATTGGTCACTATAATATTATTGAAGTGACAATTTTTTTGAAAAAATTGAATATTTTTCATTATATTGTATTTTAATTGCACTTTTATAATTTTATTTATATATTATGAACATTTGTATTTTCGAACAAATATTATTTGACGTATTTTTTTAAATAAATTAATTTTATTGTATATATATATATATATATATATATATATATATGTGTGTGTGTGTGTGTGTATGTATAAAATAGTTCAATTAATGCCATTAATCTTCTGCATTTATGAACGCTTAAGTCTGAAGAATAATAATTGTAATTGCGGAATGATGTGTGTTGAAATTTTCACATCATTTTGCAATTGTAATGATTATTTTTCAAAGATAATCATCCACATTTGGAAAACCGTGAATATTAATACATTAATTTTACGATGGAACTATTTTATATATAAAGAGATAGAAAAAAAATATTTCTGAATTTTTCTGAAGTTTTCCGAGAATTACCGAAGTATACATTTTATGATATTAAAATTAACAAAAAAATGAGAAAAAGATAGATTTTCAAGCAGACTTTTCGGACAAATTTTCGGGAAAAACGATTTTTAATTGTATTAATATTAGATTTGAATGCACATCAGACCAATCTATAAATAAACATTGTCTACCCAAAAGCATTATTATAGTTTTCTAATCATTTTATTTTTAATAACTTATTTATACTGTTAAACAGAAGTATGTTTCGGGGACAATGAGCGAATCAAGTATTGAGTGGAGTCCCCTGGTGTATATATATATATATATATATATATATATATATATGTATATATGGTATATATATATATATATATATATATATATATATATATATATATATATATATACATACATACATGCATATATAAAGATAAATATGCATTGGTGTATATATATTTTTAAACATACATGAAAACCTTTAACAAGATCATTCTCAATATAATTATACATTTCATTTAAATAATTGAAACTGTAACGAGTTTGCTGTCACTCATTTATTTTTCGAAACTAAAATAGTTTTAATTTCATGCGGGTGGAATTAAACACGAGCGCATTAATGAACTTATTTAAGTAAATCATAAAAATAATCCCGCTTTATCAACACAAACAAAAAGGCGCCCTCTATCTGATACCGCATTAAAATAAACGTTTTAATGAAGTAGTTGCGTTATGCTAAACCAGCACAATATGGCATATGTCGCATTATTGCTATAGGGGTAACACACAACACTGGAGTCGACCCTACACTGAATATTTCATTGTCGAACGAATCTTACTTTCTCGCTCACATTCAATATTTTTATAATATCACGAGTGTTTGTATCTTTATCAGTTTGGTAATTTCGTGTCAGTTTAAACTTTAAATCATCAATGCATTTTTATAACAAGAAGTGTATACATTGAAAAATAAAACTATTTTTCGTTTAACGTACACTTGTTATTAATTAGGGAAAATAGTATACGCTTATTAATTGAATTAAAAAACACAATTAAAGTTAGAACTGAAATTTAAATGGTCATACAAAACGTTCAAAGAAGTTCTCAAATACTAATCAGTATTAATGTTTTGATCAGTGTTTAATAAAAATCAGTGAATTTGTTGTAATTATTTTGGATTTCATGGCTATACTTGTGAATTTACATCAGTTATAGGGTAAAATAAAGTTTAGCCTCATTGGTAATGCTAGCTCTACAGGGCTGGTATTGTAAAAAAGACTAAGGCTCTACAAGAGTTATAATGCTATGAATGTTGATGATGATGTATAGGGTTAAATTTCATTATAACACACACACACACACACACACACATATATATATATATATATATATATATATATATATATATATATATATATATATATATGTACTATGATTAAAAAGTATTAGCAATTGTTAAATAAAACACAAAAAAATATATTTATTTAGGTAAATTTATAATAATAATAATGATTTATTGTGGCTGAGTACTTACATATACATTGGTGTATACACAGTTTTTGACTTAGCTTATTATTACTTATATTATGCTATATGGATTGGGATGGAGGAGTGGTGAGGTTTTGAGGTTGGTGAATGTTTTGAGGTAGTTGCAGGAAAGTTTCAAAAACCTGCGTTTTGTATGTGTTTTTTTTCTTAATTAACTTAACTAACTTATTTAACTTATACTAGGCTTCGACTAGGCTTAGCTAACTTATCTAGGTTATTTGTTTATGTTTCGTTACTTAGTATGTTGTGTCTCAATCGCATTTTGTACTGATGGCACTTGGTATTTTAGCATAAGCACTGTGTTTTATATGCCTTGGTCTTTGTTTTTGGTTTTGTTATTGTTGCGGGAGCAGATGTCGATTGTGGATTGATTCGGCTCCCGGCGATTTACGGAGGTTCGTAAAATCTTGTTTTTGAGGGGAAGATGACGGCCTTCCCTTTCTTGGAATAGTAGTTTTGTGTGATTTTTTCAAGGGAACGGATGAGAGGATTCTCGTGGCGGCTAGCGCGGGTAAGGTATCTTGTAGTTGTGGTGATATAGTCTTTTATTCGTTCCAGACTTGCTTTGGCGTGTAGTGTCGTCATGCGGGTGGAGCGTTTTGCATGAAGTATGTATCTGAGTACCTTATTTTGGAAGATTTGCAGTTTTGAAATGTAGGTTTTTGGTACTGTGCACCAGATTGGCACCCTGCAAATGAGTGTCGACCTGATACAAACCTTATATATGTGTATTTTTGTTTTTATTGTATGTCAGTTTGGAGGATTGGTCTGAGCGCGAAGAAGGCAGCGCGCGCTTTTTGAAGTTGGTCGTTGCAGGCTGGAACGAGGGTCAGATTTTTGTCCAGTACCAAGCTTAGGTAATTGATTTAGGAGGAATTTTGTAGTGATGTTTCGTTGTAGATTATGGTGGAAGGGCGTACACGTCTAGACCGTGTGAAAGTTGTGAGGTTAGTTTTTGATTTTTTTTATGCGGTTTCTAGCGTAGTAGTTGCCGAGGTTGGTGAGTGCGGTTTGGAATTTTTTGGGTATTGGTTTGGCGTTGTTTGTGGGGGCGATGAAGCAAGCATCATCTGCGAAGAGGGCTAGGTCGACTTCGCTGTCAAATTTTGGGAGGTCGGAAGTGTGTATGTTGTAAAGAACCGGGCCAAGAACTGAGCCTTGGGGGACGCCGGCCGGGATTGGGTGGAGGGAGGTAAATTTATTTTATCCTTTTCAAAATATTCTCCATCGGATGCAATACACATATGGCAACATTTAGTTCTGGAAACAGTCTTCATAAAATGATTTAGAAATGACCTTCAACTTCTTTACCGAATTCTCTTTTAAAACCTCTATCGTACCAAAATTCTTTTCCTGTAATGGTAAGATAAAAAGCCACACAGTGCCATACATGGTAAATACGGTACTTGGATGATGAAATGTGTTGAATATTTGGCCAAAAAGTCGCGTACAAGGTCGATACATATGACGATACATTATCGTGATATAAAATTCATGTTTTCTTTCCATTAAAATGGTATGAATGAACCCGAAAGATATTTCAAGGTGTTCAGTAATCTCTCTTTCAGTTACACGACGATTTTCAAGTACTAATTCCTTCACTTTTTAAATGCTTTCTTCAGTGGATGATGTTGATAGACATCCAGATCACTGCAAGTCTTCAATGACTTCACGACCCTTTTTCGATGTACTATACCAATCATATGCATGTTTTTTTGACATACAAGTATCACTATAGGCTTTTTTAACATTTTCAGCACTTCGGCGCAAGAAATTTCATTAAAAACACAAAATTTAAGGCAAACTCTGCTAAAAATTTTTATCTATTGTAAAAATCGGTTTTGGTACCTGAAATCAACTGATATAAACAGCTAACAAACAAACTAAATAATATTTTGTTCTCAAACTTGACATAAAATTCAATTACAGTGTTGCCAACTTACATACAAAAAAATTAAGATTCTTTTAACACGCGTTTTTTAAATAAACAATTTCCGGTACTTTTTGAACAGCTTGTATATATATATATATATATATATATATATATATATATATATATATATATGTGTGTGTGTGTGTGTGTGTGTGTGTTTATATGTATATGTGTGGACATATTTGTTCTTTTATACTTGCATATGAAAGATTTCCAATTCCGTATTATTCACGGAGGACTGCGGAACGTGTGTAACAAGATGCCTGTTTGTTTTTGCTTGTTATTGTAACAAATTGGCATCATTTGGTCAGTTGTCCATTCGTCTTTATCCACAAATATATGTTATGTCTTGTTTCTTTAGTATACATCACATTGTTTCAGAATAAATTGGAAACAAACGTGCTTTTATCAATATTTCATAATAATTTTTGTTTAAAATATTTGTGTTTTCTACCTCATTAATACAATTTAAATTTCACAGAAATATCTTTTATAATTTGTGCGATTTTTATATTAGATTAAAAAAAAATTATAGAGGTACGAAAAATGATTGGATTTAATATTTAATTTCTATTTTCTTATTCTTAAGTTAATTCATTTTTGTTTATTTTGGTAAATTGGAGTAGAGAATGTCTTTTTGAGCCTGATAGAATTTTAAATTGAATCCCTTAGGAAAATTCTATGTAACCTAAAAATACTCTTTATCAAATCTTTATATATATATATATATATATATATATATATATATATATACACATGTACATACATACAGAATATTTTATAGGTTAGGTAGAACTTTCGATAGGATATTGATTTGACAATTGTATGAAAACATAATCTTATTTTTCTTCAAAAATATTTTTCTAGTTTTAAATAATTAGTCTTACTGTATTTATATTATTTTAATTTACCTGGCACTGAAATCGTAATTACATAAAATCCGTATCTAATTCATTATTATTAAATTTTTCTATATATTGTAAATTATTCCGTAAAAGACTTATAGGACATATCAATAAAACTATCCAAGAATTATTTATGCCTCGTAATGTTCTCTGGCACTGATACAATTAAACCAGATGGACGATTTCCAACATGTTTGCTGTTGTGTTAATATTTTGAAGTGTCCTCTAAGAATTAATTCTCGATTTAACTTTAAATCTAAAATGAAATCTTTTTCATTTAGACTATATCAGACGAAAAGTTCATGAATGTGTTTCAATATTTTCTTTCATCGTTTATATTTGTATTTTTTCTCTTTTATTATACGACTGAAAAATCAAGAAATTTATGTTTACTGGATTCTCAGGGTAAAAAGATTGATAATCAGTCAAATTTGCTGTGATATTATTCATTAATATCAGATATGAAACGATATTATATACAAAAATTATCACTAAATAACATATTAGGTTGGCAAGTATCTCCCTTCCGCTTTTTTTTTTTTTTTTTTTTTTTTTTGTACATAGCTGCGAAATTCAAAAGACCAGAAGGCGGAAGGGAGATTAACCTAATATATATATATATATATATATATATATATATATATATATATATATATAAATATATATATATATATATATATATATATATATATATATATATATATATATATATATATATATATACCAGGGTCGTTTGATAAGTATAGTAAATTTATTTATTGTTTAATTTAATTAATTAATTAATTTAATTAAATTTTTCAATTTAGTTTTTCTTATTTTTACCATACTTATCAAATGACCCTCCTATATATGTATTTATATATATGTGTGTGTGTGTGTGTGTGTGTGTGTTTGTATGTATGTATAAGGTGGTTCAAATGAGATTGATAGATAGTAAAGAGTAGTAAATGATAGTAAGCAAGTAAATATCTGTTTAAATCCTTCAATTTCATTTGGGTTACCTTTATATATATATATATATATATATATATATATATATATATATATATATATATATATATATATATGTGTGTGTGTGTGTGTGTGTGTGTGTGTGTGTGTGTATGTATTGTACAGATCTTTTTATGTGCACAATAATTTAAATTTTAAGATGTGTAAAATGTCTGTGCTGATTTTTAAATAAGCATCATATTTTATTGTTCAACCCCAAAAATAAATTAAAAAGTAAGTTTTTATAAAAAAATAAATTTGTTGTCTGATAGATTTTGTTTTCTTAAAATCAGTTTATAATTTTAATATAAAAATATTTTTTAGGTTTCTTCTTAAAAATTCCAAAAAATTAATATTATTTATTTTTTATAAAAATATTATTTTCATTAGTTATTTTTTGTATTTTAATTAATTTTTAGTAATTGGTTAAATTACTTATTCCTTTACAATAAGATTTTATCTGTTTAATGAATATTTATTGTTCACTTTATTCGTCAAAACAGATTTAGATGATTATATTATCATAAGAGCACTAAATTATAAAATTAGATATCTTAGATTTTATTACAAAATATTTCCACAATAATTACTGACAACTTTTATAAAATCTATTTGAATTGGGGTACGTGATGCATTTATATTAAAATAAATTTGCTACAATACTAAAACAAATAATGATTTATGTTATTAATAAGTCGATAATCATTTCCAAATTTGGTTACTATAAGTAAAAGTTATCATTAAAAACATCAAATCTTTTTGTAATTTATGAAAAAAAAAATAAAAATTATATGGAAAGAATATTTGATTTTGAAAACAAAGTTAACAAAAAATATCAAATTTAAGAAAAGGTTAAATTAAAGAAATAAAATAAATCTTGTTGAATGATTTTGATTTTTACTGTCAATGAATGTATACAATATTTTTTTTACTAAGAACAAAAATAAATTATTTTTTTAAATTTATGCGTTTAATATTATGTCTATTTCACTTATATGTCCAAAAAAATTATTGTATACGTGTACATGCGGTTAACATTTTTTAGTCTCCATTCAATAGTAATGGTTGTTATTTGTTTAAGAACAGCAAATGTTCTTTATTCCAGTACCATTCAATCGTTGTCAATTTTTTTTTCAAGACGAACACGTCAAGTGCTCAAACGTCCATTCTTGGAGTACAATTATCGTGTCGTAACACAGTGAGACGATGGTAACTGTGTCGTATTCTAACAACCGAACATCCCTCGTTCTTATCACCGCAACTGGACTGTGTGCTCTTTCAACCGTTGTAATAACGAGCTAACGTTGTCTTCGCGGCTATACCGTTGTAACAAAACACAACCAGTAATGGTCGACCCGACACGTTTGTCCGCCAAACAATAATTTATATTATTCGAGTGTTTGGATTGGTTATTCGATCACGTAATAATACTCATTGGTTTAATGGTACGCGGACATACGGACAACGGTGTTGGAAAATGATACACCATAATGAAGAGGAAATATTTTTTTACTCCTACATTATATATACATTATATATATATATATATATATATATATATATATATATATATATATATATATATGTATGTATGTGTGTGTTAGACTTATTCAAAAAATTCTCAAACAGATGTCATTATATTGTTCATTTGAGTATCAATGTCGTATGTGTATGTACATCGCAATCTTATATTTCTTTAATATTTTAAAGATGTATTGCGGTTATTTGCATTTAGTAGTTTTTAAAACACATGGTTTTGTATGAACACATTTACATCATTTTTACTTTTTTATGTCAGTAAGGAAATTGTATTAAAATTTATATAAAAATTGTAACGTTATTTATCAAAATAATTAAAACGATTCAACAGAATTTTAATGATTTAACCACACAACTAACCACAAATTATATAATACAAATATTTAAAATGTAGTCAAAAGTTAATAAACATTGATAAACAGAACGAACACTTTTCGATATACTGGTTTTGATAAACGTATTTAAAAAAATCAAATCGATGATTCTTGAAAGCAGTAGATTGATTTTAAAAATTATAAGATTTTTTGTTGAAAGTTGTTAATAAATTAAACAAAATTACGTCACTGTTAAAATCGATTCCGGAATTATTCATAGTATTGAAAAAAAATAATTGAAAGGAAATATTTGGAAACTGTATAATTTTTTTTTCTGAAATATATCATATAATCATATTTAGATATACGATTATAACAAAGTAACTATGAAAACAAGGAGTATGCAGATTTATTTAAGTTCACCAAAATCAGAAAAACAGAGTTTAAATCAATCAAATGTTAGGATAATCTAAATATTATTTTTAATTAATATAAAACTGAATTGTATTATTAATTTCTCCTGTGAAATGCTACACTTAATAAATAAATATAATTTTAATGTTATATATCATTTACATGAAGTACTTGGGAAGAAACGATTAAATATTTTGTAAAAAATTAACATAGTTGTATTTCAATAATGCGTCATAGTAATATACTTGAAAATTCTAGAGTTTTAAATCAGATATTTAATAGTAATATTGTTAGTTAAATATTTTTTTAAAATTTAATAAAATTAAATAAAAAAATACAAAAATCAAAGAAAACAAAAGATAAGGGCTATTTAAGGACACCAGTTTTAAGCAAAAGTAGGAAAAACAAAAATATAAACGAAGTTCAGCTTGAAACACCAAAAATTTGACTAATATATAGGGTCATCTAAATGTGACGCCTAGATTTGTGTTTTATTAAAAAGAAACTATACACATGTTTCCTTATACACCAAACTATACACGTTTATTTTTAATAAAATACACATCTAGGCGTCACATTTGGATGACTATACAATATATAATGAAACAAAAAAAATATTTCAAATATTGATAAAAATTATTTCAAATATGGATATTTTCAATTTACCTTTTTTAATTAATGCCTTAATTAATTTACAATTGGTTTATTATTCTAAACAATTCATTTTTTAAAACAAAAAGATTTATTTACACCATACGATTTTAAAATTCTTTAATATTTTCTTATTTTTTAGACCTCCTTTTCTAATTAGCATGTGAATGTTCTATCTATTATATTTATAAAATATTCAATTCATTTTTTAATGTCATACTATGGTAGTATTTCATTGATTTAATAACAATTAAAATGAAAATTATCGAAAAAAAACAATAAGATATTTTTAACAATTTTACAAAATCTTGCTAAATGAACAAGTGGTTCAATTTTTCAGAAAAATAATATAGTTTTTCATAAAATTCATATAAGAATTTTCGTATAATTTTTCATATAATCTTTTTCTAAAATTATTCTGTCTCATTTTAAAATAAAATTTATAATTAAGATTAATTTAAGATATCTATTTTTTTTGTAAGTGATACAATACCAATAATATTGTATAGATATGTTTTTAATCGTAACAGAACTTTAAATTGAATCCCTAATGAAAGTTATATTTAACCTAAAAAACACTCTTTATATATATATATATATATATATATATATATATATATATATATATTATATATATACACACACATATGTAAGACTGTTTTTTAGGTTAGATATACATTCGTTAGGGATTCTATTTAAAGTTCTATCACGCTTTTAATAACACCCTATATTTTAATAGCTAATATTTAATATGATTTATAATTAATATAAGTTAATTTTGAACTTTTTTTATGTATGATTATATACGGTGGCCCAAATGAAATTAAAAGATAATAAAGAATAGTAAATGATAATAAGCAATTAAATATATGACTAAACCCTTCAGTCTTATTTAGGTACTCTCTCTCTCTCTCTCTCTCTATATCTCTATATATATATATATATATCTATACTAGAAAAAGAGCCACTCTCTCTATATATATATATATATATATATATATATATATATATATAAAAATATATGTATATATATATATATATATATATATATATATATATATATTAGGTGCAAATATCTCCCTTCCGCAATTTTTTTTTTTTTTGTACATAGCTGCAAAATTCAAAAGACCAGAAGGCGGAAGGGAGATATTTGCCAACCTAATATATATATGCATTATTAATTAAAAGAATATCGTTTTAAACTAATATTTATTTTTATTATTAGAAATATAGAATAGATTTATGGTTGAAGTTACGAAAAACCAAAAACTTTAAAATTTGTGAGAAAGTAGGTAGATTTTTTAAATACACTAAACAGTGATTTACAGTACACGAGTGGTAAAACACCGGGAGTCACCAGTTTGTGTCGTTATGCGGGTGCTATTATGTACTAATCTTGTCTAATAGATATACTGCACAGTACTTTAATTAAAGCAGAATGGACACAACGTTTATTTAGTAAAACACGCATTGTTTGACCCTATTATCGCACAACGGAAACTCTATTGTGCCATGCAAGGGGGTAGTTTAATTTATATTTTCGTATTAATAACAATAAATATGATTTCATTATTTTTAATAGAGAAAACGGATACATTTTTCTACACACATAAAAGATTATTTAATAATAGGAGAATTAACAAAATAAACGAAAATAAAATTTATAAAAACTATATACGATTTTATGAGAATATATATATATATATATATATATATATATATATATATATATATTGTCTCTTCACAATTTATTTTCTAATTTTATTAAATTAAATGATTATAAGTTATAGAAAGAATAGATATCGAATTTTACTCGGAAATGAAAAAATAGTGTTAGACAATAGGATATGGCTATAACAACAAAGCACTGCCTTTAATTGTTGATCATACATATATACATATACATATATATATATATATATATATATATATATATATATATATATATATATATATATATATATATATATATATATATATATATATATATATATATATATATATATATATATATATATATGCAGAGAGAGAGAGATTGGTGCTGTAATAGAAATACTGCCTATCATGCAGAAAGAGTGTGTTAGATCCCCCGTCGAAGATACAGAACAGGCAGAGCCCTTTAGCCTTAAGACAATCTGTCTAAGAGTCTGAATAAAAATCTTCGCCAACTCGTCTGGTTAGTGTGGTGAGTATAACCAAATACGAATGATTGGTAACATTTATTGACGTTTTCGCTCAATAATGGGCTGATATAAGCTATTATGATGATGATTTTACACACACACACACATATATATATATATAGGGTGATCCAAATGCGATGCCTAGATTTGTGTTTTATTAAAAAGGAAAATGTGTATATGGTGATGTATAGAGAAATATGTATGTAGTTTATTTTATTTCTTTTTATTAAAACACAAATCTAGGTATCATATTTGGATGACCCCATATATGTATATTTATATATATATATATATATATATATATATATATATATATATATATATGTATGTATATATATATATATATATATATATATATATATATATATATATATATATATATAACGTAATATAAATATATATATATAGTATATATATATATATATACATATATATACAATAATACAATAATATATGTTTAGTTTAGTTTATAACGAATGAGATATTTTATATAAATAATTTTTCAGTTAAAAAATAAATATGGGAAATAGTTATTTTTATTTTAAACACTTTTGAAAAAAATAAATATTCTTAATTTTGAGGCATTTCATTAAAAATCCCATAATAGTATTGATGACGTTTTTCAAATGCAATACTTGAATGTGGTTCTTTACATACTGTACTCGTATTAATTTATAAAAATCTTTGGTATTTAAAATATTTATATTAATGTTTAAATAAAGGCTTCAGACAGGAGGATATGGTTGCAGCGACAAAGCATTGTCTTTAGTGAATGATGATGAATATATATATATATATATATATATATATATATATATATATATATATACATATGTGGGTGTGTGTGTTGTATGAATATAAACAGTTTCATAAATGAAATGTAAACTATGAATGTTTTATTTTGTCTCTGAATCATTTAATGATGAATCATTTATCTTGCTTGAGAAAGTACAAAAAACAATAAATAATGGTGTTTTTTAGAAAAAATTAATAAATAAAAAATACAAACTCTCTGAAAGTACTTTGATGTCGAGATATGAATTTATGAAAATTATTAACATATTATTTTTTTTTTTAAAAAAAAACGTTAAATGATTGTTTTACTAATAAATACACAAAATTTCAAACATTAATTGCAGTGTGATCGATAAAAACTTAAAATCAAATTGGAATCTATTATGTTGATATATCATTAAGCTACGATTATACTGAACAATGAAACTTTAATAGTTAAATCGCTTCTGTCTTCTGAATACTGAAATAAATCGAAAATAGTGCGTCAAATAAACAACAATGGCTGGCATACGATTTAAGTAATGTTTTGTCAGCCAATTGATGAATCAATGAACCAATTGCACACATATACATACTATTTCATGTCGCACAATAAGGCACTAAAAGCATACAATGCGATCTGATTCTAACAAATGTCCAACCGTGTTTCTAAATTGAAACATTGGCAACAGCAATACCCGCATATGTACTAATGTCAGCAGGATAAATAAGTTACCGCTGCTTCGTGGGAACATTAAATCTAATCGTTGGCTTAGGTTATGTCTGCCGACATTGGAAGACATATTGATACAACTATATGTATATATTTCACTTGATGCCTGCATCTTGATAATATTTTTTCGAGAAACACTCGAGATTGAATTAAATCTATTTTATGGATACGTTGTTTCGATTGGATCTAGAATAAACCCCTATTATTAATATCTCAGGATATTTAACATTTTTCTATTTATTTATAGATTTTGTGTATTTTTAAGTGTATATATATATATATATATATATATATATATATATATATATATATATATATATATAAAGGCCAAAGTTATGAAGCACGTATAATTTTTAAATTTTGATAAAATATGACTCACAAACAATGAAACTTTTTATTTATTTTGAATTACTTGAAACTACATCAACTAGTGTACTTTAATAATGAATTCTTTTTTATTTGATCGTGTATATGTTTACTGAATGTTATATTTAATTTTCTGATTATTAAATCTTATAACATAAAAATATAACGATGTAAACACAAAGTATTTACTTATACTCTAAAAAAATATTGTATTTTTCTGTTTGAATTAATTAATTTGTTCCAAAATAATGCCGAAATTTAAAGAAATAAGTAAAACTAACAGAAGTCAAATTCTATGAAAGCATTGTACTAATTATTATTCTAGAAGTGTTAAGTTTGAAAACTTTAGTTTGATGAAAAATAAAACCAAAATTAACTGAAAAAGGAAAAGTACAGAAAAAGATCATCAGTAATAGTTGCAAAGGTTGCATCTATAAAAAAGACAAAAAACGACTAGAAAACTTGTAGGAATGTAGAATTATCAAAAGAAAACAAATCAATAAGTATGGTAAGCTAATAACTTTTATAAGCTGGAAAAAAGTGATGCTGTTTCTTATTGAAGAAAATAAAAAGAGAAGACTACGATGGACAAAATTATATAGGGTCATCCAAATGTGACGCTTAGATTTGTATTTTATTAAAAAGAAACATGTATAGAGCGGTGCATAGGAAAACATCTGCATAGTTTCTTTTTAATAAAACACAAATCTAGGCGTTACATTTGGATGATCCTATATGAATATTAGAATGATGTTTGGTAGTCGAAAATAATTTAGTTTGATAGAACTAACTTTGGGATAAGACAATAATTAAATTAGCATGTTTTTAAAACAAAAATATTTTTTTAAATGTCAACTTGTAATTTTAATTATTTTTTATAAAATATTTAAGATTTTTAGTATCTCTGAAGCCATGTTTGCCCATTAAAGAGTTGCGATAGTTTATATTATAAAATGTATTGTTTTTTTTAAGTGAGTTTCGAAGGAGGTAATATTATAGTATAGGGATGTATAGGTGTAGGTAATTTATTTACTTTTGAGGAAAAAATGAATAATCATGATTTGATTTTAATGTTGAACGAATTATTGAAATGATCCATCATGGTGTGCAATAGAAGAAAAGAGCATTAGATAGTTAGAAGTGAAAAGTTTTGGAAAAGGTACCTTTATTCAGTAGTAAATAGAAAGAAGTTGATAATGATTTATATATATATATATATATATAAATCATCAGACCTATAAAATACTGATAGATAAAGAAAAAATTTTCAAGATGTTTCATATTTACATTATTAAATCTAACATTATCATAAAATATTTAATAAAATTATTTATTGGTGTCTAAATATTATAGAGATGTGCCCAAAAAGAAAGAACTAGTTGGGTGTAAAAAAAGTGTAAAGAAATTTTTAAAATGTATTTATTGCAGAATGTTGTGTATTTATTCTATTATATTTTCACGTAGTCGCTATGTAAATTAAGACACCTATCATATTATGAGATTAACTGTTGTTTTTTTCATCAAAGATGGTCACAGTCAAACTTTTTAGTTAATCTTGGACTATTTTTTTTATTTTTTAATCACTTCCCAGACTTTGATTGTCCAAAAATCTTTTGAGATGAAAAAGTAAATGATAATCTCTAGAAGTGAGATTGGGACTATATGGAGGATGCTCGAAAATACTTCACATAAAATTTTTGAATAATGTGTAGATGGCAAGATCTTGGATGTTTGGATTCATTTTAAATGAATATAGAAAATGGAAAAAAGAAATTTAGAACGAAACAACGGCATATGAATGTTCTACTAGATATATAAAAGAAGATTGATGTTAACAGGAAATTCCAGTGTTGTCTACGTGGCTGCTATGAGAATTCTGTTTTTATTTTTTGGTTATAGTGCAATTATTATATCGTGGGTTTCACTTTTTTTAATGATTTGTTTCTAGACATTTTTAATTTTTTTGTTGATGAATTATTTTCGTTTCTTTGACAAATTGTGTAAATACAATGATAATTAGTCAAACAAATATTTGTATTTCGTTCTATATCTTTTTTTAATAATAATGATTTTTACCATCCTATAAATATTATAAGAAGATATATGCTACAAGAAAAATCATTAGGTTCAAGGATTGCACATAAAACATACGTGTCATAAATTGAAATTCACTGAAAATTAGTCCAGTAGGGAATGTGTTAAATATTTCATATGAAAAAATGAAAAAAAAATTGAAAACAATTTAAACCTAATTTCATTCCACACAAATTAACATATGTATTTAGTACGGAAGAATATAACATAATCAATGACAAATCTCACATAGGGCAAGAGGAAGTATATATATATATATATATATATATATATATATATATATATATATATATATATATATATATATATGTACGTATGTGTGTGTTCTGTACGACGTTCACAGTTTATACATGCGACGTTTGAATATCGTGAGGATTATGCGTGCGTGTGTATACAGTACGCAAATTTCCATTAGTAAGTCATATACATCAAAGCGTCGACGTATAATTCCACAAAATCATTGTTTGTTTTCTGTTTTAGTTCAGAGCAAAGTGAGGTTAAGTAACACTTATGGTCGAAAGCCGGTGTTCAAAGATACCGCATTATTGTTTATTTCCCATCAGATGAGTGACAAATCTTTAAATATTAACCAAAGTGCTTCTTAATTTTGATCTCGCCTGAAGCCGTTTCTCGTCCTTAAGTCGATTCTGTTTAAAGATGAAGTTACGTTACGATAAATCGGTCTAGCCATCTCTTTGTTTGTTATTATATTTCTTGCTTTGATGTTTAAGTGATGAAGAATCTAGTACGCGTTTTTAATGTAAACTCAATGATTAAAGTTTCAATTTATAAATCACAATAGCGGTTGGAACGTTCACGAGTACACGGTATTTACGGTGATCGACGTCGCGATACGCACTGATCGAAATCATCAAAATGAAATGTATTCATAACAAGACACACATGCTTTCTTATATTTACCATATGCATAATATAATATGATTAATGCACATACTACTTCAAATAAAATTGAAATCATAATATCAACAAAACAGAATCCATTTAGCATAAAAGCCAAATTTGTAAATAATACTATTAATAATATATGTTGTTTTAAATATACAGTTTCGCTTTGTAATTTATCAACATGTGCATACAGATGGTATTTCATATTGAAGCTTTCAATGGTTACACAGAAATGTTTGAAATCATTTTTGATATAACTGATTATAAACAATACACAATTACCTAAATCTTCACGGATGTGTTAAAAGAACAAATTTCGAAATAGACATAACAATCGATAAAAATATTTGCTTATTATTAATAATCATAAATCAATATTTAAAAAAAATTCTTATTATAAATTAACTTAAGAATTATTTTAAGAAATTCACTTTAACATAAATTAATTATAACCCCCAACATCACAAGATATCAGAAAATGTTCAATAATCATTTAGTGTTCATTTTATTGTTTACAGTAACAATGGGCTAATATGCATTTCTATATCAATGTCATCACCATCAGAGTTTTTTTGTTATAAACCGTCATTTTGTTATAATCGTCATAGCTTTTTATAACAAAAAAGCTCTGACGATGATGAAATAAACATCGAAATGCGCATTAACCCATTGTTATACATTTAGTCCGGAAACTAACTGAACTTTTGAAATAAAACACATATGAAGTTATTTATTCACCAGTATTTATTTTATCGCCTTCAAAGTACTCCTCATTGGAAGCAATACACGTATTCCAACACTTCTTCCAATCCTCGAACATCCTCGTGGATGTTTTTTGTGGTATAGCTTTCAATTCACACAACAAATTTTCTTTTTTGGGTTTAAACGACTCAAAACGATGTCGTCTGAGCAGAAGCTTGAGTTTTGGGAATAGGAAAAAGTCGCACGGAGTCATATTAGGCGAATACGGAACTTGCTGAACGATATTGATTAAGTTTTTGGCCAAAAACTTATGAACAAATTCAGTGTTCTTGGAACCATGCGAGAAATGACGCATTTTATGTCCAAAATTTCAGCCAAAATGATATGGCATTGTGTTTTTGAGATTTTTACCTCAGCTATTAACTCTCTGATGGGTATACGATCATTTTTGAGCATTAATTCATTGAATTGAATGGGCGTCCAAATCGTAGTTCATCATAAATGACTTCAAGGCCCTTTTTGAACGCCTTATACCATTAAAAAACTCTTGTTTGCGTTAGACAATTCTCAGGGTATGCCTTTATTAACATTTCCAACATTTGCGTGTAGTTTATTTGATTCTCAACACAAAATCTAATACAAATTATTTGATCAACTAATTACGACATCGTAAAAATCGTCGTAAACAATAATCACCGACGAACAAAAAACACTGTA
Organism: Neoneuromus ignobilis; assembly: GCA_029203775.1. Classification (NCBI taxonomy): domain Eukaryota; kingdom Metazoa; phylum Arthropoda; class Insecta; order Megaloptera; family Corydalidae; genus Neoneuromus; species Neoneuromus ignobilis. Next base: position 47,507,815 of record CP092090.1, read on the forward strand.
AATTATTTACTAATGAGTGTAGCGTCATGAAATTTGACACAGATATCAGTGACAGGTGTACCAACTTAAAAAATACATGGCACCCCGCAAGCACGCACATTTTAAATGATAAAATTCTGTTAGTTTTTGGATAAAATGTAAAGAAGATCGACAATAAGTGTTTATTGAAAAAAAAACTTTTTAATACCTTTTGATGTTAGGGTTGATAATTCATTTGTGTGAACTTAAGAATTCATTTCTTAGCATATTTATTATTGAACTTTAAACTAATTCAGTATTCCTACATTAGTTTGTAGTTCCTTAAGCTTGTTTAACAATACTAAATGTCAATTTATACAAGTTTTTTCTTAAAAAAAAAATATTAAAATATTCAACAGTTTGAACTTTTTCAAAGATTGTTAGTTTTAATTATTTTCAATTTTTTTCTAACACCTGACTATGATATCATATAAACAGAAAAATCTACACATCTGTCATCTCAAATAGATACATATGTTTGTAGAGTATTTGACTTTACCTGAAAATAAATAAAAAAATAATAACATCCAGTACCTAAAAACCCTTGTCACCTAGCAAATAATAGCGAGTGCTCTATTTAAAAGTCATGCTGAAATGTTTCGAACAAAAACGTAGCACGAGCTATTATATACCATTTAAAATTTACATTGAGGTCGAATATTTGTTAGACACAAATTCGTATTTGTTAAGATCTAAAGAACAGTGTCTATATATTGTGATATATATTCCTTATTTCTGGTCTTCTAAATAAGTTAACTGGTTAGAAAAGGAAGTATGTCCACAATTATTACTTGACTATTATTCCGTTGACCATAAATATATTTTGCAATGTGTTTTAAACTTCCATGTATTTCTTTAAAGCACAGTGTTAAATAACATTCGACTGCGATGGATGTATTAGAGTGATATAAATTTTCGTAGTGTTATCTTTTTCAGTAACATTTTTTTCCAATAAAACCATCAAATATATACAGTTCTATTTTATTTTAAAAAGAATCAACTACAAGTTTTTCATAAATATAATACGACTGTTTTCTTTTATATTCTAGTCGATAATACGAAAAATACTTAAATAATAAGTAAAATTCTATTCAGTATCATGTTTTGTATATCTTATTTTACGTTCGAGATTTTCAGATAATAGTGCTAATTTTCAATAGGGCATATGTAGCAAACATATACGATCTTTTTTAAACAATCCATGAATATATCTGTCATAAAGTGTATCAATAGATATGTTTTGTATCTACGTTTGTTAGTTCGAAGTTATTTGAAGACAGATTGGGGGTGATGAATCAACATAAAGGCGGGGTTGATGATGTCGTTTGTCATCGTATGTACGGATCGTTGTGTAATATAAACGGAAAGGAGGAATTAACGAGTTCAAATTCGGTATAAATTGTTTAATTTATTGAATGTACGGTTATACATCATAAATTATATATTTTAATTTCAATCATATACATATACACACATACGAATATATATATATATATATATGTATATATATATATATATATATATATATATATATATATAGAGAGAGAGAGAGAGAGAGAGAATAAGAAATATACTTTAGAAGATAATTTTATATTGTTGATTATTTTATTGAAAAATAATAATTGTTTTAATATATAGGGTATCCCAACAGGAGCGCACACTCATCATCGCTCAAAAAAAACATCATTGTTCGCTCAAAAAACAGGTGCATTTTATTTAAAAATTAAGTTGTGCGTTCCTGATGAAACACCTTATATAATAGTTAATAAGGCTCTCGGTTTAAACAGTTACTTAATAATTTTAATTAATATTTAATTAATATCAGACTTAATGCAAAATTATTTTAATATAAAATTGATTTTTGATTGAAATTTTATCTTTATTAAAATTATAAAATATTTCCATTATTTTGTTGTCAGATTATTTAATCAACTTTACTAAAGTATATATACATATAATATATACACAAATATACACACACACACATATATATATATATATATTTAAATAATGTATTTTTTATATAAAATATTTTAATTTATAAACAATTTTATTAAGATTATTTTTTCAATAATATTAATTAATTGTTATTAATTTAGAGGCTTCTATTTCCATTGAAACTATTGTACATAGCAATTGTCGAAAAAATATTAAATTAAATAATTTAGTAAATATTTGTAAATTAAGAATTGAACTCAAAAAAATGTGAATAAAAAAATCTTATAAATCTGGTAAATAAATCGATTAAATAATAAGTTTTATATATTATATTTTTTAATAATTCAGATTAATGTATGATTGATTAGGAGAAAAATTAAAGATTTTTTTTAAAAAAAATAACGAATTAAGATTAAGACAGATGAATAAAATTCAAATAACATTTTGTAAGACAAACTTGTGCATATGTTATTTCGAAAAATATGGACGAAAAATTTTTTTCCTCGTTTATTTATTAATAAAATAGGTTTATGACTTCTGTCATATCCTGTTTGTTTAGTATACACGCACCTATAAAAAATCACCTGTGGTATCAACGAACGGCTATTTGTTCTTTCAATAGTTGAACTAAAATTTCAACTTAACGTATTTATATTCGTGTCTATCAAAATGTCTTAGAATTGATTTTACTTTAGACGTTAACCTTTAATATAAACAGACAATAATAAACATTTTTAAAGAAGTATATTTATACGTACACATACATATACAAATGTATACATGAAACATTCTGACTGATCTTGTATCAATTTGAAAAATGAGGTGTCTGCCAATAAATGTGCTATACAATTTCCCCAAATTACCTTTCAGTAACAGTGTTTTATTAACGAGTTAACATACGAAATTATTTTTTTTTTGTAACTATTATAAATAAAAAAAGATAGTTGATTAAAGTTGTTGATTTAAGAATTAGAAACATCTTTAATATTTATTTTGATAAATTAGGGTTTTCCAATAACAATGTCAAAACATTGACAGCTGGTGGCAGCCATGTTTGAATTTTTTTGAAGCTCATTTTGATATTTCAATTCAGTATAGTTTGGAAAATTATCATGGAACTTTTAATACTTCAACAACGCTTTGAAATTGTAAAAATTTCAATAAACTTATTGAGATAAGAGTTAAATGAATCCATTATTTTACAAAATGGACCCATCAATTGGCCACCCAGATCATGTGATCTAACTCCATTGGATTAATTTCTGCTGGATTATATGAAATCATTGGTTTATACTGATAAACTACAAAAAATTGAAGAATTAAAAATAAATATTGAACTTTTAATTTATGAAATTGGACAATAATTATCTAAGTGATTCAAATTATATAAAGCGGATGCACTATGTGAAGTGAAGTCGCGGTGGTCATATGAGTGAAATTTTGTTCCATAATTGATAGATAAAATAATGGATAAATTTAAATATCTCAATATTCTACGCCCAAAATTAGAAGAAAGTGCGACTAATTTGTGGTTAAAGAAGAATGACTATTTTCAGCAGGATAACGACCTCAAACACACAGCTCATTTTGTTAAAACTTGATAATTGTGTTGCATAATACTTCAAAATAACGTTACAAAATAATATATATGTTTTGTATACATGTACATACAACCTCATTTTCACGTTGATTTGATAAATTTCTTAAATACCACATGGATGTAATTTAGCATTATTTAGCTTATTATTATAATATGATACATTTATTGATTAAGCTACCCCAAAGACCAGATATCAACTTCATTGAGAATTTTGGGCTGAAACTGATAAAAGACCGCGAAAAGTGAAAGAGACTAGTAAAGAAATATGAAAAATAAGAAAAATTAAAGTTTGGAAAGAACTGAATGTCGATGTAACATCAAATTTAGTTAGGAGCATGAAAAAACTTTTATAATCCATTATTAAGGCTAAGGGAGGACCAATTAAATATTAATCCAATAATTTTTATAAAAAGATCTTAAAATATTTAAGAGTATAAATACTTTGTTGACTCTAATTTATGTCTTTAAAAAAAATATTTAAACAACAGTTATCCAATTTAATAGAAATTTTGTTATATATATTATATATATATATATATATATATATATATATATAATATATATATATAATATATAAATTTATAGAGAAAAAGAAATTTCATCAGCAATATTTTCAATATATTTATTTTAAAGAGAAACATTTTTTTGCATGCGTTATAAATAGTTTATTAAGTCACTGTATATGTATGTATATATACGAGGGTTGTTGATAAGTATAGTAAAAAATTAAGAAAAATTAATTAAATTAAACAATAAATAAATTTACCATACTTATTAAATTTAAGAGTATAAATACTTTGTTGACTCTAATTTATGTCTTTAAAAAAATATTTAAACCTCGTTATCCAATTTAATAGAAATATATATATATATATATATATATATATATATATATATATATATATATATATATATATATATATATATATATAAGCAATATTTTCAATATATTTATTTTAAAGAGAAACAGACAGAGACTGAAATTAAATATATATTTTTTTTGTATGTAAAAATTAAGGGGGGAAGCGTGTGCATGTATGTGTGTCTGTGTATTTTTTAATACATTCATATGTATACTTTAAGAACGCGGTAAATTACCATGACTGTATTTTCTAAACATTGTAGCTAGGGATTAAATAACTCATTAGGCTTATAATAAATTCGTGCAAAATATATTGTGTCAGCTCGTTTCCGTATCCACAATATTAGTGTGAACAGATTTCAGGACATGACACTGACTTATGCATGTTTGTTTAATATGTTTGTAAAACATACGGCAGTGTGGTTTCCGTCAAAATGGATTTAAGTCAAGATTATTATCTAGGATTAGTTAGTACAGGTTTTTACTGTAACATGTAGGAATAATTGACTTCATCCAGTTTCTCCTGAACACTGTACACAAACATCAACATTATATATATATATATATATATATATATATATATATATATATATATCATGAACATAAATTTAATTTATTATATATAATTGCTCCGGATGTAACTTGGAGTTAAAAAAATATTAAGAATGATCAGGTCGTTAATTCGATTTAAACCGTTAAATATATAAAAGTTATGAACGATATAATAAATGAGACTTTCGTCTATTTATATCTTACTATAAACATATGCAGTTAGACATTAGAATATTAAAAAGTTTTGCAAGAATATAATGCAGAATAGTAATGGTAAACTTTCTATAACTATAAAATTAAATAATTTTCTTCTAATTTACACACCCCACCGTACAAAATACATTATTTAATAATAAATGATTATAGATATTCTTTATTTAAGATTCTAATTGATTTTATTAATGAATGCACAATTTTTGATACATGTGATAACAGTATCCATATTTTTATAAAAGTATTTGAAAAAAACATATTTATTTATTTTTAAATACCTGTCAAATTTGTTGTATAGTGAAATATATATAAATATTCTAATGAAAAAAAACCTATTTGTAAATGGTCTATATTTATAATGTACAGACTTTTATATAAATGAATCTCACACTCTAACATTATAAGATTTCATAAAAATGTTTAATAATGTTAACGTTACTCAATGTTTACTTTATTCTCTAATATGCATTTGAATAGTCCTTCCATCATCATCTAAACACTGCATTACAAAATCTTTTAGTTTTTTAAAATAAACATATTTTAAAACGTAACACTCGAATGATAATACCATGACTATAAAAATGAACAATAGTGGTTAAAGCGAACATTGAGTGATTATTAAATATTTTTATAAAATGTTATGTAGGAATGAGGGTGAATGGTTTATTTAGATTCAAATATATACCAAGTGATTCTTGATTACCTAGAAGAGAATTAAAATGATATTTTTATTTATTTATTTTTTTGAAAAATAATATACGAAGTATTCAAGCTTTTTCAAATGAAGTTCAAATCATTTGTCTAGTACTGTTCATGATTAATTTATTTTTACACAAATGAATCATTAATCTCAATACCGCAATTTTTTATGACAATTTTCAATAATCACTTATGTTTTTTTACAAATAATTCAGATATATATTTCATTAATATATATATATATATATATATATATATATATATATATATATATATATATATATATATATATAATATATTTAATATATTTGCTAACCTAATATATATATATATATGCACTTAAAATTTTAAATTTAAATATTTTTTTTTTAAAAAATATATATTTATAATTCATCATAAAACTGTTTTAATTTAATATAAATCGAGACTCGAGTTCGAAATATAGCTGTGTTAAATTTGAATTTCAAATTAGAAATTCATCACAGTTAATATAAAGCATAAGTAAATTAAAGTTTCCTCTTATTACTTATTTACTATATGGCTAATTAACTTGTACATAATAATCATTTATCTTAACACTACAATATTTTACAATAGTGTTTCATAATCACTATTTCCACTTTATTTATTAGTCTGTGTTTTTACAGCTATGCAGTCATTGTCATAGTGATTTATTATTAATTATATAAAAAACAAATAATTATTGAATATTTTTATAAAATATTGTGGTGTTGATGGGAGTAATTTATTTAGATTGAGATTTTATTTTTATACTATTGTATTATATAGGGTCATCAAAATGTGACGATTAGATTTGTGTTTTATTAAAAAGAAACATGTGTATTATTTCTTTTTAACAAAATACAAATCTAGGCGTTGCATTCGGATGACCCTATACATTATCAAATTAACCTACATAAAATAGAGCTATACTTTAAAGGAATCTATTAACATTAATATATATTTGTATCTTATAAAATGCCATTATTCTAATATAAACTTCAAAAATTTCGGTTCTTCTTATGTTACTGTCATAATAATTTTAAATTTTTAATACTCTTGGTAATTGTGCTAATGTAAATGGTTTTATGATGTATACAATGTCCATTTTATAATTCATAAATTGTTAATTACTTAAATTTTACTTATCATCTTTAACTTTCATAATAACTGATTGATGTAAAATATATAATCTTTTACTGGTTTAATTTGTAAAGATTAATAACGTTACAAATGATCCAATGTATAAAATGTTTAATTACTACTGATTTAGTAATTTTAATTTAATTTTATAGAAATGGTTAAAAATTGGTTTATGAAAGTAATATTAGGATTATATAGCTGTCAGAAAAAGATAATTTATAGAAGATTAGTTAAATTTTATGAAACAAAAATTATATATATCCAAATACATCATTAAAAACAAGCTTAATAATTTAACAAATACAAAAGAATTTGTTTATAATTTATTAAATATTTTTGTATAATCTTTACAAATTTTCAGCAAAATAGTTTATTTTACGAGTGTATTTAACGATCCATAAAAATGAAACTGAATATAAATACAATACAGTAAGTATATGAATTGAAAAATATTGATGTAGTCGAAATAGAATTACTTAACTAATTTTAAAAAGAAAAACATGATTTATGTAATTTATTTTGTAAATTAATTTTAGTTTTATTTTGGCAGCTATATTCACAGATGAAGTAATTAATTATAGTCTATAGAAAGTTTCAAATCAAACTATAAAAAAATTATTATATTCATAAAATATTGATGTATGTCCTGTTTCTTCAAAAAAATTATATGTTTAGATTTATTTTTAATATATAATATTTTTAAAGAGTTTTGGAACTTAGTAGGACAATTTATTGAAATAGGATATATATATATATATATATATATATATATATATATATATAACTTCAATAACATTATTGACAATTTAGATATAAAATAAAAATTCATTTTTACTCAAAAATATCCATTTATTCTAAAAATAGTTCCTTTTTTAAAAAAATATTTATAATCGTAATGAAAAATACTTATATATTTTATTTTTTAATTTTTACCAGTTTATACGCTAATTACTTTTCTTACCTTTTATTTCTATTTTAAAAAATCGTGAGTTGGTTATAAAAATTATTTCGATTTTTTAGAAAAAAATAATAGTATTTATGTTTTATAATATTAGTATTTTTTTCTAAAAACCGGCTTTCTTATTTTTTAAATATAACGTTAATAGGAGATAACGTTTTTTTTAAAATTAACGTTATCTCTTTTTTTTCAATTAAAAAAAGATAGTTTTTTTTCAATTCTTATTGTCAACATTCAAATATTAAGGTTATTTTTTTAATCGACATTAAATGACCACTGATTAGCAGTATTTTCTTCTAATTCCATTTTGATTAGAAAAATCAGATAGTCATTATTGATTAAATTCGTATTTAAAAAATATCAAGTTTTTAAAAAGCTTACGAATAATTTTGTAGCAGGTTATAAAAAGTTATAAACATTATTTCAATTCAATATTTCAGCCCAGTTGAAAATCACAGATAATTCTAAATTTTAAACATTACTATAGTCGAACTTTTATTCCAAAATTATATATATATATATATATATATATATATATATATATATATATATATATATATATATATATATATACTTATTTTACAACATAGAAGTTTGCAAATCAAATTAATCATATTATTTTACTTAATCAAGAAAGTAACTGTAGTATAGCATTGTTTTTTAAACTTTTAAATTAAAATTTATCTTCCAAAATTAACCACAAAATAAATAATATTAGTAAACGTATGTAAATTAATTTAACTGTAGCAATGTGTTATCTCACCTATTATAATAAATGTGTAAAATAAATAAAATTAAGTAACTTATACATTTTATCTTATGTCTCAGAGGATTTTTTATTGTCAATCGAAGATTTTTCTGGGACTAGAATCATTGTTTAGGAATAAATATGCTACACCAAGTAGGTAATCTTCTAAACAATTTCTCATATATGAAAAATTTCATTTTTTAAAAGTATGTATTTGCATAATATTCATAGTATTTTAGGTTAATAGAATTTTATTTTATCGATTAAAGTTATTTTACTATATATATATATATATATATATATATATATATATATATATATATATATATATATATAGGTGTATTTTAAGCGTGATAGAACTTTGAATTAAATCCCTATCAAAAGTTCTATCAAACCTAAAAAACATATATATATATATATATATATATATATATATATATATATATATATATCTCCCTTCCGCCTTCTGGTCTTTTGAATTTATATATATATATATATATATATATATATATATATATATATATACATTTGTATGTGTATGTATATATTATATAAAGGTAAGATAAAAGTTGTCTTTTTAGGTTAGATAGAACTTTCTATAGGGATTCAATTTAAAGTTCTATCAGGTATAAATATATATATATATATATATATATATATATATATATATATATATATACACGAGAGTCGTTTGATAAGTATGGTAAATTTATTTATTGTTTAATTTAATTTAATTTTTCTATTTAGTTTTTTTACTATACTTAACAAACAACCCTCGTATATATATATATATATATATATATATATATATATATATATATATGTATATATATATATATATATATATATATATATATATATATATATATATATATATATATAATTGTTTTAATCCTTGTGTATAAATAAGAATTATCATGTAATATTTAAAAAATTATTATTTAAAAAGAAATATACGATGAATTATATATATACATAATGTATGCATATATTTGTGTCTGTATAAGTTCAAAAGGCAGAACGACATTTTAACACATTTTGTATACAAAAAAGTTTAAAAAATATTGTAGTTTTGTACGTGCTGATGACAGTCGAGCATAAAAATACGAAATTAATTATTACTTTTTTTACGGTTCTATCTTTAACAGACGTTAAAACTGGCCAACCTGTTAAATATACATATGTATGCCAATAAACTCGACTAAGAAATAATAAAACATATTTCATGTGGGATTTTAAGTATATTTTAATTACTATTCTGTATAATTCTTGAATAGTTAAAATACTAGTTATATAATATAATCCACTTAGTGTTTAATAATTTTTTTAAACATTGATATTCCTTTTATAGCAAATAAAGAAAAATAATAAAAGAATACACACACACACACACACACACACACACATATATATATATATATATATATATATTTATATATATATATATATATATATATATATATAGGGTTTTCCAATAAGAATATCAGAACTTTGACAGCTGGTGGTAGACATGTTTGAAATTTTTTTAAATTCATTTCGACATTTCAACTCAGTACAGTTTGACAAATTATTATGGAACATTTAACACTTAAACAACGCTTAGAAATTGTAAAAACTTCAATAGGTTAATTGAAACAAAAATCTAATGAGTCCATTATTTCATGACATTGACTCATTAATTGGCCACCAAGATCATATGATCTAACTCCACTGGACTATTTTCTATGGGGTTATGTGAAATCATTGATTTATGTTGATTAACTATAAACAACATAAGCATTAAAAATAAATATTGATCATGTAATTCATGAAATTGAACCACAATTTTGTGAAAGAATGACTAAAAATTGGACTAAACGAATGCACTATGTCAAGCGAAGTCATGGTGGTCATATGGGTAAAATTGTGTTCCATCATTAATGCCATAAAATATGTTTAAAAATAAAAAAAAAATTAATTTAATATTTTTTGTTTTATTTCAATTTAAAATTCTGAAACCCTTATTAGAAAACTCTTTTCTCTCTCTCTCTCTCTCTCTTTATATATATATATATATATATATATATATATATATATATATATATATATATATAAATTTGAATTATTTTATATAAAAGAAAGATCAATGTTTAAAAATTATTAAATAAAAGTGAATAATATAACTAACATCGTTAATTATAAATTTCATAATAAATAAGATTATATTTAATTCCTTCCTTAAAGATCGTACTATTTTACTATTTGTATAATTTTTATAAATAATTAGATCTGAGATAAAATTCCATCCGAAAGTACAATAATAAACTAATATGGGAAATAGTACAAAATATAATAATTCAAAAACGATAATTTTTGTTGGTAAATCAAAAATATACATAGACTTGCATTATTATAATTGAACATAATATCTTTCCAGTTCAAAAATTTCAATTTACAATAATCTTTGCTTTTTTTAAAAAAAAAACTTTAAGAAATGTTTATTAAATTACTTGGCAAAAGCGTATAGTAAATAATTTCCAACTCCTTAGAACCATTTCATAACTCTTGTAGGACTTTGATATATAATTCTTTTACGATTATGTTTTTTACGAGATAAGATTGTTAGTTCCATTCTCAATCCCCAGTCTGAGGGAATGTTTGATCAGGGATCAAACGAAATTTTCTGCATGACAGTCTGTAAATATGCCACTACTCCATCGGTCAACTAGCAAATGCTTTCCTCTAGTCTCAATATAAAAGTAATGTTCTTTATAATTTGAGTTCGGATTTTGCCAACGAAGATCTGTTGCACTTGTTCTAAAATATTTTTCGTGTATGTTATTGCAATCAATTATATCTATTGCCTATACCAGTCTCAAAAATTCGTTTATTATAATTATTTATTTATTGCAAGAAGAAAGGCAATTTATTATATTTTTTATTTATTTGAAATAGAATTTACACATTGCACTTACACAAATACAGATTATTATATCATAACAAATCAAAATAAACTTTTAAATTTAACTTTACTGAAACTCTGTTTTAAAAAATCAGATTTTTTTTGTTTTATAAAACATAACTAAATGCCCTTATAAAAAATATTTTTTTCAAATTCAAGAGAAATGAAATTATATTTATTTTTCAACTGAAATTTTCTTCGAAATAAATAAATAAAAAAAAAACAATAGTTTTTTTATTATTTAGAAAATATTACAAGTACAATGCGTGTGCATAAAAACGTGTCTGTGTATACCGTAAAAATGAGTACAGTAATAAGTTGAAAATCCACAAAGCAAAATACCATAATATTTTATACGTTTTTAAAAGTATATAAAAAATTCTATAACGATTCAAAACCATCGATTCTAATATAAATGTGAGACCACAAAGCAGAACTGATAGAATATTAGACGAAAGCAACTTTTATTTCTTCGAAAACACACCATCTCGCTATTCGGAATCTAATGTTGATTTATAGTTTCATAAAACTATATTTTATTTATTTAAACACATTTTTTAACAAACATCTTATATACATTGAAAGAATAATTATTAAATTTTACGAGCCATTTCAAATGTTATTATTTATTTTTTATTATTATTTTTTTCTCGTCTTCTTTTCAAATAATACGAACCATTAAAATAGGTATTTAGTGATGCATTGTTGTAAACTTTATTACCACCTTTGTTACACTATATGCGTGTTTCGTATGTTTCCCAGAGCATTAACATGAACCAGCGTGGGCATCCATCTGCTAACACCGACAAATAAATCAATTGTCCATTTTTTTATTGACATGTGTGAGCATTTAAAAAAGTTAATTTTTTACAATGTACTTATGTATGTGTTTGTGTACACGTATTTCATTTTAGGCTCTAATAAATGTATATTATTGTACTTGACAGGTTTTTTTTATATTATTGGATAAATTTATTTTATATTAATTATTTGAATCATTTTTTGGTACCAGTGTGAATATATAACATATCTAATTGTACTAATAAAAAATATTTGATTAATATTTATGTTTGCATATGAAAGGCAAAGATACGTATGTACAAACATACATACATATTTATATATTTGGTTGAATCAAAAATAATTTTCGTTTTTGCATGTCAATTTTAATTTTTAATAAAAAAAATAATAATCATATTTTAATTAATTACATAATCACTATTGTTTGTAATGACTTTATGCCATTTGCTAGACAGCTCTTCTATGCCTTTAAATATATTTATTGCTGTTTAAATATATTTTTTCAAAGTGATACAAATATCTGTTTAGAGGAAATAAAAATATAAAAAAAATGTTCCTAAAAATTCAACTGTCAGAGGATGGTATTACTTGAAACTAAAAGTTTCAATAGCAATAACTTTTAAGATTTTATCCAAAATTAGACAAATTGTCATTTTTGCAAAAATAATTTATGTATAGAAAATTATTATCTTTTTTAAGTTCATGACACTGAAAGAAATTAATTCTTAACTAGCCTTTTTGTATATTTAATTTATTATTTGATAACGTATATGATTATTTTTTTACATAATATAAATTGAACATAAAAAAATATCAGATTTAGTAACACTGATTTGGATGACCTATACATTCACAATTTTTTTTTGTATTATTTTATTAAAATTTTCTATATATGCATTTTATATGTATGCCAGTTACATTTTTATATAAAGGTATTCAAAAAAATATAATAAACATTTTATATTGAAAAATATGCCTCGATTGCATGTTTTGGACAAAAAGTACGTATAGTCCAGGCAAGGAGCAATTCAAGTTGTATCCATATATCAATTTATGCCAAAATAATGATAAGATAATTTTGTAAATCTTAGATTTGTCCCCAATAACAAAGAAATATTTTAAGTATCCTAATATGTTTTTAAGACTTTTGAAATATAAACTTTTCTACAATTTAATTCTTTGATTTTTCATTATATGTTTGTGTGCTGTAAAGTGTTTACATTATTTTTTTAATCCAGTTCTTTTTTAAAATGTCTTAAGTCTGTTGTTTGATTAAATTTCATATTATATCTATTTTGAAATTACTATTTCAGTATGTTTTATTTTTTGTGTGTAATTAATAGACAATTTGAAAGTCTGAACATCATTAAGTTAATTATTACTATTTATATTAAGGTGCTTTTAGGTTAGATAGAATTGTTAATAGGGATTCAATTTAAAGTTATATCACACTTAAAAAACACCTTATATAAGGTGATTGAAATGAGCTTGAAGGATAGTAAATGATAATAATCAAGTTAATGTATGACTAAATCCTTCAGTCTCTTTTGAGCCATGTTATATATATATATGTATATATATATATATATATATATATATATATATATTAGAAAAATATTCCTTAAAGATTTATTTACAAAATCATTTCTGTGGAAGAAAATATCTGAACACACATTGCTGTAATTTGTGTTTATTTAATAACATTAATATTGTAGTAAATAAACCATTTAATAGTGAACTCCTTGCATTTATATATCGCATCTTAAACCGAGTTAAAAATAGTTTGTTGTGACAGTTTTTTTTACCAACGGCGGTAAATGTTATAAGTGGATACCTCAATGTTCGTGTTTACATTCCGAACTTATGGTTTCTGTCAAGAACTTTTTTTAAAATTAGTCGGCTCGGCGACAGAACGAATACTATTTTCATTGGATCACTTCCTTTCCAATTAGTTAACATGATGTTTATAGTCTGTTTGAAGATCAAAACATAATAATTTATGTAATCAAACTTTTAATTTAAAATTATTTCAGTACATATTTATTTACGTTTCTAAATGCAGCAGGAAAATGGGCGCCCGTATATTTCATATTCTATAAGTTATTAAACATAACATTTGACAAGTGCATATGAAGGAATATTTTCAGAAATATATTTTTAATAATCTCATTAATTTCAATTATATCGTAGAACACACACAGACATATACATACATACATACATATATATATATATATATATATATATATATATATATATATATATATATATATAAATCAGATTGTTTAAATTCTCGATTTAATTCTTTAATCATAAACTTATTTCATTATTTAATAAGATCTACTATCCTCACTAATTCATTTATATGTTTTTTTTTATAATAACATACAATTTTCTTTATAATATAAAAGTTGAATGATGTAAAACCAAAATTATGTAAGAATAAAAATTTCAATTAGTTCAGATTTTTTCTTAATTAATTGCAAGTGTATATATATGACCCAAATGAGATTGAAGGATAGTAAAAAACAGTAAATAATGTAAGTAAGTAAATGTTTGTCCAAACCTCAGTCTCATTTTAGCCACTATATATATATATATATATATATATATATATATATATATGTATATAAACTCCAAAATGTATTTAAGTTACTATAATACAATATTATTTAATATAATATATTATTTTGACCAATGGCTTATTGTTATTTAGAAGACAATTTGTAAATATCATCCTTATAAAATTTTTATATCGTTTTTTAGATTTTTAAGACACATATTTTAAGTTTTTGTGCATTGTTTAACTTTGTTTTACTAAGAGAATTTTGTTAATATGTGGTAATAAATAATAATAATAAAAAAATGAGTTATGAAAATTATTGCAATAAACTTTTTTTAATTTATTTTGTGTTTGTAAACATGATTAATGTCTGTGGTTACCATAAAGGAAAAATATTAATTTTTTTGAAAGAATAAATTATTCATTGCTTTCTATAGTAGATGCTTTCATGTAGTAAGATATAATTTTTTAAAAAAATGAGTTTTCCACTTGAAATTTATATTAAAAACTAATCGTAACTTTTTGCTTGTGTGACATAGTATCATCTTTCTTTATCGAAATATTGTTAATGAAGTTAAACAATTATTGCAAATTTAAATAAGACATAGATTTTATTCCAAACTAAATCATTACCTCAATTATGATTTTTGATACTCATTGAAAAGATTATATAGGGCCATCCAAATGTTATGCCTAGAACTGTGTTCATATATTTAATAGTAATACTGTTAGTTTGATATTTTTTAAAAATCTAATATATATATATATATATATATATATAAAATTAGTTTTTCCTGTGATATCCAATAAAATTAAATAAAAAAAGACAAAAATCAAAGAAAAAAGAATATAAGGGTTATTTAAGGACACCAGTTCTAAGCAAAACTAGGAAAAGCAAAAATATAAACGAAGTTTAGCTTGAAACACCCAAAATTTGACTAATATATAGGATCATCTAAATGTGACGCCTAGATTTGTGTTTTATTAAAAATAAACTATACATATGTTTCCATAGACACCACCCTATACATATGTTTCTTTTTAATAAAACACAAATGTAGGTGTCACATTTGGATGACCTATACATTCACAATTTATTTTTGTATTATTTTATTAAAATTTTCTTTATATGCATTTTATATGTATGCCAGTTACATTTTTATAAAAAATATTTTCATTGTATTTATATAATAATCTTAATTATAATATAGAAAGTATTTTCAATTTCCTAATTTTACAATTTGGCAATGTTTATACAAGCAGTATTTTAAAAACTTTATTTTTTGGAAAACCGCAAGTGAATAATATAAAAGAAATTCCATAATAAAATATCACAAATAAAAAATATTCTAATCATTTATTATTTTTGGTTTTATATAATATAAAAATTGCCTTGTCAAAAATATTGATACCAGAAGTTATTTTACATTAAATGGATGAACTATTTAAAAACAAACATCTTAATTAGACAAGTCTCTCTTGTTCATATTGGAAAATTTGATTAATAAAGACGAAGCTAAAGCATATTATATGATATTTTACAATTTGAATAATTTTATAGATAAAAATATATTGAGATATCTTTTTGGTTTTCAGATAATTGACTAGAATAATAAAATAATTATTGATTTTTTTAATTTTTAATATCTTCAATAAGTACTAAGTCTTCTATATTATTTTCCCGTATAGGTCATTCATTACAAGATACTACAATTTCTAAAAATTGAACTAAATCATGTCATATTTCGTTAAAAATAATAATTATTTATATACATATAGGTATAATTTGGGGGAGGGATTTTTGTGTTATTTTTTTATTCAATTACAGATTTTTCCTTTAAATAGATTTAATTCTTCTATATATATATATATATATATATATATATATATATATATATATATATATATATATAAATGAACTATACAAATGAATTATCATTTCAACACAAAATATTGTAAAAGTAACTTTTCTTAAAATAATATACAATTAAGAAATGATTTACTACTTAGCTATTAATATATAAATTAATTTTGTAAAATAAAATAATATAAATTTAAAAAGAATATTTTTTTATTATATTAATCTTTATTTAAAAATCTCATTTAACAAAGAAACGATTTAAAAAAAAACAATTTTAATTATTTTTTCATTTGAATACTTAAATTATTGTTAATTAATTTTTATGTTAATATAAAATTACAATTATATATTTTTTTATAAAAATCAATTATCTTTCATATATTAAAATATGTCTAAAGAAATATAGCTAAAATTAAAATTAAAAATCGAAACATTATTAATATTTACATAAAATTTGTATACGTGACTAAAGATATTTCTTTAAAACAATGCAAATTTCATATAATTATTTTAAAATAGAATGATAAAAAAATAAAATAAATATTGTAGTATTCATTAAAATATGTTAATTATAAAAAAAATCTAATTGCAATTATAAAAAAAATTTGAAAGGATACAATAAATTAAAAATAATTTTGTTAGTGTTAAATTAGAAACGTCTGTTATACTCTATTTATGGGCATAAAAATTATTTAAATTATGAAGAAAAATTAAAATTAAATTTATTAATAAAATTATATATTGTTTTCTATGGTTTATGAATTAATGTTTCGGAATAGTATGCAAATGTGTTTAAAAAATAAAAAAATATATACCTAGATTTTTAATACATAAAAATATAGTTTATCACTCAAATAATTATCTTAACAATTTTTTAAAAAAAATTACAACTTTCTATTAATTATATTCATACTTAAATTAATGTTCTTTTATTATTATTTTTGTTACATTCAATATGCGTCTATATTTATTATTGATATTAAATTTCAAATTATTTAGAATGAGAGTTATTTTAGACACTGCTTTCAAATGTTATTAATTGATTCAATAAATATGTAAATCATTACATTTTTTCCATAAAAATATTAATTCTGTTGTATAACGTTGAATACCTCTAGTTTCTATTAATATAAATTAAAAAATATCTTTGAAATTTTTTTACAGTTGCTTATTTTCCATTTATTATATGGTATTTTTATTGTTTGTATATTTGACTTCAATTCATGTATGTGAAATAATTATTTATATTTCAAAATCCGTTATTTATATTAGAAAATTTAATTTATTCCAAAGTGATGTACATAAACTATTAATAAAGATTCATAATTAATTTTGAAATTACATATTGTACAAAAATGTTTTTTTATCATTATTATTGAAATTTTTTATAATATTAAATATTTTATGAAATCAATTTCCAATGTTGGCTTGTAAGTTGTGTATGTTAAAATTAAAAAATAGATTTTACTTTTTATAATAATAATAATTAAGCTCTAGAAATTAATTTGGAAAATTACAAAAAATAAGTCAGTGAAAAAGTTGAATCTTTTGAAGAGCTGTTCTGGTTTCTAATACCCTTCATTACATTCTATTTCTCTTTCCATATATATATATATATATATATATATATATATATATATATATGTATATATATATATAACCAGTCTCTTTATATCCATAACTAAATAAAGGATTTTCTTAAAAATTTCCACTTTGTTTGATTTAATATCTTCCTTTCCACTCCATTCTAACAAATCTAATGCCTCTTCTTTATCTATCTAAAAATTTCTTCTTGAGTCCTTTTATATCTCGGGATTTTCAATCAATAACTATTATTATTCATCAATGGGCTTCTTTTCCTGCTACATGACCGGCCCATTTCCATTTGTAACTTTTCACTTTTGCTCTAATGTTCCTAACTTTTGCTTTTTTTGCCTCACTAGTTTCTATTTGTGTCTTTATGTATTATTTTTAACATGCATCTTTCTGTGTTTTTATATGTTATCTAGAGTTTCTGAATAATTTTGGCATTTGAAATCCATGTTTCACTCTTATAAGTAAAATCAAGTGGGATACATTGGTCAAAAACTTTTTTCTTTCAATATAGGGAAATTTTCGATTTCATAATATGAGAATTTCTTCTAAATTTAAAATATGCAATGTATATATATATATATATATATATATATATATATATATATATATATACATATATATTCATATATATTATATATATATATATATATATATATATATATATATATATATATATATATATATATATATATATATATATATATATATATATATATATATGCATATATATATATATATATATATATATATATATATATATATATATATATATATATATATATATATATATATATATATATATATATATATATATATATATATATATATATATATATATATATATATATATATATATAATCGATGATAATGGAAGTAGTCTAGGTTATATATTTTTCGTTTTGAGATATTTTTACTTCTGTATTTGAATGAATTAAAAAATATTTTTCTATTATCATAAACAGAAAAAATAAGTGTATTATTCTTGAAAAATATTTTTTATGTAATTTTGAAATTTTAAAATTAGTGTGTGACAAAATATGTTTTTTAATATTTTAAGTGATTTAGACAGCTTTTAAAATTAATGAAAAAATCGAAAGAAGCCTTGTATAAAAAAATAATAGATTTTATTTAATAACATTTAATAAAAAATATATTTTTTCATGTTTTAAAAATTATAATTATGCTTAGTTATGCTTAATTTCCTATATAATTTGCTGTTCGTGATGTTTTGAGAGCTTTAAAATAGTTATAACAAATTGGTGGTATATATGGTAATAAATCAATCACATCTTTGTATTTTTTCTTCAGCACTAGCCTGAAATCTTCATATAATGGTAAAAATTTAATGTTGCCATATATTTTATGTCTTCCTCTTTTGGGTGTAAGAACTAAAATATGAAATTCCATTTCATCATCTAATGATATTTTATAAAACATATTACACGTTTTTGTTTTTTTAAAAAAAATATCCATTGTATTTGTAACCAATTAATATGATTCCCATTAGTATTTATTGTTCGTTTTGTAATGGATTTTCTAACTCTTTGGTTGAAAAAAAATCTTCCTGGGTCATCCTCCTATGTACTGTAAATGGAACTTTTCTACTACATTGAGATATTAACTTATAATCAAGAATATACAAGCAATTTTCCTCTATTATTTGCATCTCAATCACTCCAAAATGATCAAACAGTTTTACTTTTTCATAAAATAAAAATTTCTAACAAGTGACAGACCATTATGACAATAAGAACAAACTGAATTTCATTAAATGAAAAAAATATCGTTTCAATAAAATCGTTACTTTTATTAAAAAAAAAATGTTTTCGTTTATTATAATTTAGATCACTGTCATACGAATTTAACAATAAATTCATTTTTTTTAATTTTTGACTTAGACAACTTTCATAATCAATGGCTCTCATATATATATTTATATATATTAACTATTTATCAATTCCGATAGAACCATACTTAGATAGAGAGAAGCCCTATACTATGGATTGCACACTGCATGTGTAAGAAAGGTCTCTGATAGTGTCAAAATTATTATACAACTTGGCCGAAAGTCCCTTAGATTTTGAGGCTCTAGGCTTCAGTCTATCAAGGCCTATAGGAAAATTCGGTACTGAATGTAGATGATCCTTTATTCAGGAGATATTTCATTTGCCTTTTTGTATTATATTAACATACAAAATCAATTTCTAATGACTAGCAGGAAGATGATTAAGAAATAATTAGTTTCATTGTAAATTTTTCTGCTTTTTCAATACAAATGTATAAACTACTTTTTTGAAAAACTTGAACAAGATTTAAGAATTTTAACATTATATTTTTCAATCTTCTTCAGTTAGTATCGTTACAATAGAATATAATACACATTTTTTTCAATTAACCCTTATCGGTCGTATGTCATCTCTGACGTGACATTACAACTTTGCTCTATCAGTCGTATGTCACGTGCGAGGTGACAAGACTGAACAAGTAACAATATCCTCATTGCTGAATGTACACACTGTATGTTTTTACAATTTAATTCTTACTCGATAGCAGACAACACGTTCTGTCATATTTCAGCAATTATTTTACTTATATTATAATATTTTATTCCTCCAAAAATGAATAAAGAAAACTATAGAAATATGGAAAGTAACAATGATAGTTGTAGTGAAATATGTGATAATTTTGAATATTCGGCAAGTGATTTTAATTCTTGTGATGAAGGAGACAGTGATAGAAGTGTTATATTTCAGTCAAGGAAAAAAATGATCCCTATTTAATATTCAAGTGAAAATGAAAGCGAAGTGGAAAGAGAAATTGTTCCTGATTGTGATGAAGACTGGATTGAAATCGACAATGATGATGAAGACATTTAAAGTGTAAATATAAATATTTTTATACACAAAACTATCTTTTTATATCAAGTAACCTTAATTAATCTTCTTTTCTTCTTAATTAATCTTCTGTTACAATAAGCACTCAAATATATCTCCGACTTACCGGAAAGTTAAGTACAAAATGCTAACGTCCAATAAGGGTTAACATCTGAATGTTTTAAAAATATTTTTTAATTTCAATTTTGTTAACTTTTTGGATTACCCTCGATGATTATCATGGTAAAAGTTGACATTTCTTGTACAAAGGTCAATATTTCTCTCATATTTCAAAATGTTATTTTTCCAATTACAATTATAGTATTAACATTTTAATTAAATCCATATATCATGCTTAAGTTTAATTTTACGTTTTATAGTATAAATATTGATTTTGTTATTTCATATTTATATTTACTTTATAAATCTAAAAGAGTAAATATCAATCTAGTTATCTTTAGTAAGCGTAATATATACAACATATTTAATTCCAGCTAGTAGAAAATTTCTTTATACAAACAATACAATGTATTATTTCAAAGTTCATTGACGTTATTGTAAGATAAAACTACATCAATATCATTGCAGGCATTCATATATTTACAATCATTAACATATCTTTAGATTTGAATCGTACAAATCTGATATATATATATATATATATATATATATATTCAGGTTGAACGACCTATCCCTATATTTTTGTCCGCTAGCTGAAATCCGAACCTCGTGTTTACATGTGTGTGTGTATTATTTTTCCCCGATTATCCGTCCGAAAAATCAATGTTTTACTGAAATCAAACACGTGCTACACTTGGTAGCCAATCAAAACGTTTTTTTTTTTTTTTTTTTTTTGTGATAGCTAGTTTGCAAAAGAGCACTTGATCGGTGATTGAAGACGCCACAGAGTTGATGCGTTCCAGAGACTGTAGCCCGCAGCGCAGTCAGCCGCCGTTCCTCTTCTACATGTGTATTTAGTGTCAAATGACGCAATGTTTCTCATTAACCGCCGTTCAAAATATTCGTATCGCATTACCATAAATAAACGACGGTTACCCCGCCAAACATCGTAGCCTCATGTGTTTATCATCGGCTGGTGTAAACATTTACTAGTTGATCTTATGTGGTGCCGACAATGTTTTCGCGGTTATCAACATTTAAATAATCTATTAATCATGTGCGACCATTATATAAAAACTCGATATGATTTTTTTTTCATATTTCACTACGTTAAATATAGGATCATCCGAATGTGACGCCTTTATTGGTGTTTTATTAAAAAGAAACATGTGTATAAGGAAACATGTGTATAGTTTCTTTAGTTTCTTTTTAATAGAACACAAATCTAGGAGTTACATCAACGGTAATTTCAAACTGACAACACCACGCGAAGTACCGTGTAGCATTGTCGCGAATACTTGACAACACAAGTCTAAACAGGTTTACGTTTGCATCAAATAATTATAAATATAGTATTATTTATGAATAATAACCACTTTCCAGGAACTTTTTGTACACCTATGTATGAGTATAATATATTTATATACATATATATATATATATATATATATATATATATATATATATATATATACGAGGTGGTCCCAGAAGTACCTGACCCAACAAAGAAAACAAAATTTTTGGAAAAAATATATTTATTTTTCAACATAATCTCCTTTCAACTCTATACACTTTTCCTATCGATGTTCAATAAGTTCGATACCCTTTTATAATAAGAACTGTCTTGCTCCTCAAAATACCCATTAACTGTCGACATCACTTTTTCATCGTTGGGAAATCTTTGACCACTGAGCCATTTTTTCAAGTTTGGGAACAGAAAATAATCCGAGGGGGGCTAAATCTGGCGAATAGGGTGCATGAGGTAGC
>CP092090.1:47536067-47603567 GCA_029203775.1 Neoneuromus ignobilis
GGTTGACAGGGACTTTTCAACGCACGTACGTCCCGCCCTTGGCGGCGAACTGTCACAATGCTTAAAATAACAAGTTGTTTCTAACTACAAACAAAATTCATGATACAGTTGCAACGATGGACCGCTCTATTCTTCGCCGAACTTACAGTTTGCAAAATACATTCGTATGTATTTGAAGGTAGCCTTTTGTAGTCCATTTAACCAGCAGTCTTTCAACTACGCTTCATATATATATATATATATATATATATATATATATATATTATATATATAATTAAACGGTCATTAAGAAAATATACATAGTGTATATATTTCATAGAGTTAGAAAAATCATTTGGTATTATTGGTTTTGAAGAAAACAAAGAAGAGCTTTCTAATAAAAGATTAAAATTTAAAAACAATATATATAGCCTAATTATTCGTTTGTGGAAATGGAAATGTGACGCCTAGATTTGTGTTTTATTAAAAAGAAACTATACACATGTTTTCCTATACACCACTTTATACACACGTTCCTTTTTATTAAAACACAAATCTAGGTGTCAGATTTGAATGACTAAGTAAAATAGATAACTATTAACAATTTTATTTACATTTCATTAATTGATTTATCTGATTATTTTGATATTATAAATAAGCATCTCTTAAAAAAAATAAATAAATATGAAACTTTGTATATACTCGTATATATATATATATATATATTTATATATATATATCTATATATATATATATATATATATATATATATATATAATGCACATTGAAAAAAAAGAAAAAAGAACTGAATATACTTGTACTATATTTTATATATCTCCTAGGATATTATAAATAAATTATTTTTAATGACAAGTGCTAAAATAAAATCAAAGTATACATAAAATTAGTTTCAATATAATATAATTTTCTTTTATTATTATTGGATTACTCAATATATTTTTTTGAGACTGCAACTAGTTTCGCTCTTAAAGTTATCGTTAATATATATATATATATATATATATATATATATATATATATATATATATATATATATATGTATATACAGCTGGGTCTGTTTTTGATTATTTTAATGCGATTTTGAAGTTATGCGGTTCATATTTCTTCTTAATATCTTTTTATTCATTTTTTTAGGAATTCCTTTAAGCTGTTATTTAATTCAACCAAAAGCTCTTTAGTTTTATGAACACATGAAGGAATCAGAGCCATTTACATCCGTTTCTCAAACTGATAAGGAATTTTCGGCTAGCAAAGGATGGTTAATGCCTTAATTGACAATGATATTATTGCAATAAGTTTAGATACCACAGAAGATTTAGAAAAAGATAATGAAACAGAAGTAGAACCTGTTCCCTTCACTGCAAAAATGATTTGAGAAGGTCTTCAACTTTGTAATCGACTGGAAAATCATTTTCTTGTTAATGACACGAATTCTGAATGAGCTTTTAAATTCCAACGACAGCTAAATAATTGTATGTCTGAATATCGCGAGCTTCATAAACAATTAGTAAAATCATCGTCTCAAAGTTTAATCACCGATTCTTACATTGTCGCCAGAAAAATTAACACAGAACGAGACAGAAGTCGGCGCTAATTCTATTAATTCTGTTTGTGTTTCCTCTAGTGACGAATCTGATTTTACACCAGTTCACAAACGAACTGGTGTAAAATCAGATTTTCAAATATGTATGAAAAAATGTAAAATAAATTACACATATGTACATATTGCTTTGAATGAAATTAAATAGTTAATAAAAAAAATAAAGTAAAAAAGCTTTGTTTTGTAGCAATTTTATTCAGATATTTAAAATTTTTTTTAGACATTCTTTATTTCCTGATTTTTATGCGAATTTTAAAGTAATTTCACTTTGTTACTTTGGTTTTATGCGGTTTTTGAAAATTAAGGAACGTATCCCTAATTTTTCAATGTAAGTTAAGTCTTCTTTTGTGCGATTTTTTTAATGTTGTTTTCTGCGGAACGTATCTACCGCATAAAAACAGATCCAGGTGTATATATATATATATATACATATATATATATATTAAGATATTCCATCTATCTGATAAAATGTTATGTGATAAAATAATAAATAATAATGACATCACATGCAAGGAAACTATTTTAATATTTATTGTAAAAATAAAATTTAATATAATATAACAAAGTATGAGTATGTAGTAAAAATAAAGAAACGCAATAATAAATAGTTAATATCAATGTAATTGTTTAAATGATAACTCTAAACGCTTAATTAAATAAACATTACATGTATGAAAAGAAATTTTTAACATATTCAGATTTTTATTACTACATTTTAAAACATCACTATTTGTTTTGTATAAATGTTTGTGTACATTATTGTTTGGAAGCCACTGTAAGTATAAACCGATTTAAATTTAAATGTCAAATAAAGCCACACCACTGGCATATGTTAACACTTGTGTACTCATTCTTGTGAGAAAAAAATAATTTAAAAATTCATATTTCCGTAGAAACAGGGTAAATAATGAATAAACTCGCTTAGCTATTTTCATCACAACACACAAACAGATCTCATACAGAAGATATTGCACGCTTAAAAGATTTAGACATCTCATTTTAACCTTCGAAGTTTCCTAAACGGAACGAAACAAGACAAGATAAATGTTATAGTTTATGGATTACAGTCCAACTGTTACACTTCTCTGACACGACTATTCAATATTCAGTCGGACAAAAATAGATTGAAGAGTCATGATGGATTATATTGTGTATGAAAATGTGAATATGTTTTGTGTTTGTCTGCAAAAATTGACAAACTAATCGATTTTGACTGAGAAGAAATAATCTCTACTGCTTACAGATTATCAAACACAAATTCAATACAAATATCATTTACGATATATATATATATATATATATATATATATATATATATATATATATATATATATTTACATATACACAAGACATAATTAGGTATACATATGTATGTATATATAACATAAAATCATATTATATGTATGGAATTCAATATATTTTATACATAAAATATATTAGGGATTAGAATAAAAATTTAGGGAAAAAAGAGTCCATGAATTACTTAAACTTGAACGATTTGGAAAAAGTATTTATTAAATAATAGATTTTTAGATACTAAAAGGACATTATTATACATTAATATAGGGTTTTTCAATAAGCGCTTCAGAAGTTTAAATGGAAATAAAACAAAAAGTATTTAATAAGTTAGTTATTTTTTTTATTTTTAAGCATATTCTATGGCAGAGCTGTCCAAACCGCGACCCATATGGCGACTTAACTCTCCATTCAGATATCCGTTGGTTGAGTGCCGGAAAAAGCTTAAAACGTTTTTTTGCTCTTCGGAAATAAATACCAATATTTCTTAAAAATGAAGTGAAGTCTGATACAGAACAACTTGAGCATCAAATGCAGGATCCCACATTTTTATCAGACCTTGCATTTTTAACTAACATGACTAGTCACTTAAACGAGTTCAACTTAAAACTGCAGGGTAAAGGTCAAAATATTGCAAACTTATATGGTCATTGCAAAGGTTTTAAAAGAAAGTTGCAGCTATTCAAATCAACATTTATCAATAGCGACTTTACTTTTTTCCCTAGTTATAAGGAACATTTCGAAGAAATGAAGAATTTTGAGGGAACATCATTTTCATCTCATGTAGAATATATTGAAGATATAATCAAGGAATTTGAAGAACGATATTTCGATTTTGGAAATGTTGAACAAGATATTTTACTTTTTAGTCAACCTTTAACTATTAATATTACAAACGTAAAATCCGATTTGCAGTTAGAGTTGTGTGATTTGCAAACAGATCCCTTGTTTAGTAACAAATGTAAAACAGGAGGAGATTTTTTTAAATTATTACCAGAAGGAAAGTATCCTAAATTGCGAGACTTTGGTCTTAAAATGGGGTCAATGCTCGGCAGTACTTATCTTTGTGAAAGTACCTTTTCAACAATGAAATTTATAAAACCTAAATATAGAAGTTCCATGACGGACAAATCGTTATCAAATTTACTGCGTTTGGCTACTACAAACATTGAAATTGATATAGCTATATTAGTAAAGGAATCAGAGTTACCGCAAAATTCTCATTGAAATACACAATTTTGTTAATATTGTCTAATATTTCAATAAAACATAGTTAAACAGTAATAAATGTTTTTTTTATTTTGGGTGCGGCCCGCGGATAATTTTTATTTTCGTATTGCGGCCCTTGGGTTCCTAGAGGTTGAACAGCCCTGTTCTATGGCATTAATGATGGAACACAATTTCACTCATATGACCACCACAACTTTTCTTGGCATAGTGCAGTGATGGCGAATCTTTTGAGCTCGGCGTGTCAAAATTTTGAAAAACCCTTACTTAACTCTGGTGCCGTGTCATATATAGAAATATTCATAAGTTTTTGATATTTGCAACCATAATAAAAAAAAGATTTATATTTTTGATATTTATTTTATATATTTAAATGCCATTTAACAAAGAAAAATTAACCAAAAAATGTGTATAAAATGAACAAAATCAGAAAAACAATGTACATTTAGGAAATAATAATAATAAAAACAATGATAACTAAATGGTACGAAAACTAGAAATTAGTGACTTAAACTATATTAATGTCAATATTGGAACAATGTATCTTGGATGTTTTCACTATGCA
This sequence comes from Neoneuromus ignobilis, assembly GCA_029203775.1. Taxonomy (NCBI): domain Eukaryota; kingdom Metazoa; phylum Arthropoda; class Insecta; order Megaloptera; family Corydalidae; genus Neoneuromus; species Neoneuromus ignobilis. Next base: position 47,540,756 of record CP092090.1, read on the forward strand.
TCTTTGCTACGCAACACCGATGTACATGTCTACATCCGGTTTTAGAATTGCATTATTGATCATGAGTAACGTGAGTAATAATATTACTCGAGTGATGCCCAACTCTGGCCTTTGCGAGAGACAAATATTTGAATTATGCAATTTTTTGTCTCTGTCGATGCGTGTCACCCAAAATGAGTTCGCGTGTCACCTATGACACGTGTGTCATAAATTCGCTATAACTGGCATAGTGCATTCGTTTAGTCCAATTTTTAATCATTCTTACACCTAATTGTGGTCAAATTTCATGAATTACACTTGAATGTTTATTTTTAATGCTTCTGTTGTTTGTGGTTTATCAACATAAACCAACGATTTCACATAGTCCCACAGAAAATAATACAATGAATTTAGATCAAATGATCTTGGTGGTCAATTGATGGGTCATTTCGTGAAATAATGGACTCATTAAACTTTTGTCTCAATAAGGCTATATATGATATTGAATTGTAATTAACTATTAAATGTTAAAATGTTTTTTTATTATTGTTTTTGGTCATACTTTATAAACTATAAAATATATTAACATCAATGATATAAACGTATGTAAAATAATCTTTTTAACATATTTTTCCTGTATTTCCAACTAATTTCATTTTTACTTTCAACCTTAGCCAAATTAATAATAATAATATTTGAAACGTTTATAAATAAATATTAATTTGATGTGTATTTGTAAAACATACATGTTTAATTAAAAAAATATTTTTTTTCTCAACAAAAAAAATATTTTTTTTATTAAAGATGTTTGTTTTAGAATTATACATCAAATTCTGAAGATAATATTTTTGTTAAAATATTGTTTTATTTGTAGTAATACATATATCTGACGAAATATTCATGTATTTTTCTTGTGAATAAGTTTATGATCGTAAATAATTTCTATATTCAATAGGAGGGTAATTTCAAACTATTGTACATTTAATTTAAAAATGGATATTATAGACTTTGCACTTAAAGTGTTCTTGCAGAATCTATGATTTGAACTTCATTATATTTGTGAGATTACTCTATAAAAAATAATATCTATTACTTTATCAATATAATTAAATTAAAGAAGTAATTGTAGATGAATGGGAAAATGATTGGCTGAAAATGTCAAAAATATTAATTGCAGTAAAAGAACTGATTAAAAAAAAGAATTTTCAACTTATTATTTTTTTTACAAAATAATTATAATTGTTGAGAGTTTTTATTGTACCAAATAGAGAATATATATGCAAATATAAAATAAAAAAATGTTTGGTAAAATATTATATATCCAGATAATGAGGCACAAAGATTTTTAATAAATATTAAGAAAATTTATTTTAATTATAAACAGTTAAGTATCAATCAAGTGCTTTGGCACTAAAATTTAAAAAAAAGTCAAAAATGGAATTAATTAATCTATGAATTATCCATATATATATATATATATACATATATATCACATGATATATTTTAAAGACAGATATTGAAAAATAAATATCATGTTTACGAAAAGGTAAAGTAAAATTGAACCGACTGCAAATCGAATAAAAATAAAATGTCTGTATCTGAGTAAGTGTATTGACAGCGACTGTGAAAAATCATACAGCTGATTCGTATCTAAAAACAGGTTTTATGAACGCAAACTCATAAAACTGATTCATACAGTGTCGAATGTCAATTATATCGTGTGCATTTCATGCTCATTAGGCAATTCGTGTCCGATACAACCCCTAATAAAAAGTGATATTTCAATACGTGCTCCGTACGCTATTCTCACCCTAATGTACGAAACGTATAGATGTGAACGATTGAGCACCAGGCGATGAAACCGCATAACCCGATGTGTAATATTTACAATCCCTCTGGAACCAATATGTGGAAAAACGTCGGCAATGTGCATCTATAAATATTATATACATTGAAATGCGAAACTTTTTTTGATCGTAAATCACATTGACATCTCAACTTACGTATTTTATTTATTTTTTTCGTTAAGCTATTCGTATATGAATATTAAGCCACAAATAAGAATTATTCACATTTCAAACTTGTTCAGAGATAAACAATGGAAATTTTGTCAAATTCACTTAATATATTATAATGTTGAAAACTCATATAAGTTATCCAAATGTGACGCATAGATTTGTGTTTTATTAAAAAAAAATAATGTATATAGGGCGGTATATAGAAAAATATGGGTATAATTTTTTTTGTTTATTTTTAATAAAACACAAATATAGGCGTCACATTTGGATGACCCTATTTACGAGGGTCGTTTGGTAAGTATGGTAAATTTATTTATTGTTTAATTTAATTAAATTTTTCATTTTAGTTTTTCTTACTTTGTTAACAAACTTATCAAACTCTCGTATATGCATACAAATACACACACACATACATATATATATATATATATATATATATATATATATATATATATATATATATATATACAATGTACACAAATTACACAAATTATATTTTATCCAAAACCAAATGAAATTCCTAATAATTATGTATAAATACATATTACCTTCTAGTGACAATAAAAATAATGTCTCCAGGATGAGATTAAGCAAATGTTTACAGTAGTAACGGATTTTAATATACATCCAATATTATATCATAGAATTCAAGGAAAGTAGCGGTGTTGCTACTATGGGTTAAACTGTGGACGAATTTATGATTTTTCTGATTTTCGAATACAGTTTCACTTTACCTCCTGCTATTTTTGTAGTCGGATTAATGTTAACAATAACAAATGTCAACAATCCGAATAACTGTTGTACCGAAAAGAACATCATATAAATATATTTATAATAGAATTTAAACCAATTATATATGAATTGAATCTAGTTAACTTTTTGATTATAGGGACGATTGTTTGAATTTAAATATACATTTCATGGAACTTAACTGTTTGTTTACAACTATGTTTCAGTCAGTAGCGTAACGTAAAATTATAATCCGAATGAATGTTTGTTTCATATATATATATATATATATATATATATATATATATATATATATATATATATATTAAGTAATGTGACAAAATTCAAAAATCGAGTATATTTAAAAATTAAGGTACATCGCTGCGATCCCCTTCAAAGTAGTCCCCTCCCGCATCTATACACTTATTCCAGCGAGTTTTCCAGTTTTCGTAACAATTCTGGAACACTTCTTGTGGGACCTCTCCGAGTACCCTCGTCACAGATTCTTGGATATCTTCAACGGAGTCAAAATGTCGATCTTTGACGATTTTTTTCTTATGGGGGAATAGGAAAAAGTCGCAGGGTGACATATCCGGTGAATAGGGCGGTTGTGGTAACGTTGCGATGCCTTTAGACGCCAAAAACTGAGAGACACTGAACGCACTGTGACAGGGAGCATTGTCGTGATGCAGAACCCAAGTCTTCGCGATCTCTGGACGCACTCTGAGCACCCTTTTTCGTAATTTTTCGAGCACATTGCGGTAGAATACTTGATTTACGGTTTGTCCAGGTGGTACGAACTCTTTGTGAACCACCCCTTTGCTGTCGAAGAAGCAAATCAACATGGTTTTCACTTTGGACTTGCTCATTCTCGCCTTCTTTGGCCTTGGTGCTCCAGGGGACAGCCACTGTTGGCTTTGTCGTTTAGTTTAGTGGTCATATTTAAAGAACCAACTTTCATCACCAGTAATAAATTTTTTTTTAGTAATAAATTTCATCACCAATAACAATTAAAAAAATTCTCTTTTCCATTTTCTTGACAATCACTAATCTCCCCTTTTTACAAAACACTAAACATATAGCTGGTGAAGAAATGATCGTACGAGGGTGGTCAAGGTCTCAATCGAGAGAGTAGGGATCTGCTATTACGGTGGCGGAGTTACAGGTTCGCAGTGTTACCACAGGCTGACAAAAAAATCGGTCGCATTACTTAATTTTCTGACCTTGTATATATATATATATATATATATATATATATATATATATATATATATATATACATATACGAGGGTCGTTTGAGAAAAGTAAATTTATTATTGTTCAATTTAATTAATTAATTAATTTAATTTAATTTTTCAATTTAGTTTTTCTTACTTTTTTTACCTCACTTATCACACGACCCTCGTGTATGTATATATATATATATATATATATATATATATATATATATATATATATATATATATATATATATATATATATATATATATATATATATATATACATATATATATATATATATATATATATATATATATATATATATATATATATATATATATATATATATATATAATATGACTGGAAATCTGGAAATATAAAAAAGTTCACGAAGAATCTTTTAAATGTATGAAATGGAGATATAGATACATTTGTAAATGAGGAATACAAAAAATAACATTAGCTTGTTGAAATTGGAAAATATTTAGAGAAACGTTCATAAAAGAGTAGTAAAGGCAAAAAAATACCGCCCTATTAATATATTATATATATATATATATATATATATATATATATATAATATCTTCAAAAATTTAAAAATAAAAATAATGTTAAAAATGATCAAAGTTATAAATTCATGCTTTTACTTTTTCGATACTAAACTTGTGTATTATATATTTAAAAATTAATTTAAAATTCTCCAAACATAAAAAAATCATTTTATCTGATATTTTTTAATAACATATTTTTCGATAATTCAGAACTGAACTCAAATACATTTGTTTAGAATTGAATTTAACAATTTTGTTTTATATATATATATATATATATATATATATATATATATAGAATGTTTTATAAATGTGATAGAACTTTAAATTGAATCCCTATCGAAAGCTTTATCTAACCTAAAAAAACCTTCATCATATCTGTATATAAATATACACACATAATCATGTATATATATATATATATATATATATATATATATATATATATATATATATATATATATATATATATATATATATATATATAAATGGTGTGTTTTTTAGATTAGATAAACCTTTCGATAGGGATTCAATTTAAAGTTCTATCATGTTTAAAAAACAGTCTATATATCATCAATATTACTTTTATTATCATCATCCATTTTTTGCTCATTATTAGATAAATTTCATTTCCAAAATTTATCATTTCAAGCAATCAAATGCTTTTCTCTTCCGTTCCAATATGACGATTTTTTTGTGTCTGTTTCATTTGTTCATGTTTTTTTTAAACACTTTTTATAGTATGTATAAGATTTCTTTTGTTATTCTATCTACTCAATTATTATTTTATCTTCCAATCATATATATATATATATATATATATATATATATATATATATATATATATATATATATATATATATATATATATATATATATATATATATATATATATATATTACTCAAGAATTCAAGTAATGGTTTCACTAGTGTTAACGTTTTATGTTTGTATTACACTGGTTAATCAATCTCACGATAAAATTTATTTTTTTAAAAATATTATTATATGATAATCCTTATACATTGAAATGTAATATACATATATATATATATATATATATATATATATATATATATATATATATTTGTGGCATTTAATAAAATACTTTATTTCCAAACTATATAATACATAATAAATTCTTCAAGAATATTTCTAGTATTCAACTCAGTACAAACCGGAAGCTATTTACCACTATAAAATTATATTTATATATGTATATACATATATATATATATATATATATATATATATATATGTGTGTGTGTGTGTGTGTGTGTGTGTTTATGTATATGTATATATATTTTGTGCCGGAAGAGAATGTACATAATTCATAATTATTTTTAACTGTTTCTTTACGATTCTTTTTATTACATGTTTTATAAACCACAAGTTCAAATAAGCACGAAATAATTATAATGTAACTATGTAGACATGATATTTCAGATAAAATTTAAAAATGTAATTTCGAAATGTCATCCACTAATATACGAGTACTTTAGTAATTTTTTGTATCACATATGAATTAAGAGACATAATTTCGCGTTAATAATTTTTAAATAAATGCATTTTTTTAGAAGACAGTAAATTAAATACTATTATTTTTTAATATGCTTGTTCCTAATAAGACATAATGTGTTAATGATTGGTTTAAATATTATTATAACTACAATATATTATTAATTAAAAATTACTAATCGCATGTATATGTGTGTGTGTATAAGCATGTGTAGGTGTATTTTATTGTTGGAATATATAAATATATATATATATATATATATATATATATATATATATATATATATACATATATATATATATATATATATATATATATATATATATATATATATATATATATATATATATATATATGTAATATATAATTATTATTATTAATATTTCCAGTTTAGTCTACTTGAACATATATTTTTTTAACAAATGATTCTTAATGAATTCAAGCATCATTCATTAAAACTTAATTATAAGTTGTGTGATTAAAGTGTGGTTCATGAAAATAATAAATTATTTATTAATTACTCATAAAGTGTATGTATATATATATATATATATATATATATATATATATATATATATATATATATATATATATATATATATATATATATATATATATATATATATATATATATATATATATATATATATATATATATATATATATATATATATATATAATAGATAATCTATAATATATACATAAATAGAAAGATCTTTCAGAATTTTCTATTATTTATTATTCTGTTATTTCTATTATTTTCTATTTTCAGAATATTCTGTTATAATTTATTCTATTATATAGAATTTTTATCTGTGCTACAATTTTTTACTACAGAAATGTTGTTTTATAGACACGAAAAGCTTATCATTTATTTTGGAAATTTCTTATAACCATTACTAAATTTGTTTTCATTTTTTTCTAAGTTTAATTTTAATACACCATTATTGATTTTGTTTATATATATATATATATATATATATATATATATATATATATATATATATATATACATATATAGGGCCATCCAAATGTACCACTAAGATTTGTGTTTTATTAAAAATAAAGATATGTATAACCAAACATGTGTATAGTTTTTTTTTTCTTTTTAATAAAACACAAATCTAGGTGTCACATTTGGATGACTATATATATATATATATATATATATATATATATATATATATATATATATATATATATATATATATATATATATATATATATATTTAAAATATTCTTTTAATTTAGAGGCTTATATTTTCAGTTTAAACATTATAAATTATTATTGTTTATTTTGGAACTGTGGTGGATTCACTTTAACACAAATTATTTTTTTATCCCCAAAATCACAATGGTTATTAAGTGTTTAATAATCACTTATTGTTCATTTTTTGTTTATAACAATGTCGACTGATGTGCATTTCGATGGCGATGCCATCACCTTCAGAGGATTTTTTTTTGTTTTTTAAAAAAAATCTTTGATATATTAACTCATACGTTTTGTTTTTTTTCAAAAAAATCTTTGATATATGAACTGTCATATCCAATTTGAAAACAATAAAAAAATAATCTTTTTCTCTCTTTCTGTTTCTCTAATATTAAAGTAATAATAAATTTAACCTTTTGAGAATTTATTCTTGATTGAATACATCTTTTAAATATTTTCCATTCAAATAATCTACTGTTTCTTTTATATTTTTCAATATTTTTTTAGATATTATATTTATTTCCCTTGTACATTTATTCATTCCAGTAAAACACACACATATATACATATTGTGTGTATATATATATATATATATATATATATATATATATATATATATATATATATATATATATATATATATATATATATATATATATATATATATATATATATATATATATATATATATATATATATATATATATATATATATATATATATATATATATATATATATATATATATATATATATATATATATATATATATATATATACATGTTATTATACAATATTTAATGGTTTAAGATTTTATATTAATATTTATGAAAAGTCGCAATAATATGTAAAATAGCAATAAAATTAACTTGCTAATGGTTTTCATAAATTGCATCGTAATAATTTACAAACTTATATATATATATGTATGTATGTATGTATATACGAGGGTTGTTTGATAAGTATGGTAAATTTATTTATTATTTAATTTAATTAATTCATTAACTTAATTAAATTTTTCAATTTAGTTCTTCTTACTTTTTTACCATACTTATCAAACGACCCTCATATATAATAATGATATCATCAGATTCTTTCTATCCATTACTGAATAAAAATCTCAAACTAAACCCAAAAACGTCCAGTTTAAACGATCAAATGTCTCTGTTTTCCATTCCACTCATTTTAAACTACTCTTTTTCGTTAAAACGTTAGTAAATTTATTTTTTTCCACTCGTTTCTTTTTCTGTTTGAATATATTATTCCTAATATGCATCACTTCATAATTTTTTGGGTTGTTTGAAGCCATTGAATTATTTTGGCATTTAAGATCCACGTTTTAGTACTATAAGTAAAACCGATAAGAGGTATTCATCGAAAAAAATGAAAAAAAATAATATTTGAGTTATAATTTAATATTTTTTTGTATTGACATCATTCCATTTTTATTCTCACGTTTATTTCATCTCTCTCTCTCTCTCTCTCTCTCTCTCTATATATATATATATATATATATATATTTATTTATTTTTATGTTTTTGAGTTATCAAAGATGTACGTGATTTTCACCTTTTTTGTTTCTAATCCTTTTAACTTCATTTTCCTCTTATCTGAAAATTCTAAGCATATTATTTTTTTTGTTGAAGTTTACATAGGATCAGTTTTATTAGATGCTTTGTCTAATTCTTTTATTTTTTTCGAATTCATTTGACTTCCTGAGAAAAAATCATATCGTCAGCAAACGTAAGTGACTAAGTATGTACCCGTTTACTTTTAATCCTTAGATTTCCACCTTAGTATATTAAATATTTTTTCAAACACTACTGTATATAATATTGATAACAACTAATGGCGATAAATAATTTTGGAGATATATATGAAATTAATCTACTATACATTTTATTTTCCCTACAAAAAAATCTACTTTTAATGCTACTTGTTACAAATACTTTCAAAATTTTGCAAGTCGTTCAAAAATATTTATTAAGGTATTTTAACATTCCAGACCGTTATTTGTAATTTATATGAGCCGTCGAATATGTACTATAAAATCGTATTTTCTTCTTTTTATGGTGCGAATATTTTTCAGTTAATTTTAATTATTTGTGTTAAATGATATTCATAAATTACGAGTTAAAAGTTTTTACGAGTTTTTTAAAATAAAATAAAACTATTTAAATTATATGCAAAATAATTTTAGCACAAGTATTTATACAATACAGTTATTTAATACATCTATCTAGGACATAAATTTTATACAAAACAATAAAATATTTCGATACTTTTATGTATTCTAAATAGTAAATTATTTTTTTTAAAAAAAATAACGAAAATATCAAAAAATAGTAACCAAATAAATTCGATAAAGAAATATGTTTAAAATTGTTTTAATAATTTTCTCTTGAATTTATTGAGGAAAAATTAAATGTATGTGCCAAAACTTAATATTTATATAATATATAGGGTGACCCAAATGAGACTGAAGAATAGTAAATGATAATAAGCAATTAAATGTATGTCTAAATCGTTTAGTCTCATTTGGGTTATCCTATAGTTACTTCAGTAGTTAAATAGGTAATATTTTTAAAAGACATATGAAGTATGTATTATTGACTTAAATATTAAAAAATATTCAACAAGTAGTATTCTTTTGAAAGTTTCAATTACTGATTTAACAATGTATTAAAAATGTATAAACTATTTCTTTTGAAACTGTGGCAAATTCACTTTAAACAAATTAACTATTACCCCTAACACCACAATATATTATAATGTTTTCAATTATCACTCATTGTTCATGTTGTTGATTATAACAACAATAAACTAATATCCATTTTGATGGCGATTTAAAAAAATAGATTTTGATTACAATTTTTTAAGAAATGGATTTTTTGAAAAAAACATTCCATTTTTATAATAAAAAGGCTCGAACGATGATGGTTTTGCCATCGAAATGCACATTACCCCATTGTTGTTATAAACAACAAAGTAAACAAAAATGATTATTGATCATTTTATAACATATTGGGGTGTTGGGGGTGATAATTCATTTGAGATTAAAATGAATAATTAATTTTTAAGTATAATTATATATTGACATTAAAGAGTAATGAGAATTCGCCTGAATTAAGTTATATTCTGTAGAACAAATATAGAATGTTTTTTAAGCGTGATAGAACTTTAAATTGAATCCTTATTGAAAATTTTATTTATCTAAAAAACACCTTCATCATTCCTTTATATATATATATATGTACATGTATATAAATAAAGGATGTTTTTAGGTTAGATAACACTTTCGATAGGAATTCAATTTAAACTTCTATCATGCTTAAAAAACTCTATATAACTGTTACTTCAACATGGCAGTTGCATTAGAAATAAAAATAATGTATTAAAATTGTACATCTGGTTAGTAAGTTTAATAATGTTTATTGAGTTGTTTTCCTCAACTTTTATATGATTTATTTAGATTATAATTAATAATAGTATCATCAACTCCATGAAATGATTTAGTGTAATAGGAAATGTATATAAAATATAGAATTAAAATTATAGACTAAATAAGAAATCAATAATTCTTTATACATAAAAAAAATAATCTACTAGATTGTTGAATTTTTTCTAGAAAAAAAATATAAAGAAATCGATAATAAAATAAAACTGTTTAAAAATATTTACCTTAATTTATAATTTAAATCATTATTTTATTCTTAGAAGTGAAAAAGTAATTTGTTACTATCACATATATCATTACAAAAATATATAAATATTTTCTTTTATTTTTAATTGACAGTAGCGTACAAACTTTTCATTTAAAATTAATAATTGAAATTTACAATCGTATACCACAAATCACTGATCTATAAATCAAATATAATAATCATTTAAAAACGATAATATATTGTACAAAACTTGTCCATACAGCATATTAACAATAATATTTGCAACATGTGTGCGGCTGTGTATTGAACCGTTCTCATTACGAAATTCAAAACTTACCCCTTCTGTATGCTCCATTTTTGACTTACGTCAATCCGTCTATGAAAATAAAATTCATACGGGCAAATATTTATTCTAACATACAATATAATCCCCCATATTCTAGTTAGTACTTTTGTGTTACATTTACATCGCACATTTATAATAATTTCAAAAACTGACGAACGATTCTCGTCCTTATATACATTATTAATACGTAACAAAAGAAATGATTTCTTTATGTACACATATATAAATATATATATGTGTGTACATATAGGACGTATGTACATATATAAGCACTTCAAACGCCCCACAATAATATTTTCGGTGACAACTGTATACCCCAAATAGGGCTTCTATTCATAAATATTTCAATACAAACATATCAACAGAGATCCGCCTATTTCGTGTTAAAGAGGCGGGATGTCCGTTGTATACAACGGACAACGAGGATTTCTACATAGCAGCAGAATGTACGATTGGTGTAGTTGGATAAACTTAACAGATGTAGGTGTGGCGTCAGATGTTATAAAAGCCTGCGCATAAAAGTTAAAACCTTTAGTATAAGATATCGTTCGGAGAGTAGATGTACAGAGTTTTTCGTTCGAATAAACTATAAACCAACTATTTTCCTTCAAAAGACTACATTATAAAGTATTCCGTATCGAATACAGTTCGTAATTTAGTAAATGTGACAGTGCGTTGCTTAAAAACTGTGTTCGTTGATACATTTGTGCGTAGAAACAATCAAAAAGGAAATTTCGAATTAAAAAAAGAGATTTAATAAACAGTAACAGTGATGCAAATATGCTGAAGATTGAAGATACGCCAATTTCGTTGCAAACAATGTCTCGCACGCCGTTAAAATCGTCGTTTTCGATCAGTTCAATTCTTCCTGAAACTGTGATGGAAACGAATAGCAGTCCACCGATATCACCGAACCCGATCGTCTCTGATCACGACATTACTGATTCAGAAAGTGATTTAGACGTGACTGGTACTCCACCACCGCTCGATTGTACGAAACAATCGAAAGAATCGAGCGAAGGATCGAAAGATGGAAAAGAGGGCGATGCGAAAAAGAGCGCTAACGAAAAACCGCCGTATAGTTACAACGCATTGATTATGATGGCGATCCGTCAGAGTCCTGAAAAACGACTGACACTGAACGGAATTTATGAGTATATCATGCGAAATTTTCCATATTATCGAGAGAACAAACAAGGCTGGCAGAATTCGATCAGGCATAATTTAAGTTTGAACAAGTGTTTCGTGAAAGTGCCAAGACATTACGACGATCCGGGTAAAGGCAATTACTGGATGTTGGATCCAAGTTCAGAGGATGTATTTATCGGAGGTACGACTGGAAAACTGCGTAGGAGATCGACAGCTGCGTCGAGGTCACGTTTAGCGGCGTTCAAGCGAACTGTTATGTTGAATGGAATGTATCCGGCGACGTTTCCCGGTTATAATCCTGCCGCGTTCATGGGTCTCTACCCGAATCCGGCCATTCTAGCGTCGATGTACCAAAGATACCATCCGTACGGTGCGATACCTGCACTGAACATCCCGAAACCGACACCGATTACGCCACCGCACGTGAACGCCGGTTTCAGTGTTGATCGCCTGTTGAACTCTACGTCGGAACCTCCACATTTTTCCGCGGCGTTGTTGAGACCTTCGGTCGGTGCAGCTACAGGCCCGTCCGGGTTTGAATTGTATAATAATTTACGAATGCCTGCCGCGCAACTGTTCCATCATCAACAATTGATGCAACAGCAGATGGCGGCGTCCGCTGCAGCGGCGGCTCAACAACCACTGAATGTCAACACGGCACCGTCGAGTTGTAGCAGTAGTCCGGAACCACCGCGAATAAACAATTCACCGATTTATAAATCGATTACGATCATTTCACGTCAAAGCTGAACATTACGGTGATAATATTATTATTATTTTTATTGTTGTTGTTGTTGTTGTTATTGTTAATAGGGCGAGTTAGTAAATAATATATGTACACAGTTCGATATCAATCATTTTTTATATTTAAAAATAATTTAATCGTGAAATTTTACAAGTTTTTACAACGCATGAAAAAGTAACATTCGAATATCTTCCATCATGGATTATTTAACTTGACTACTTTATTCTATTAACAATTAAATATTTCCTTTCCTGTGATATCAAAAATTGATTATACATACGCGTTCAGACATTCCTGACTTGATGTTTTAAATGATTTTGTTTGTCTTTAATATAATTAACTCGCCCATCAATTGTGATCTCATTTGTAAATAAGAACTAGATTATAAATTATGTATATGATTGCCTGACGAGCTTATTCCAAACTACTAAAAAAGAAAGAAATCACGTACACAATTAGTCATCATTATGTAAATAGCTGTAGTGATTTTTACGAGTTTATTTATTTATTGCTGAATTAGTTATACGAAAATGGACAGACGGCAGCTCAGTGAATTTTTATATGAAATATCGTAACAATAAAACTATAAATATATACGTAAAGAACAACTTAAGAAGCTACTTAATTGTATCAAACCACTTAACGAATGATGATTGTTATTTATTATCGTTTGTTGTACCGAAATTAATATTTATTTATTTTATACTCGACCGGAAATCATCTGACAAACGATAATTAATACTTGTAAAGTTCCTGAATTGAAAATGAAAATCAATTGGTTTGAAATACAAAACGCCACGATTCTTTCTTTCTTATATTGTTTATCAAATTATTAATTTGTAAATACTACTGTTATTTGTATATATGTATAAATTATATTAAATTATATCTGAATAACTAAACATATGTGAAATATCAAATATAAAACTATAAATGAAAAATTACTTCATTGTTTTTATTATCGTCACCTTTAAACTTTTACCTATTTCATCATTTTTTTATGATTACAGTATTTAATAATCGTAATTAAATAATTTTAGAATTATGTCACAATCGTAAATTGTCGATATAAATAAATTATCATTAATTAAAGATGTAGATTTGTGTGCAATAAGAAAATAATACGTGTATCAGTGTTTTATACAGTTAAGAGTTGTTTTATTCAACATTACTTTTAAATATTTAATCGAGTATATAGAAATAATTTTAGGGAAGAAAAATAAAAAAATGAACTTTTATTTATAATATAGATTAGGAATAATTTTATATACAAACAAAAAATGAATAATACACATGGTTTGATAAAAATCTACGCTAGGGGACCAAACTCAAAACATAATATTTTTTTAATCTTTTTGATCAATTAAATAAAATATCAACATTTGTATATCACACACACACACACATATACATACATACATACTTACATACATATATATATATATATATATATATATATATAGGATGGCCCAAATGAGACTGAAGGGTTTAAATAAACATTTATTTGCTTAATATATTTACTATTATTTACAGTCTTTCAGTTTCATTTCGGCTACCATATGTATACATACATACATATATATATATATATATATATATATATATATATATATATATATATATATATATATATATATATATATATATATATATATATATATATATATATATATATATATATATATATATAATGTCATCCAAATATGACGACTAAATTTGTGTTTTATTATTGTAAAAAGAAACTACACAAGTTTCCTAATACACCACCCTATAAACATGTTTCTTTTTAATAAAACACACATCTAGGCGTCACATTTGGATGACCCTATATATATATATATATATGTATATGTTTTTTTTTTAATCAACTAATATTTAAAATACAATAATAAAAACCTAAATTATGTATAATTCATTTCCATTTAAATATTTAGTGCATAAAACATATTTTAAAAATGATAATTCATAAAATACCTAAAGATATTATTAAATTTTGATTATAAATACTGAAGTCTATAATTTATAGTCACTTATTTATATTCATTTTATTTAAAAAATACCGATTCAATTTATTTTTTGTATCATGAAAGGAATATTTATTTTTTGTAAATGCAATTTCTGTGACCATAAATATATTTTTAAATTAATTGCAAATACAACCAATTAAAAGTTGATATATTGCATCAAGTTAGATACTATAGGATCATCCAAATGTGACGCCTAGATTTGTGTTTTATTTTAAAAAAAACATGTGTATAGTTTCTTCTTAATAAAACACAAATCTAGGTATTACATTTGGATGACCCTACATGTTTTACTTTTGTCATAGCGTGTTATAAATAATATATTAATATAACAAAATTAATAATAAAGTAATATAAAACATAATGCGAAATTAACTACAAACTTTATTAATTAATGATTGTTAAAACATAAATTTAATAATATAGTAGACCGAAATTCAACGTAAATTGAAATAATCGTTTCAATAATCCTTTTTGATTAAACATTTTCATTAACTTTGTTCAAAATTTGGTTTCGCTTTAATGTCTTTTTTACAATTATTTACCAGCATTTTATATTTAAGAATTAAAATATACGTACAATTGTTTCAGCACTTTCTCTAATATTTTTTAACAAATTAGTCATTTTTTTATCCTATAACATTTTGTTAAAGTGTTCAATGACAGTTTATCGATTACTTTTTTGTTAACAAACATTTCGATGGATATATTATCGTTTTCAGAAAATTGAGTTATAAATTTTTTATGCCATGAAAAATTATGATAGAAACTTTAAAGTGCATACATATCAAAGAGTGAATCATAAGTGATTATTTAATATTATTATAAAATCTTTTTGACTTTGTTTAAAAAATTAAAACATTTAAATTAGTTTGCTTGAAATACATACATACATAACATATATATATATATATATATATATATATATATATATATATATATATATAAGCAGCAATTCCTCTGTATCCATTGACGGATGAAGGTTTCTTCCAAAACTTTTCATTTCGATTCATCTGGAAAGTTTTGAAGAAGCTTTTATTCACCAATGGATACAGAGAGACTGCTGTTTTTATTGGGATATATATGTATATATATATATATATATATATATATATACACATTTAATCATACTTTAATAATTACAATTTAAAATTAATACATTTTTGAAAAATAAATGTATTTATTTGTTTGTTTACAAAGCGAAACTTTAATTTTTTCTATGGAGGTATAATGCGTTTTTTGTATATTATTTGTGGTTTAATATAAATTTTACTATAAGGTAAAGTCAAATATTATTGCTATTGTGAGTAAATCATAAAAATATGTTGTGGAATTATAAGGATTTAAATAGTTAATTTTGAATAAAAATTGATTTTCCTCATGCATATACACATATATTCGCACACATTATATATATATATATATATATATATATATATATATATATATATATATATATATATATATATATATATATATATATATATATATATATATATATATATATATATATATTTATTGTAATTAGGATTTGAAATATAATTATTTACAAAATAAATTTAATATAATTATTTTAAAAATATATAATTTATTTATAATGTATCAATGATTTAAATTTTTAAGATTGTAGTATAATTAAATAATGTTCAGAAATGATTAAAATATTTGAAGTTTTAAATAAAATAAAAATCAAATAATGGTTGAAGTAAGTAGGATTTTAAATATAGGGTCATCCAAATGCGACGACTAGATTTGTGTTTTATTAAAAAGAAACTATATACATGTTTCCTTATACACTACCCTACACACATTTTTAATTTTAATAAAACACCAATTTGAGTGTCATATTTAGATGACCCTATCTAATCATTATATATATATATATATATATATATATATATATATATATATATATAAGTATGTATGTATGTATAAAACATATCCGTTTAAACAATAATTTAAAAAACTATAGGAACGAATGGGAAAGAATTGATCATTTTTCTATTTTTACTTATTTACTCTAGTGATAATCCTGATTACTTATTAGAACTAAACAAATAATACCGGTGAAATATATATAAACATGCCATTGCAATAAAACAATTTTAAAAAATAATAGTTTCCTACAATTCTTATCAGAAGTATTTGCATAAACGGAAAATATATCTATTAAAATATATTTATTTTAATTAATCGTTATTTATTTGCTTGCTATAATTAATTAGTTATATAGAATTTTCCAATAAGAATGTCAAAACTTTGACAACTGGTGGCAACCATGATTGAATTAAATTTTTTTTAAATTCATTTTTATAAATTTTTGAAATTTTTTTTCAAATTCATTTTTACAGTACAATTCACAATTCAACAACTCTTTGAAATAATAACAAAATCAATAGACTTATTGAAATAAAAGTTTAATGGGATCATCAAAATTATATTACAGCCAATTACATGACGATCGAATGGTATTAGCTTTTCTTAAATATTTTATTGGTATCTTTTCAGCTTTTCCTATCTGCAGCTAATCTTATCTAACCTTCGTCTTCACTATGCTTCTCAATTTCATACTCTCATTTTTGATAAGATCATTTTTTGATCTGTTTTTATCTCTTTGTCGTTATTCCATACTTATCTATGTCCACTTATTGCTTTTCTTCTTACTATATGCTTTACTTATGTTCATTTCAGTAATTGTACTTGTTCTATTACATCAGTTATTTTTCTCTATTTTCGTACCAAATTATAGGCTTATCAATTACATTTTTAAATTCCTAATATTATGCATGTCTTGCTTTTTTGAACTGTTGAAATTATGTTTCAGTTTTGATGGAAATGAAAAATATATTATAATTAATTATAAATTATTCAGTGATGTTTTTTTAAAAAAAGGTAATCTTTAAATTACAAGAAATAAATTTTCTATTGTGAGAAAAACGTAAAATATCTCGTATATTTAAATGAAGCGTCGGAGACTACATATCTATATAAAATTTTTAGTTTGTTTATTTTTCTTTTTAAAATTTAAATACAAATTTATAAAGTATAAGATAATATATATATATATATATATATATATATATATATATATATATATATATTAAAAATCATGTATTTTTCGTTAATGATATTTTTTTATTTTATTAAGGTTTTTATGTAATTTGAAATATGTGTCGAAACTATTTTTTTAAATTTGAATCAAAACATAATTTTTGTTATATAAATTTTTATATATTTTTAATGGTTGAACGATTTTTAAAGTAGTCAAGAATATATTTTTTTCATTATTTACTAACGAAATATATTTTAGAGATATACAGATAGACGAATAGAATTCAAATATTTTTATGACTGTATATCATTACCAAATTTTCCATCTATTCTATCCATTGATAAATAAAGGTCTCTCTCAATAAATCAATAGATTCAATACCTTTTTTTCCATTCCACACTGATAAATTTTGTTTCTACTTTATCAATCCATAACACTTTACTTTGATCTTTTTATATCTCTGAATTCACAATCAAAATTTTCTCTCATCAAACGATGGTCTTTTCTTCTTATTATATGACTGGAACTTTTCTATTTTAAACTTTTTATTTTTATTTTAACATCCGTAACTTTAATTTTCTTAATATATATATATATATATATATATATATATATATATATAATTGATAATTATTTGATATTATTATAAATAAATAACTATTTCAAAAAATGTAAATAAGAAATATATTTTCAATATTCATACATTATATTTTAAGTAAAAAGTAAAATATTAATTGCAATATCAAAAAAATATTTTATTAGAAATACATATTGATTTCATAAAGAATATTGATCAGTTCAAGAATGGGTTTAATGACACTATTCAATTTCTTGTATTAATATAATAAGAAACAATTTTTTTTTTACAATTTTTATTATAAACTATTTATTGATCTATTAATAAAATTAAATCATTCAATATTAATTTAAATTACTATATTAATAACTACTTGATGAGTATTAATAAAATAAGTTATTTATTTCACTCATATAAAAAAATAAAATAAATATTTTCAAGCTGTAGTTTGACTCTCATATATTTTTAATGGACGTTGAAGGACGGATTTTGTTTCGTATAAAAATCATTCGAAAGGAAAAATTTGGTTTAATATATAGTTTTTGTATATACCTATATGTAATAATACATGTGTTTATAAAAATAAAGTGTTAAGACAACAAAGAATTTTATTGGTAAATTTTTAGGAAGACCTTGTGTATGTATATATATATATATATATATATATATATATATAATATTTATTTATTTTTGTCAGATTTCATACAAATGACACTATTTATAATGTATTAAAACCCAGACTATTTTTTATGTCAGTCATTGCTAAATACACCTTCAGGTTATTGAAAGTTTTGATAAGTTTGTTTGTTACTAGTTGTTTTGCAGTGAATTTTTATTGTTACATTGATTAAACAACTACTGATATAAATTTTATTATCGATATAAAATCCTTGTACTTTTTAAATTTTACATTCAAGACTAATTTGAAAAATATGAAGAATAAAATTATTAACATTGCAATATTATATGAATAAAAAATACTTTTGAGGAAATGGTTGAAAAACAATTTTAAATAAAGACAATATTTGACACATTTTTTTTTAAATATAATTTTTTCTTTAAATCTATATAATTATAAACATATTAGTGTTAAAAGTATTTATATTTTGTTATTTAATTTTCAATAAAAAACAGGCAAAATAGATTTTGAAATTAAAGAATAAATCAAAGAACAGAATTCACACTGAACTATTTTATGTTTTGTGATTTATTTTTTTAAAAAAATGGTATTCCACCTGCAGCTCTGTGTTAATGTGATAATTTAGTTTACGAATTTTTTTAAAGTTTTTCGATAAATATCAAAGTACAAATTTTATGAAATATTAAAATGAACAAAAAATTGAAAAAGATAGATTTTCAGGAAAATTTTTCCGACGAAATAAATTTTAATGGTATTGCTATTATACATCATATATATATATATATATATATATATATATATATATATATATATATATATAATAATAATAATAATAATAAACATCATCTTCACAGAAGTATTAACAGAGCTTTCTAAACATTTCATCTTTAATAACTTATTTACATTTTTAACAGAAGCAAATTCGGAGATTGAAGAGCAAAGTGATTGGAGGGTGGAGACCCTTGGTAGTTAAAAAAATAAATTTTATTGTTAAACTACACACACACACACACACACATATATATATATATATATATATATATATATATACATATATATATATATATATATGTATATATATATATATATATATATATATATATATATATATATATATATATATAGCTGAATATGGGTGTTTTCTGGATTTTTTTTATGCACTGAAAATAGTAAGACGACTTTACAAACTATACTAAATTCATTACTGGTATGTGCAGTATTCACAATACAAATGTCAAGCAAAAATCTAGAAAACAATCGTGATTTTTACACACTTTCGCAAATCTCTGACGAAATTTCCTTATCATATGGTTATCAAGATATCTTCATTTCTAGTGCTCCGAAATGAAAAAAATGAGAATGAATTTCATTCAGGAAATTTGCCGCTATCGCCTAAAATATGATTATTAAAATATAATGATAAGTAAAAAATGGCGTACAATTTAAAAAAAATCAATTTTCGGCAAAAATTTTCGAATTTGAATTAAAAAAATCGAAGTTCACATCTGATTTTACTTATCCTAATTCACACGATAGCGACATTAGTTACAAACAAAATGAGTTATAATTCATAAAATTAGATCCACTAGTTCCAGAGAAATCTTGCCAATCAATTGAAAAGAAATGGTTTTGAGAAAATCGCATTTAAAGTTTTGAACTATTGAATAAAGTTATATATGTTTAACTGTTGTAATTGCTCATATCTTCAGAATTATTGCAAATTCCGAAAAATTATGTCATGAACATATTCTTTAAGGTTCAAGAAGTAATAATAGCTTTAAATAAAAAAATAATTTTTTTGGACCCGATTTATTAGAATACCCCTTTAAGATTGAAAGATTAGTAACAGAAATTCTAATTTTAAAACAAACTTTTATTAATCACATACTACTTATATTGTCTCTTAATAACTTATTATGCATTTAATTGTCTTCACTGAAAAAAGTAGTATTTTAAAAATATTGGAATGAAAGGACTTGAAACTAGAATGTATTTATAAAAGATGACATTTTCACTAACATATTTTTTTGCAGTTTTTTAATTAAATTTTATGAGGATATATATATATATATATATATATATATATATATATATATATATATAATGCATGAATATCTTTTTGTAGTCGTTCGAGATATTCTTGCTTTATATATTAATATATTATATTGTTTTATATCTTTTATCATTTGATATCATCTATTGTCGAAATAAATTAGGTTGTGTTCTTAGTTGTCATTCTTAATTAAATTTATAATACACATATCCGTTGTTCTAGCACTACGTGAATAATGTCTGGATTTAGTTCATACTCTCTAATGTAACTACATGATTCAAAAACATTCAGATAACTGATAAAATATAAAAGTTCTTCAATATAAAATCAATTTAAATTAAAGTTAAATTAACGTTCATATTACCATAGAAAAATTTCATATCCTACATAAGATAAACTAAAATTGTCAATGTAAAGTATCATTATTTAATACGACTTTTATTTGAATTTTAAGAATAAATAGTCGTTCGAAATTAGGTTGGGACTATCAAGTAAACGATTCAGTTCTTTAAACTCGTACTTTTGTTATAACAATGGAAAATTTTGTTGGTAAAATGTCAAGTAACTATATAGACAGAGAGGTTTTTTGATATGGAATTCCTCAATTATGTAAATTAAAGATACGTATTTTATTCTGTCAATTAAAAATATCTCTAGTTAAAAAAATAGTACTCAAAATTTTCTGTTATGATTTGAAAAAAGATTCAGATAAAAAAATCCATTGATTCGTCTTCCATAACAATTTGTGACTACTTTTTTCTAATTTTTTTATAGGCAATTAAAAATTCTATTCTATATTGATAAAGAATAATGTTTTTTTTTTCAGAATAGCATAGAAAACTTTTAACAATCATTTTGTATTAATTTCAATTAATTTAAAATCATGGTACAAAATTCTCAATTTACTGCATTTTCAATTCCTATATCTTACAATTTTTTTTATTGTTATTATTTTTAGTACTTATGACTAAATCGTTTATTAAGAGAGTACCACTCTCCGTTGGTCTTCACATAAGACGTTTTCAATGGGTTTTCTGTCTTAATAAAATAGTTTGTTCCATATTTTTAATTGTCGAAAGAAAAAAAGTCATTGAAGACATTAAATCTTTACTTAATACAAAATATATTTTAATTTTTCTCTTGTCAAAAATTTAATTATTCATTGTAGTTTTTTTTTAAATATTGATAGAAATATAAACAATTAAATGTGATTATTCGAAATGAAATTGTGTATAATTGATCGATCAGAAAATAAATTTTTAATACAATTGAAATGATTTTTTACAGAGTATTTAACAGTAAAACGACATTTAAATTTACATTTAAAAATATTTTATTTAGAAACATTACTTTTGAAATAAATTTATGAATTTTATTAGATATGTACAGATACTTACAAACAGCTTGTACAAACATGTATGCATATATATATATGTATATATATATATATATATATATATATATATATATATATATATATATATATATATATATATATACGTTCACACACAGATACATAAATTCAAAGATAATATGATTATAATTTATTAATTTATGTTTACATATAGATATTTTTTATATTATAAATACAGTCAATATTCCATACCAAACATTTTTTTGATTTTTGAAAAATATTTTCAAATTAATTAATATTTTTAAAAAATATTGATTAATTATATATGTTTTAAAATGTTTTTAAAACATATCTACTTCATTAAAAAATAAACAATTATGTGAAAATATAAAGTGATAACCCGAATTCAAATATGAGTAAAAAATATATCAGATTATATATATATATATATATCTTTATATATATATATATATATATATATATATATATATATAAAGACTAAAAATAATAATAATAAAAGAAACTTACATTTCTGTGCTTACGGCCAGCTTGTGAGGAAATTCATTTCTTTTAAAACACTGGAAATAAAAATATATTTTAGAATTTACATTTTTCACCTAATAATAACAGTATAATTAATATACAAAAATATCAATTTAAAAGAAAATAATTAAGTACCTATTGTAGTTTTTATTAACACATTTTTCTTAAAATATTATTTGCATATTCAGTCATTGAATTATATGACTATTATATAATTATATGATATTAATGCTGCATTAGGTTTCTTTAAAATAATTTATTTTAGCAGAATGTTTATTTTTATATAATTTATTTTTCAAAAAATTATATAATTTAATAGACAATTATTAATAAAACTATAAATAATTCAATAATCGATTTTATTAATGTTTTTTGGCTGTACATCTATTTAGTACGTTTAGTTTAAGTAGTTTAACAATTTAATTAAATTATTTTTTTTAAAAGATTTTAACCATTTGTGACTCTATTATGTTTATATATGTTTATAAATGTATATATAAATTTATATACTAATATATGTAATATTGACATTCAGTTATTGTACATTTTTAAAAACTACACATTTTTAATGTACAGGTAACCCTTCTATAACACGGCAGATAGGAAAAAGAAAATACAGAGTTATGTGAAACAGTGTTATATGAGGAGTCAGTATTTATTATTTTATAATTATTTACTATTTTATGATTTTCCAATATATTTTCTATAATAAAAATCGTGTTATCTGGTGTTGTAGAAGGGTTTTCACAATTCAATACAAAGGCTTCTGCAATTTTCTTAAAGTGTTAGAGCGAAACCGTGTTGTAGGAGTCTACCTATATTATATAAACAGAGAGATATTGTACAAAATATATCCCACAAAAGTCTTTTCTTAAAAATAATCAAACTAACATTTCAATTTGAGGCTGAGTGGAAATTAATATCAATTTATTTGAATGTACTTGTATAATATTTTTTGAATTAAAAACATTTATAATCTACATAGATGTATATATGGTTAATACTATAGAGCAGTGGTTCTTAACCGGTGTTCCATAGAACAGTGGTGTTCCGTGAACTTAGAAAAAGTGTTCCGCCAAAATGCGAAAATCAGTGAAAAATTAAAACGGTTATTAAGACGAAAAAAAAACGAAAAAGCAAAAGTCATTGTTTTTAGTTTTATCATCTTTACTTGTACTTGAAATAAGAGTAACTATTTCACACATAAGACCAGATATTGAAAACATTTATAAAAGTCATCAGGCCCAAATATCCCATTAAAAAAGTTATGAAAATTTTCTTTTTTTTTAATTTCATTTACTGATTGTTATTCGCTATTGACTGATATGTAAATTGTTATGTATGTGATTTTTATTTATTATGCAATATAAAAAATAGATATACTGTTTTATTTTACGACTGTGTTCCGCAAAAATCTTGTAAAATTGTAAGTGTTCCGTGATTATGAAAAGGTTAAGAATCACTGCTATAGAGAAATATTATGTACTTAATTGCAAACCAATTAATAATAGCTCATTTAAAAAAATGTTATACATTTTTCATTTTATTAATTCTGCATATTTATTTGCAAAATATTAGGTTGGCAAATATCTCCCTTCCGCCTTCTGGTCTTTTGAATTTCGCTATGTACAAAAAAAAAAAAAAAAGCGGAAGGGAGATACTTGCCAACCTAATATAATAATTTAATTTTATTCAAAAAAGTAAATTTATATGTAATATAATATATGTATATATATATATATATATATATATATATATATATATATATACATATGTCTTTGTGTATGTTTTTTTATGTATGTATATACATACGCAAAGATTGAAAAGTCTAGAATCAATGGAATTTGTATTAAATATGCTTTTGCACATTTACAATATGTGCCCTGCATTTCAAATATGTGCTTGGTTTCAGATTATTCGATCATTTTTTATATGTATATAACTTATACAATTTTTTAATATTAATTTAAATTTAAATTTTTTATTCTAAATATCATATTAGTAATTACGAGAAATTTATTAAATTTAAAATTTTAGTATACATAATTTATTTAATAATATATATAAATGTGTATGTATATATGCATATGCATATATATATATATATATATATATATATATATATATATATATATAAAATCATACACATATGTATATAAAACATGTGTAATAAAATGCAGTTATATTAACTTAAATTGATAAGCAGAATGTTTAATTTATTCATAATCAGTTTTTCTTGTTTCGTAATTTTAATATGTAAAAATAATGTATTAAAATAAATTATAACTTTGTTTACAATTTCAAAACATTTATTTTATAAATAACATTGATAATATCACAATATTATTTCCAATAAGAAATTATTTTTAAAAACAAAGTATTGAATTAATTTGAAAATTTTCATTTTTTCAAAAAGATTCAATTTAATATTAAAAAAAATATAAAAGACATGTTAACAACTTTTTTTATGCTAAACTTCACTGGAGCGAAACGTACTTTAATACAAAACAAAATTCATATAGTGATTTATTGAACGGATGTTGATGTTTAAGAATATCTGAAAATGATAAACATTTTCCTTTGTATTTTTTAATGTAACATCTTTAAATTATTTATATTTATGTACTATTGTTGTTTGAAGAAAATTACTTATGTATTTTTGTTTAATTTAAATATTGAAGTTTTCCTTTTTTTGTAAGACATATTAATTTTGATAAAAATATCTAAATTAATAATTAAATACAGATATAAAAAAACTTGTATTATTCGCATAATGATCTAGTTAAAAGTCGGTCATGGACAAACTAAATTTATATCTATTAATTGTAAATTATTTGAATTAAAATTTTGTGTAGATGTGTTTTTAAATTTAAATTTTAATTATTACAAATTTTCTTTATTTAATAAATAAGATAATATCGTTTTTAATAAATTAACTATTTCCTTACTCCATACAATTTTAAAACGTTTTGCTGTAACGATGCTGATTATAAAATATAAACTAATAAAAGAGAAAATAATAAGTAAACACCTAACAGTTTATGAAAGAGTGATTATTTTGTTAAAAATTAAATTATTTTTTATACCAAACCAAATATGAAAATAATGTAATAAATGAATATTTTATTCAATAATTAATATCATTTATTATTCAAGATTATTAAGTTATTTGATTTAAATCTTTTATAATATATTATTACAATAATAATTATCATGGGATAAGTGTAAAATATTTTTTTTATTAAGATTATTTGTAATATTATCAAACGGAATGAAATTTAAAACATGCCACAGCTAAGTAATAAAATTGTGCAGTATTACATGTCACAATATTATCGAGCTTGTAGAATAATACTAAGGTGAGTATTGAACCGTAATTTAATATATTAAGAACATAAAAATGATCTGATATTTTATTAGGAAACCCGATATTGTACTGTATCGTATAATATTATATTTATATATAGTTTATCAAATCACATTTTTTTTATAATCGAGTAAACTTACAACTAATTTAATAAGAAGGAGAAAATATATTTACGTATTACAATTTACAGAAAATGATCGACTTTATGAACTACAAAATTAAACTTTAATACACATGCATTGTTCGTTCTAAAATACAAGATTATAGTAGTGGGATAAAATGTTTGTGTTCGAGTGAATTTGTTAATTCCAAAAAAGATAATGTCGAAATCGAACTTTTTTAAACAATTTATAAAAAATTGGAAGTAATATTTTAATAAAGAAATAATAAACTGACTATTCAGATATTGAATGAATATAAAAATAGTTTAATTTTTATGAATTCCTTTTAGAAAAGAAATAAAGAAAATACAAATTTTAAAAAAAATGAAACAGACTGTCCAAAAGTATCTGAAGTTTAATTTAAACACAAATTATTGATTTGATATTTATTATTTATTACTGAAAATATATAGCGTCATCCAAATGTGACGCCTAGATTTGTGTTTTATTAAAAAGAAATATATGTATAGGGTGGTGTGTAGAGAAACATGTGTATAGTTTCTTTTTAATAAAACACAAATCTAGGCGTCACATCTGGATGATCCTATATTATAAATGTGAATGTGGAAAAATGTAATTAATTCCATTTTATCATAAATTTTTATTAAACAGATGATAAAATGGAACTGAAGTTTGTGCATTTACAATAATATTACAATTAATAAAAAAATACGTTTAGAAAAATAAAAAGTTCAATATATTTAGATAACATTATTATTTCAAGGACACTGAATAGATACTATACAAGATGTTTCTGATTATAAAATAACTAAAATAATGAATTTAGTGCATATTTAAAAGTTTATTTGTAAGTACTTTCAGAGGTTAGAATGTATTTAGAATAATAAAAATTTAATAACAATATTTTATTATTTTGCATATGTATTTTAAATAACATTATTAAATGATTTCATATTCATATATATATATATATATATATATATATATATATATATATATATATATATATATATATATATATATATATATACAGAGTTTTCCAATAAGCTCTTCAGAAGTTTAGATGGGAATAAAAAAAAAAGTATTTAATTAATTAGTTATTTATTTTTGATTTTAAAGCATATTCTATTGTATTAATAATGAAACATAATTTTACTCAAATGATCGACACGACTTCGTTTGACATAGTTCATTCGTTTAGTCCAATTTTTAGTCACTTTTTCACATAGTTATGATCAAATTTCATTAATTACACGTTCAATGTTTATTTTTAATGCTCCTGTTTTTTGTGGTTTATCAGCACAAACCAATGATTTCACAAAACCTCACAAAAAATAATTAACTGAAGTTACATCACATGATCTTGCTGGCCAATTGATGGGTCCATTTCGTGAAATAATAGACTCATTAAACCTTTTTTTTACAAGTATATTGAAGTTTTTACAATTTCTAACGTTATTGAAAAGTTAAACGTTCCATGATAAATTGTCGAACTATAGTGAGTTGAAATATCAAAATGAACTTAAAAAAATTAACCATGGCTGTCACCAGATGTTAAAGTTCCGACATTCTTATTGTAATACCCTATATATATATATATATATATATATATATATATATATATATATATATATATATATATATATATTAAGTTTAATGTTATTTTTTATAATAAGTACTATACATCATATAATTTTATATATTTTACGATTGTTTTAGAGAAATCAATTTAATTTCTATAATAAATTCTGAATTTATTTTACGATTTCTAAGTTTCATATAATCCTAATAAAAACATATATGTAAGTAAAACGATAATTTACGCGATATAAATGCATATTATTGTTTATAACTGTTGCGTGCGAAAAAAATATTCGAAGTATAAAAGTGAAACAAGACATAATACTAAACTGAATTAAAAAACACACATACATAACACTTTAAATGTGAAATTTATAAGTCAATATATAACTAGAAACATTACTATGGTAATTCATTTATGGGACATAAATACTATTGCAACAATTGGTTTCGTAGATCTATAGAGGATATTCTTACAGATTTAAAATAGAAAGTACAATATAATACAATTTGTGTCAAAAATATACATTGTTATAACATATTTAAATATCATTAAGGGTATTATTTGATGTTTGGTTAAAATATATATAGTGTTTTTATAGGTGACCTAAATGAGACTGAAGAATTTAGACGTACATTTATTTGCTTAGTATCATTTATTATTCTTTATTATCCTTAAATCTTATTTGGGCTACCCTATATAAAAATATTATAAAATATAATTTAAACCTATTATAATTTCACAAATATTTTCAATGTATTGTTTAATAATTTTACGTAGCTACATAATTTTCATAACCGTATTATTTTTCTTTATAATTCTTGCTATTTAATTATGTACAATTTTAAGAGTCTTTGAATAAAATATCTTATATCCATATAAAGAGTTCTATTTTTTTAATGAAATTATGGAAATTAAATGCAAAATGTTTTAATAATTGTTTTTTAAAAATAAAAAAACTTATAACTAATGAACGTAAATCTGTCTTTATTTTTTATGTTTTAATATTTTTAAAAAAGCTTTTAATTCATTTTTGGTTCTATTTTGTTAAGTCTATTTTCGAAATTTGTATTATCTTTATGCAATTAAAAGATATTATCATTTATTATCAAGTACGGATAACATATTGTTATATTAAACTATTAAAATTTAAAATTGGCCATACATAGATGTAATAAAATATGCACCAAATATATTTTATAAAATTTAAGTATAACAACTAGACTCATAAGAAAAGCAGTGATTATTTATATTTTTTTTAAAATTTTTCATAACATATTAATTATTGCTAAAATCTATAAAAATATTTTTAAAACTTTATTAGTTAACGAATTGTTTTAGAGGAAGATTTGACACTTGAAACTTTTTTCAAATTATCTGAAAATACTAACTATACATTTAAAACCCAATTATGATATAAATTAACATCCAAATTAATTTTGATATAAATTAAAAAGTTACCTAATCAGTAATGAAAACAGACTTCAAAGCTTTCGGTTTTCAATTTTATTTTACAAGAATATAACTTATTGAATAAAAAACAATTTATTGAACTGTCCAATAAGATATAACGAATTATTTTAAATTCTTCACTGTATTAAGTTCTTCTTAAGAATTAATTTTTGGTCATTGTTCTCTACAATTTTTGTCATAAAAATTTAATTTTATTTGATTACTTCATTATTAATTTTTAATCAGTATTTACCATATAATGTTTTAAAAAAAATTAAGTACTTTTTTGTATGAATAAAAACTGGATAATAATTTGTATAAGGTAGTTTAAAATATTAAAACTATGTATGGTAAGGGAATTATTAATATCTCTCTATATACGACAAAAAAAATTGATCAATGCCATTCTATTTGTTCTTACTAATGGTAGTGAAACATAGGTATTAAAGACCAATATCGATTATATTAATAATAAGATATAGAAATAAAAGCAGAGTGAATTTGAAAAAAATATTAAAGTTATGGACGTTAAATACAAGTAAAAAAATCAAATGGAAACGAGTCGATCATATAGCAAGAAGAAAAGACCATTGATGGATAATAAAATTATTGATTGGAAACCTAAAAATATAAAAAGGTCCAAGAAGAGAACTTTTGATAGAAGAAATAGATATAAGAAAGGCATGGAATGAAAAAAGTGTTAGATCACTAAAAATAGAAATTTTTAAGAGGCCCTCATTCAGCAGTGGATATAAACAGTCCAATATACTCGTATATATATATATATATATATATATATATATATATATATATATATATATAAATGTGTGTGTATCGTTTTCTATTTAAATGGAAAACATTAACAGATTTATTAAAGCAATTAACTAAAATGTGTATATTAAAATAAATTATTATTCTTATTACACAAATCGCATATTTTTTAATCGTATATGTATACTCTGATAGGTGTATTGGCAGTTTAAAAATAATTTCACAACTGAGTTAACAACTAAAATAATATAAAATTAATTTAATATAAAATACTAAAATATTTATGAATATTTTTATGATATTTAATTTAAGATGTTTACTTTTGAAAGTGAATTCTATTATAGTGATCAGTTAATATTAGAAAAGCATATTAAAATTATATCTAATAAAATAAAATGTAATAACTAGTATTTAAAAATATTATATATCATATTTTAAGAAAGTGAAGAGTATAATATTTATGTTTATTATAATTTTAGAAGTTGTAACTGGAAATAAGAAAAATATTAATAAAAACATTTAATAAAAAAACATTCTTCAGATCATTATATTTTATACATATAGATTCAAACAAAATAAATCAATAATTTAGCAATAACATTTTTCCGTTTCATTTTTATTATTTTTTGAAAATTCATTTCTGAATAATTCTTTGCAAATATCAAACCGATTCAGTGACTGGTACATAACCGTTCTAATGTACATTTGTCATATAAATAAACAGTATAACATTTGATTTGTATTAATTATTTTAAGTAATTCAATTGAGACATTGCTTATAAACTAGAAATCACAACAAATGGTGACTCGCGGTAATAAAGAATTAGTCAACCGTTACAATTTAATAATTTTTGACAAGACGGTTTTATAAATCAAATGTCACATTTCATTATTTATTTACACATATTTATAAATGAAACGAATTGAATCTTTATTCATATGATCCAGTTTCAGGCAATAATTTAATTTTAAAAATATGCAGTTATATATTAATACATACATATTATATATATATATATATATATATATATATATATATATATATATATATAACTGTAAATGCAATAAAAAAAATTAAGAAAATATTATGGCGATTTCATCATCTCATTAAATAAGTAATGAGTAATATAAATAATATTAATTTAAAACAACTGTAAAATAATTGTTTTTAAGTTTGATGGTCGAAAAATAGTGCAATAAAAAACTGATTTGTTCTCAGGATTAAACAATAATAATTTATTATTTTATTTCATGATTTTTGTTATTAATTTTTAAAGCGTTATATATTGAAATATTTTACAGTGATAATATTGAAATCAATGCTTAAAATTTGTTAATAGTGAATTGTTATGAAAATTTATGACGATTTCTAAAAATTAAAAATATTGTACTTATAAATAAATAAATTTTAAATATAAATTTTTTTTCTTCAAAAATTATATAAATGAATTAGATTTTAAGTTTCAATCTATTGTATAATGAATTTACTTAATTGTAGTATTTATTAATTTTTTTATTAGTATTCATTTATTATCGAATATTTATGATATTTATTTACTATTGAATACTAGAATAAATATAATTTATTTATAAGTGTTATACTGTATTATTTATAGAGGTCACTTGTTTTAAGTAAATTTAGAAATAGATAGAGTGGCAGATAATAAAAAAAGTTTCAATACTAACTATCTGTTTTTATATTGTGGTGAATTCAGTGTAACACAAATATAAAAAAATATGTATCCAATGTTCAAACTGTTAATTTTATTTGTCTAATTATTTTAGAAAAATTTTAACACAAATGAGTCTCTCATCTCCCAAAAAATTAAAATTGTTTTAAAAAAGTCCGGTATTAATTTATTATGCATTTTATTTGCTTGGAATTTCGAAGGTCATATCATCAGAACACTACGTTATAAAATCAAAATTTAATATAATAATAATAAAAGCATTATAAAATTTCTAAGATATTATAATGCATATATATATTAATTGCAGCTAAATTATAAAATCTTTAAAATTTTATAATGCTGAATTCTGACGTATGATTATTGAAATGTTTAGGGTCATCTAAATATGACGACTAGATTTGTGTTTTATTAAAAAGAAATAGAAGAAAATATTCACATATGTCTAACACCAATCTAGGCATCACATTTGGATGACCATATATATATATATATATATATATATATATATATATATATATATATATATATATATATATAATGGGTCAAAGTGAAATTCGTACAGAGTTGTTTCCAATAATTTTACACATATATTTTAATATAATAACAATTTTCTTTATTTTTTTTGCCTAATTTCTTTACTAAGGTTATTTTTATTATATTTGAAAATTTCAATCGCAAATTAATACTTCTACTCCAGAAAAAGTAACCATTTCTGAAAAATGAACAAAAAATACGTCAAAATGAAACTCATATAACGAATTATTCTCGTTTGAAATCTGCTGTGTTAAGAAAGTATACTCTTCAAATATGTGTTTAGTCAGTTTGGTTATAAAAAAAACCTATTGTTAAGTCGTTTATAATCATTTTGTAAAAAATATAAGTTGGATTTTCACTTTGAGTAGACAAAAGGGGATAATGATTTTTCATTACAAAAATGGAAAAACTCTATGGGAAATTGGGAAAAAAGTTAATAAAAACCACGCTACAATACAATCTATAATAAAAAGACTTAAAAATGATCAAAGTGTTGACAATAAAGTCAAAAAGAGTCTCCGCAAGATTTTTAATGACCATGACGAGCGTTGGATTCTACGAAAAATTAAAGAAAATTCGAAAATTAGTGCGCTCAAATTGACTTTAGAAGTTAAAAAGTATCTAAATAAAAAAGTAAGCCCCCAAACAATTCGCAATATATTAAATAAAAATGGGTTTCATGCTCGTATTGCCAGGAAGAAACTTTTCATAAATCTAGCTAATCGCAACAAAAGGTTAAGCTTCGTTTGGGAACATGTTAATAAGAGTTTTGATTATTGGAAAGATGTTTTATTTACGGATGAAAGTAAATATAATTTATTTGGATCCAATGGGAGAGTTAATGTATGGCAGAAACCAAATACAGAAATGTTTTTAAAACACTTACATTCTACAGTCAAACATAAGAGCGGTCATGTTATGGTATGGAGGTGTACGAGTTTGTCTACGAGAGGGGTTGGAAATTTAATTTTATAGATGGAATTATGAAGTAAAATGTTTATATTGTTCTATTAAGAAAAAATTTGAAAGTCAGTGCTCAAAAACTTGGGATTTTACAAACATTTAATTTTTATCAGGACAACGACTCCAAGCACAAAGCTTATAAAACACGTAGTTGGTTGTTATATAATTGCCCCAAAGTACTAGAAACACCACCATAATCATCTGATATAAGTGTGATTGAAAATTTATGGAATCACTTAAAAGTTTCCCTTAGAAGATACACTATCATTAATAACAATGATTTAAAAAAGCGTTATTAGAAGAATGGGGAAAAATTGATCTAGCTTATTGTGAAAAATTAGTTGAATCCATCCCGAATCGTTTAAAGGCTATAAAAATTAATAAAGGCTACTGTACTAAGCACTAAAATAATTCAATCCATTGTAAATTTTAATTTAATAAATAATTTGTTAATTTTATTTGAGATTTATTTTGAATTTAACACAAATTTGTTCATTTAACAAAGAAGATTGTTTTAAAAAGTTCTGTATTAATTTAAGTATTTTATTTGCTTACGAATTTGAAGGTCATATCATCATCAGAAAACGTTATAAAATAAAAATAGTATAATAATACAAAGAAATAATAATAATAAAAATTATAATAGAAATTATAATGTTATTATTATTGCAGCTAAATTATAAAAATTTTAAAATTTTATAATGCTAAATTCTAACGTTGTATGATCATCGAAATATTTAGGTCATCTAAATATGATGACTACAATTGAGTTTTATTAAAAAGAAATAAAAAAAAATATTTACATGTTTCTTTTTAATAAAACACAAATCTAGGCATATTTATATATGTATATGTATATATATATATATATATATATATAGAGAGAGAGAGAGAGGGAGAAAGAGAGAGAGAGTAAATAATTTCCATAGACACAAATACACATTCAAACTCCTCGTAGTAATTTTTAAAATAACAAACACATTCCAACCGTTTTATCTATACAGAAAAGAAATAATGATTCCTAATTGTCTTGTTATAAAACTATTTGTAATGATATATTTGTAAGTATCCACATTAAAATAAATCATTGCAATGTATTCAAATGAGCCTGTGTGGAACTGCGAAACAAATCTACGCCAACAGATTAAATAAATTGTTGAATAAGGCATGTATTATTATACAATAATCCCAATTGGTACCGCAAATGATGTAATAGATGCGTAATGCGTACAATCAGTCTGGATCGAGTTATACTCGCAGCGTGACATCAACCTCTTTATTACATTGGTTTTCAAATTAATTCTGTATAGATCGATCAATTATTCAATTTAGCCTGCTGTGTGTATGCTGATGGCTCTCTAAACAATTATTATCTATATTTGTTGCTCTTTCTCTTAAATGACTTTAATATAAGACAAAAATGAATTACCTTCCATATGAAATTCGTTTATTTAGCTATTTTTTGTGTTTGAAAAAAATATTTTATATCTTACAAATTTAATAGATCAAAGAAAAATCAAATTAAAAGGAATACAAATATAGTTCATTAAAATATGACGCCTAGATTTGTGTTTTATTAAAAAGAAATAAAAGAAACTATACACAAGTTTTTTTTAATAAAACACTAATCTAGGCATCATATTTGGATGATCCTATAGAAATTAACAATTTTGTGGTTTAGGGCAAAAAGAATATTATTAATACTAAAAAAAAAAAAAAAAAAACACTTATAGATGACGTAAACAGGAAAATAAAAAAGAATTTATGTACAATTGAAAGAATTTCTTACATTATGAAATCGAATATTCTAACTTCGTTGTTACCGATCTCAAACCAGGTTAAGAAAAGATAAAGGGGGAGTAGTAACAACTTCATTAAAAAAAATCTGGGCTTAGTTGAGTCTGGTCTTACAATCGGAAGTGGTTGACCTAAGGTACTAGTGTCTCAATACTCAGTGATAATTTCTATCTACAATTACAGGTAAACACTAATTAACGACCTCGAGAGAAGATCACGATACAAGACCACAATGAAACACGAGGTGAGAGCATCAATTAGAAAAGATAGACTGAACTCTCTAATTGTATTAGACAATTATTCTAGAGGGAGGAAACCTAAATGGAAAATTTCTTGGTTCTTTCTAGGTTAAGGGTTGTATAAGAGGCTGGTTATTCTAAAGAAAATTATGATTAATTGAAAATATCAAAATATTGATATAAATTTTGATGTTGGAACAAGTTAAAGCATGTGTTTGGGAAAAAATATTCCCCTATCTTAGAATAAAAAAGTTTTTAATCTTTGGATATTCTCTCTCTCTTTATATATATATATATATATATATATATATATATATATGTGTGTGTGTGTGTGTGTGTGTGAAAGAGAGAGAAAGTGTTTGTGTGTATGTGTATTAAAAATTTCAAGTCAATATTGTCGAAGATTTTTTTTTTAATTATTTAGCTTAAATAATTAATTTTTTTCAATTTTTGGAAACAATTTTAAAAAAGTGTTTGGTCTAGCTAAAGATTGTTTAAAACTTAAAATCAATTTTTGATAATTTTAATACTGAGCCCAATTATAAATGTTATATATTTTTCATATTTATAAAATTATTGTTAAATTGAACGTATATATATATATATATATATATATATATATATATATATATATATATATATATATATATATATATATATATATATATAGGGTTTTCTAATAGGTGCTTCAGAAGTTTAAATGAAAATAAAACAAAAAATATTTAATTAATTTGGTATTACAGTTTAATTAGTTATTAGTGAACCATAAATGTTGATCTTGTTATATTATACGAGAGTCGTTTCATAAGTATGGTAAATTTATTTATTGTTTAATTTAATTAATTGAATTAAATTTTTCAATTTATTTTTTCTTACTTTTTTACCATACTTATCAAACGACCTTAGTACAATAAATATTAATAAATGTTTCTATCGTTTAAATTATTTATTTATTGTTTACTAATATCAATTCCGATTTAGAAATAAAAATATCTATACAATTTTCTTACCATATAAAATTTCCCAAATTTTTTTTATTTAATATATTTATTGTTCATAAATAACAATAAAATCAATCAAATTATTTCAAATAACCAATTACTATACATTGTTCTTCATGCTACTCAAAATCGATATCGTAAGGTTGTTTTAAATTACTAGAAGATGATATCACACAATTTCTACATTATATTGTACATAACATAAAAAAATATATATATAATTTCGAGACTATTAAAAACGACATGCGAATCTTTAGTTTGTTTTTTATTATATTAAATTAAAAAATGCATTTTTAATAATAATTTACTTATATTACAGTTTGCACAAAAAATATAATTAATAGTTCAATGTATTCAATAATTTCAACTCTTTGATATATTACTATTATAAAATAATCCACAAAAAAAAAATTAAAGCACGAAAAAATATAAACGTACACATTTACATTTTATACTCGTATGCATATTTTTCAATTAGAGTCAACTATACAATAGCTCTTACACTCTACAGCAACCTAACATTATCTTAATCTAAAACATGTTTCGTTTATTGTATCTCTATGCATAAATGATTACAAGTTAATCGAGTGTATAGTGTAACATGAATAATTACATTTCGTGTATTTAATAATATAAATTTTACGGTTATTATTTGATTTGCTTAATGATTTCTTAGTATGTTCCATTTACTTTCATTTCTAACACAAAAGATCGCAATTTTATTTTAATAAATCAATATAATATTTTAATTAGCATTAAAAATTAAATATACATTTAATAATTACATTGAACAAATAATAAAATAACAGCATAACTGTATAAAAAATTATTGTTTTTTTTAATTATTTTAATTTCAAATAATTTACACTTTTATGGATTTATATTTCTATCTTGATTTTTTTAAAAGGATGATATAAACAAACTTTTACGAACAATGTGATTTAAGTGTATTATTGTATATCATTTGTATTCTATTACTTCAATTTTAAATTCATCTTTTATTCATTTGGTGATTTAATTTCTATACTTAACTATGAACTAAAAGGTCTTGTTATTAATAAAAGATGAGATTATATATCAAAAAGTATATTTAAACAGAATATATATATATATATATATATATATATATATATATACATATATACATATATATATATATATACATATATACATATATATATATATATATATATATAGGGTATTCCAATAAGAATGTCACAATTTTGGTGGTAGTCATGTTTGATTTTTTTAAGCTCATTTTGACATTTCAACTCAATATAGTTTGGAAAATGATCATAGAATGTTTAACACTTCAACAACGCTTAGAAATTGTAAAAACTTAAACAGATTTATTGAAAAATTTTTTAATGAGTTCATTATTTCACGAAATGG
This sequence comes from Neoneuromus ignobilis, assembly GCA_029203775.1. Taxonomy (NCBI): domain Eukaryota; kingdom Metazoa; phylum Arthropoda; class Insecta; order Megaloptera; family Corydalidae; genus Neoneuromus; species Neoneuromus ignobilis. The sequence continues at coordinate 47,579,039 of CP092090.1, forward strand.
ACCCATCAATTGGCCACCAAGATAATGTGATTTAACTCCATTAGATTATTTTCTGTGAGGTTATGTGAAATCATTAGTTTATGTTGATAAACCACAGACAACACAAGTATTAAAAATAAACATTGAATGTGTAATTAATGAAAGTTGATCATAACTATGTGAAAAAGTGAATAAAAAATACTTTTATGGGGTTAAATCATTGTATTATAGTGATAAACCACAAACAACAGAAGCATAAAAAATAAACATTAAACATGTAATTCATGAAATTGGGCCCCAATTATGTAAAAAAACAATGATTAACCTCATTAAAACTAAAGTAACGTACAATTAATTTTCTGATCAGATGAAAATTGAATTAAAACTAGTAGAAATAGAAAAACTTAAAAATTAAGTGTATCTAGGATTAACTCATTAATAATAAATGAACAATTATAGATGAACTGAATAAGAGAAAAACAATTAATGGTATAAATTCAAAAAAATATCCTCATACTATTAAGTCGAACATTCCTCTAAATTTAGAGAAGAAAGATTTTGATCAATACATCTTACATTTTCTCAATTATGACAAACGTGTGACTTGAATTCCAGAATAATTCATCAGTTCCAGGTAAAGATGCACATTAGGAATAAATGTAGAGATAGAAAAAAGAACGAATGAATCAGAAAGAAAAAAATACGGACGTTATAACAAAAGTGAGAAATTTAAGAAAGAAATGGGTCAGTTGTAGAATAAATTTATAACAAAAAGGCTCTGACAATGATTGCATTGCCATCGAAATGCGTATTTTCATTATTGTTATAAATAACAAAATGAATAATAATTTAGATGTGTGTGTGTGAGGGGGGGGGGTAATTCATTCGTGCTAAAGTGAGAATTAGCCACAATTTCATAACAAACAAACTACTAAAGGTCAAGAAAAAATATTGATTGAGAATCCAGAGATATAAAAAGACCAAGAAGAGACCCAAGATAGATGAGCAGACATTAGAAAATTCGTTGGAGTCGAATGGAAGAGAAAAGTATTGAATTGTTTGAAGTGGAAAGTTTTGGGAGAGGCATTTATTCAAAAGTGAATAGAAAAAGGATGATGATGATAAACGAACTAGTCACTCTAATGACATTTTAAGTCTTCCATAATCAAAATTATTGAACGCTTTTATAAAATATTCCTTTATATTACTTATTGTGTGATTCATTTATATAATTATTTGTTTTCTTTTTTTTGAATTGTAATATTATAGTATAAATTATGATTTTTTACTTTTAATAAAAAAAATCGATGAGAGCAAAACTTCTAATATTGTAGAGGTGTTTTTTTAGTGATAGAACTTTAAATAGAATCCCTATCGAAAGATGTATAACCCTAAAAAATTATTAAAAAATTATTGGGGTTATATAAAAGATGTATATAACCCTAAAAACACCCTATATAATAGGGGTACCGGATGAAAATATCATTTTTTGACATCGTCCTTTTCAATGGTCAGTTGTGTTTCGGCTGTCGATCTATTAACACGTATTTCTTTTGCTACTGATTGGTGGACATCTAAAACACAACTTTCAAAAGAAATTACATTTTTTTTTGGGCCCTATTTTAAATGGAAGGATTTGTGCCGGATAATCAATTTTTACGAAATTGCATGTTATACGAATTTCATCAAAAAAGTAATGCAACGACTGCGACAAAATTTTTTTTGGGCATTTACGAGGACATATTGATTATTCGGCAGTGTCAGAGGTGGTTCAAACAATTTCAAAGTGGAAATTTTGACTTAAAAAATAAACCTCGAAATGAGAGGGTAGTGAAAGTGGACAATGAGGTGTTACGCATTGAAGTTGAAGCAAATCCGATCAAATCTATTCAACAAATAGCAAATACATTCGGATACTCTTGGTCTAGTGTGCAAGAATATTTAAAAATAATTGGCAAGATTCATAAACAGGGTGTGTGGATACCGCAACATTTAAGTGATGAAAGCAAATCTGTACAGGTTCGAATGTGTCAAGAATTAATAAAATTAGAGGAAAATTCAATATTTCTTCAACATATTGTGACAGGGGATGAGAAGTGAGTTATGTACTTGAACCAATGTCGCAAAAAACAGTGGCTTTCTAAAGGCCAGGTACCACTGACAACATCGAAACCGAACTTAACACCCAAAAAGGTCCTTTTGTCTGTATGGTGGGATTGTAAAGGAATTATTTATTATGAAATTTTTAAATATGGCCAGACAATAACGACACAGTTTTATTGTGATCAGCTGGAGCGATTAAAAGAAGCAATCCGTGTAAAAAGACCTAGAATATTCTATAGAGGAAACATATTTTTTCAGCACGATAATGCAAGACCTCATACAGCTAAAATTACTTGGGATAAATTAATGGAATATGAATAGAATGTAATTATTCATCCAATATATTCACTTGATTTTGCTTTATCGGATTACCATTTATTTAGATCAATGTAGCACTTTTTATTCGACAAAAATTTTAAGAATATCGAAGAAGTGAAAATGGGTCTCGATGTCTATTTTTCATCCAAATCAAAAGATTTTTATGCAAATGGAATATGAAAATTACTAGAAAGATGGAAGAAATTTGTAGCTATCGAGGGAGAATATATAATTAATAATTGATATGGTAATATATATTTTTTTAAGTTTACTTTTTATTTAAAAAACGACATTTTCGTCCGGTACTCCTAATATATACATGTATGTGTATGTATGTATATATAAAAGTATGATAAAGGTATTTTTTTAGGTTAGATAGAAATTTCGATAGAGATTTAATTTCAAGTTCTACTATGCTTAAAAACTTGTACAATTATATAACTTGCTTTATTTTTGATAACACAGAGATTTATATATAAAACAGTGAATTATTAAAAAAAATGACTAAAGTTTATATAAATAGTTAATATTTTTATTTGCATCCATATTTATAACGAAAAATTATAAAATATTAAAAAAATATGTCTTAAAAGATGAAATTTGACCATGGAGTTAATAATCTCATCTCGTAAAAAACAACCATCAGTGAACTCGAAGCTTAAACTGAAATGAACTCTAATATTGTCGAGAACCCAAGGTTATAGAAGAGCTATAGCACTAAGGACGATAAATATTATAACAGACATTTTATAAAAACAAAAAAAATATATGAATACATTCTGAGTAATGTCGTGAAATATAGTAAATATATTTTTAAATGTAGTAACTGTATTAAATATTTAATACAAATGTAATATGATTATAAATAAATATATAGGATCATCCAAATGTGACGCTTAGATATAGGTTTTATTAAAAAAAAACTATACACATGTTTCTTTTGAATAAAATACAAATCTAGGCGTCACATTTGGATGACGCTATATTTAGAGATTTTAATTACAGTTATAAACATGACAATTATTTAATAGATATGTCTTTTGAATATAATAAATTAATAAAATTTATTTCAAGTGAATACATTGAAATAATATTTTTAAGAAAATAATTTCAGTCGAAAAAAATGAACCGTTATTTCAAATTTTGACCTTGTTTCAATATTATTAAATGTTTCTATCGTTTAAATTATTTATTTAGTCAGTTATTTAAAACCTTCGAACCAAAATAAGAGTACAATAATTCATATGTAGTAACTTAACAGTTTCGCATTAATACTGGCGCTCGAATGATTTCTAAACCGTGTAGCATTCGTTTGAATGTAAATAAATCGCATTAAAATATAAAATTTTTGATTAAATAATATCGACATTAATTTCAATATCGTACTCCTCCATGGACATACAACACACATGGGCTTAACGAACGACTTAAAATGATACCATACAAAGAGATGATTTTTCTTAACTAACGCATCAAACAAATGATAACAACGATTATCTTATTAAACAGAACCGTGCTAGCGGTCGCTAGATCTATAGTTGACTGTAAACAATTTAATCTTCGCGTACAACATTAGTTACAGCAACGAGCGTCGCCGCAGCATCGAGCGTCTCAACAATTGTCGGCCGTCGCAGCGTCACATTGGCAGGCAAGTCACGCGCGCAACTCGCTGATTGGCTCAAATGACACATTCAAATACCAGACAATGTTCAATATGGCGTAATCGTTCTTAAGATACATTTATTAACATAAATGAAAAAAAACATGTATACATACAAATATATATATATATATATATATATATATATATATATATATATATTTGGATGGATGTGTAGTGTTGAGTCATTTTCTCTTTAAGTAATATGGAATAAAATTGAATGTGTCATATTGAGTGATAAAATTTAAGTACTTAGTATTGTACTCATTAAGCAAATGTTCGTTATTTAGATTGTTTAAGGGTTTCAGGCACGCAGCATCTTATTATTTTAAATTGTCGGTACTAGTGATGAATATTAAACTCTTATCTGTAAAACATTTTGTCTAATATATTTTTTAAAATGGGACTTATCTGACGATTAAATGATATTATTTTCTAAATAAAAAATGACCATTAATTGGTCCTTTTTAAACATATATATGTTAATATAAATACATACACACACACACATAAATATATATATATATATATATATATATATATATATATATATATATATATATATATATATATATATATATATATATATATATATATATATATATATATGTATATATTTATATATATATAAAGGTATGTGTGTGTATGTGTGTGTATATATAGGTGTTTTTTAAGTATGATAGTATTTTTAATTCAATACCTATCGAAAGTTTTTTCTAACCTAAAAAAACATCTTTTATATATACGTGTGTCTGTATAAGTGTTTTTTTTTTAATTGTTAGGTAGAATTTTCGATAGGGATTTAATTTAAATCCCACCAGGCATAAAACATCTATTAAACGACCAATTTCATTTTTAAATTTTTTACATCAAATATATTATAATTTTGAATTTGTTTAGATCTACTAGTTTCTACTTTTATTTTCACATGCTAGTACATATATATATATATATATATATATATATATATATATATATATATATATATATATATATATATATATATATATATATATATATAAATTATAGATGAATATTATAATTTTTTTCATCAATCATGAAAATCAAAATCAAAATTAGATTTTTTTTAAAAAATTACAAATATTAAAATAAAATAAATTTTGTTTTATAATTACACTCAATATAAAGGTGCAATGTATTATAATGTGAATTAGTATTTTTAACAGAGTAAGTAATCAAAAACACCAACAAATAAATAAAATACATCCTGCATAAAAAATCATACACAAATAGTACTTTCATTGAACAACTTTAAATGTATCTTGACGATTATTAATAGAAGTATTATTGAATTTATTTTCAATGTTTTATGGAAGAATGAAAAACTCATTATATATATTTATACTTATATAAAGGATATTATATACTTATATTAAAGGTGTTTTTTTAAGCGTGATAGCATTTTTGATAGGAATTTAATTTATCCCTCTTACCAAGTCGATGAATAAGCTTCCTGTGTTGAATCTATTTATTACTGTAACATCTTGAAATTTTTATCTATCCTAAAAAAAAACTGTATATATATATATATATATATATATATATAAATATATATATATACATATATATACATACATAAACACACACACACACATACATACATACAAACATACATAAAAAACTAACCTAAAAAATGTTTTTTTAGGTTAGATATAACTAAGAATTAATTAACAATCAACTTAAAGTTCCATCACGCTTAAACTCTCTCTCTCTCTCTCTCTCTATATATATATATATATATATCTATATATATACATATATAGATATATAAACAAATTAAAAAGCACATCTTTGTTATTAAGAATTAAATATAAACCTGTTTAAAAAACTATTACTATTTCCAACGATTAAAAATAAAAAAGGAACTAATTATCAAATATGTAATATTTAACTTATGTTATAAAAAGCTTTATATATATATATATATATATATATATATATATAGATATATAAACAAATTAAAAAGCACATCTTTGTTATTAAGAATTAAATATAAACCTGTTTAAAAAACTATTACTATTTTCAACGATTAAACATCAAATATATAATATTTAACTTATGTTATAAAAAGCTTTATATATATATATATATATATATATATATATATGTATCAATAATTTTTAAACGAAAGAATAATCAATTATCCATATATTACCTGTTAGACAACAACAGAACGTTAATCAAAATGTAAGATGAGTCATTGAATAAAATTGTATTGATGTGAAAATCAGTTTTATTATAAAATATAATAATAATTTGAATAGCAATTTTCTTACAACTAAATAAGTTTGCTATTACTTATATTCTTTTTACACTTTGTTTGTTCTTGTATGAGTAACAAAAAAAAAATAAAAAATATTTAAATCGTATAAAATATAAATTCTATATTCCTAAAATATAGATTTTTGTATGTTTCGTAAGACAAATTGTAAACTTTATAAAAATTATATAAATAACGGATTTCCTCAATTTCGTAAAATGCAATATTTTTAACAGATATACAAGTAGTGTAAAAGTAGTAAAAACTAATTTAAATAAAATTATATAGCATTTTTGTCAATTTAACACTTATAATTTATGTTCAGAGTGTTATTGATATCTGCTTTATTTATTAACATAAATCATAAATAAATTTAAATTGTAAAATAGAACAATTTGAGTAAAATAATTTATTAACAATAATATGCAAAACTTATGTTTATTAAAAACATATAGATATTCCGCAATGATTACTAATCGTATTTTATTTTAATGATATACAAAAGGATTATTATTTTGACGTACTCAATGGTTACGTTTAAGTACAATTAAACATTTGATGGATCGAATGATTTCGCACAAGAATGTAATTAATTAAAGAAATGTAATGAAGTAATGATAAATATGACGACAGGTGTTGCAAACATATATATATATATACATGTGTGTATGTTTCTATACATGTATTTCAGAAAGTTTATATAAATAATAAAAAATGATGTATTGAAGTAAACGACGAGCGAACAGAGTTTTTATAAAAAAATATAATATTCAATGTGTGTATTTTTTTCTTTTCTACCGATATGAATATTTAATGTCATACAATTTGCATTAGTTTATAGGTATTAATAAAATACATCCGCTACTAATAAAACTATGGTAGCGTTAGATGAAAGGCGAAAAAGAAACGAATGTTCGAATGGCGTTCTCTGTTACGCGTTTTAAGTTTTAGAAAATAATTAAAGTGTTTACGTTGATTTATGTCGTGGTTGTTTATAAATTTCGTAATTTATTTTACGACAAACACCTGTGATTTGGAAGCTAGAACTAATTACTACATTTCGCCTTAACATATTTAATATCTTTATTATATTTATGTTCAGGTAAAACGTGCACGGATGTACAAATAAAGTTTCGTTTTTATTTAGTATAACGAATCAACAGACGTTCTAGTTGAGGATTATTATCGAACTGCAGATAAGATACAGAAATTATGACTACTACACATGCTTTGATAGTCTTCATCGAATATATACATATGTATATTTATACGTTTTGAATATATATAACATACTTTAATAAAGTAAATAGTCTTGGATTACTATTAGGCTTTTTATAACATAAGTTAAATCTTATATATTTGGTAATTAGTTCCTTTTCTGTTTTTAATACTTGGATATAGTAATAAGTTTTTTTAAGTAGGTTTATATTTAATTCGTAATACACAAAAATTCACTTTATATATATATATATATATATATTATATATATATATATATATATATATATAGAGAGAGAGAGGGAGAGAGAGAGAGAGAGAGAGGGAGAGAAAGAAAGAGAGTTTTATACTTTTTTGGAAAATAAATTTTTAATTAAAAAAAATTATAAAAATATTTATTTATTCATATTATACTTCAATTTTGCTCTATTATAAAGAGTCATCCAAATGTGACATCTAGATTTGTTTTATTAAAAAATAAACATGTGTATATGGTAGTGTATAAGAAAACATGTGTATAGTTTCTTTTGCTTTTTTTTTAATAAAACACAAATCTAGGTGTCACATTTGGATGATCATACAGAGTAACCCAAATAAGATTAAAGGGTTTAGACATACATTTACTTGCTTACTATCATTTATTATTCTTTACTATCATTCAAACTCTTTTGAGTCAACTTAATAATACACATATCTATTATTCATTAATTACATTTTTTAAGAATTGATTACCCAAATAAATACCCTTCTAGTATTCTATAAAATTCTTATTTTAACTAAATTTATATATATATATATATATATATATATATATATATATATATATAATATGTATACATTTTTTAGAGACATTCTATATGTATATATATATATATATATATATATATATATATATAAAACATGTATTTAGATATTTAAGTAAAATATCTTTATTATTTCAATACGAAAATTAATATAACTATTCTATTATTTATTAACTTAATTAAAGTTTTCCTTAAATTAGTATATTTTGTATTATTATTTGATTTGGTACTGTTGAAAATTTACTTTAACACAAATGAATTATCGCCCCAACACCACAAATTAAAAAAGTGTTTTATCACTTAGAATCACCTATTGTTAACTTTGTTTATAAATCGATATGAATTTCAATACTTTTGTAATGATCGTCAAAGCGGCAATAATATAAAATCTAAGATTTCATAACATATTTTAGAATTTATGATTGCACAACTCTGATGATGATTGCAGGATCTTAGAAATCAATTTATAAACAAATAAAGTGAACAATAAGTGACTTTAAATATTTTGTAGTGTTGTGGTGATAAATGTTTGTGTGTAGTATGTTTTTTTATTTATTTCGTCCTCTCTCTCTCTCTCTCTCTCTCTCTCTATATATATATATATATATATATATATATACCAACTGGGTAGCACAGTGGTTTGCATCACCGCGTGTCATGCGAAAGATTGCGTTCGATTCCAAGTCAGAGAGTCCATCATTTTCGAGGGTTGAGCATAAAGGCCGACAACCTCATCTTGTAAAAAAATAACTGTTGAAAAGTCAAGGGAGTAAATCCCGAATAAAAAAATCTTCACCAATCCGCCTGGTCAGCGTGATGAATATGACCAAATACCAGTGAATGGTAGCATTCATTGAGGCTTTCGTCCAGTAGTGGATTGATATGGGCTTTATGATGTGATGATATATGAATTGAAATTATATATTTATATATAGAGAGAAAGATCATTGGGGAATGCTTTTATCCAGCAGTGGATTGAGAGGGACTGATGATATTAATATACCTGCTCAGGATTGTAAGCCACGTGGTAAAAGTTCTTATTTTCGATTGTATATTTCACAAACTTAATTCCAATTTAAAATTCCTATCTAGAGGAAGCGGAATTTTGAAAATACTGAAATGGAGCATTCCCGATTGGAGCACCAAAATAAACAATTTTTTTGATATATTTCGATTAAAATTCTTCTAAGTTAAGTAAAACAAAATTTTAAAAAGACAATTGAAAGTTTCGAATCTGTCTATTTTATAAATTCTTTTACTTAAATTGTTTCATGATTTCACTTAAACTATTTATCTAAAAGTTTGTTTGGCACCAAACGACTATTCCTTCAAATTATTTATATTTAGTTTTTTTGTTATTGAATACAGATTTCATACTCTTGTAGAATACTAAAAAAAGTATTGTACACACTTATATATATATATATATATATATATATATATATATATATATATATATATATATATATTATATATTATTATTAATTTCTATAAAGATGATGTTCTTTTAAAATAAAAAAATGTTTTAAATTCTGTGATTTTTGATATAAAACTAATATAAAAATAAAATTAATTTCCTTCTAATTCAAAAGATATTTTTGTAATAACAAATTATATAATATATATATATATATATATATATATATATATATATATATATATATATATATATATAATCTACAAAAGAATACAATAAAATCGTCAAGTAAGATTATTAGTTTAATTACTTTTTTAATATGTTATACATATATTTGATATATAGAAAGCGGATTTCTTTCTACTATTAAATTTATAACACAAATCGTTAACTAATAAAATATAAAATATATTTCTTTCAAAACGTTACGTTGTGCTTAAAAAGATAATTTATTGATCTTGAAACGAATGTTGCTCCCATTATATATATATATATATATATATATATATATATATATATATATATATATATATATATATATAAAGAATTAGTGGTGAAATAAAAAACTGTTTTTATATATCAACTAACATATGTTACATAAACAATTTGAATAATGCTAATTATCACCTATTAATATTTTGTGAGCAGACAATTTGTTATTTGTTATTAAATGCAATTACATTAATAAGAAAATATATTAATATATATATATACACACATACATACATATATATATATATATATATATATATATATATATATATATATATATATATATATATATATATATATATATATATATATATAAATAGTGGTCGTAAAGTGGTATTGAAATTATTTAAAAACATAATATAAAAAAAATATTTGTTGTACTTTTTAATTTACAAAATATATTCGACATTTGTAAAATATTTTAATTAATAAATAAAAATTGAGAAGTGGATAATTTCAAAATAAACAAATAGTCATATAATTAATTTACTATACTAAAATAATTTACTAACTAAATATTTTAATAACAACTAAGGTACACATTTTTAAATAATTTAATTCGATTTTTGTGATTTAATGAATTCACTACTTGTCTTCAAAAAGTAAGTATATTTAGTTATTTTATAATTTTTCATTTTTTTAATGTTAACTTTAATTTTTTTCTAGGGATGTTAAATTATGTCTCAAAATTTAGTTCTTCTTATTATTGAACAAAATTTTGATTACAAAAACAATACTGATTTTCAAATGATTTTATTTTTAAAAAAATGTATAAATAATTCATTTTTGATTCGTATTTGCTGATTATTTTAAATGTTTATTACATGCATTTTCAATTTAAAAATAGTTTATAATTGTTTACTGAAAATTTAGTTCTATTTTTAAAATAAAATATCATTTTAATAATACATATTGAATTAATATTATGAATGTAAATTATAAACCAAATGAAGGGAAAGAATTAAAATATTTAAAGTAATATATAATGATGAACGATGATAAAATGTAAATATTTTTTTAATAGAATCATTTATACACGGTTTAGAACTGAATATAATTTATTTTACTATTTAGTTTTTTCATATTAAGAATTTAAATATAATAAACGTATTAATTTCTAATAAAACACCTAAAAATAATTAGTTGTAGAGAAAAGGTTAGAAATTAATTACTCATTTCAGGTGTTATTTTTAAATATTTTTTAAAAAGTCAAAGTGTCATCTTACAGAATATTCATCTACGATTAATTATAACACAACAATAACTACCTATGATTATTACATGTCAATTATTATTAATTGATTAAATGGAATATTCATTATTAATGATTAATAACTTATTTATTATTATATGTTTACAGAAGATTTATTATGAAGTAAATATTAGCTGTTGTGTGAAATGGATAAGGGGAATGCAATTTATCAGAAAACATAGTCGCAACAGGATATCGGTATGTTATTTGTACGTCATGGTTTTATTTTCTGTTATTTCTGTAGATATTGGTAATACATATCACCTTGTAAATTAAATTTCTCATACAGTAAAATAATATTTTCAGTGTTTTGAAATGTAATTTATTTCTGCATGAAAAGATCACGTGGATTTGTTCATCTTGCTTTGTAAGTGAATAATTATTTTTTTGTAAATTTTTATTAGATTTTTTATATCAGGAATTTATTTAATGACATATTTGTTGTCATATTTTTTTGTATTATCTTTTTATAATTCAATTAAAGAAATTCTGCATTAATAATTGTTTTTCTAATATTTTTATATTATTTATAAATAAATCAATAATTTTCTATTTCTCCACTAAATAATAGTTAAAACGAATTAAAATATATATATATATATATATATATATATATATATATATATATATATATATATATATTACCTAGATACATAAAAAGGTTCAAGAAGAAATTCTTGGATAGATAAGACAGAGAAATAAGGAATTTTGTCGGAGTGGACTGAAAGAGGAAAGCATTGGATTGGTTGAAGTAATATATATATATATATATATATATATATATATATATATATATATATATATATATATATATATATATATACATATATATATACACTGATGTGCATAAGTATTCGCCGTTTGGGTAATATAAGCAATTTATTGATATAATTCAATAAAATCGTTAAAGTAAGATTTTTTTTTATCTAATTAATAATAAATATAATATTCGTTAGAAAAAAATACAAAAAACAATAATTAATTCTATTATTTAGTAGAAATTGTTAAAATAACACACATTTAAACTGAGCAAAAGTATACACCACTTATTGATAATGGCATACAATATCAAAGTTTTTGTTAAATAAATGTGACAGCATTGCAGTATAACTAAATATTTATATTTTCCGGGGATTCTCCATTCAGTTTACGTTGACAGTTTTCATCATTTAGTGAGTTTTACGAAGATATTTCAAAAATGAAACGTAAACAAAAAGAATCTTGTATATCCGAGAGAGAAATAACTATAAATTTACACCAAAAAAAATAAATTACATAAGGAGATTTCGGAAATAGTGTCCAAGAGTCTAATTACTGTCTATGATATAATAAAACGCTTTAATGATATCGGAAGCTTTGAAAATTGCCAAAGAATTGGTCGGCCATCCAAACTTACAATATATGAACAACGTAATATAATTATTATTATTAAGAAAGAGCCTAAAACAAGCTCATCCTGTGTCGCAGGACAGTTAGAAAAATATATTAGTAAAAAACTACATCCTTGTACAGTACGGAGAATTCTTAAAAAGGCTGGTTATAACGACCGCGTCTGCAGAAAAAAATCAGCTATATGTAAAGTGAACTAAACCAAACGGTTTCAATTTTCAAATAATTATAAAAATAAATTTAATGAAGAGTTTTAGACTAAGGTTGAACGTAAATTCTGTATTTATCATTCTGATGCCCAAATTTTGGTATGGAAAAAGAAAAATACAGAACTGCAAGAAAATCATATACACAAAATTGTTAGATATGGTGGTGATAGGGTTGCATGGCCACTTCTGGAGTTGGCAATCTAGTTTATCGACGAAACCATGAATAAGTTTCAATATTTTGATATTTTAAAACAAAATTTAAAAGAAAATGCTAGAAAATTGTGTTTGAATAATGAATATTACTTCCAACATGATAACAACCCAAAGCATACTGCTCATATAGTGAAGCTTTGGGTTCACTACAATAATCCCCATACACTAAAAATACCACTACAATCTCCCAATCTACATCCCATAGAACATTTTTGGGATTTATTAGAGAGAAAAATTCGACAGCACCATATTATCTCCAAGAAACAACTTAAATCCTTACTTCAAAAGGAATGGGCAAATATAACATCGGAAGTAAGAAAAAAAATAATTTATTCAATGCCAAATCGTTTAAATGAAGTAGTAAAAAGAAAAGGGAAACAAACGAAGTATTAAACTCTTGTTTAAAAAAAATGTTGATGTTTCTTCTGCATAATATTAAAAGTGGTGAATACTTTTGCTCAGCAAAAATGTAACCTACTGTATTTATTTTAACAATTTCTACTATACAATAGAATCAATTATTGTTTTTTGTATTTTTTTCTAATGAATATTATATTTATTATTAATTAAATAAAAAAAATGTTTTTCAATTTAACGACTTTATTGAATTATATCAATAAATTGCTTATGTTACCCATACAGTGAATACTTATGCACGTCAGTATATATATATATATATATTATATATATTGAAAAAGGAAAAATTTCTTTAATAAAAGTTAGAAAAAAACATATTCAGAAAATGTCTAGTTGAGTTTGTTTTATGTTATGTTTTTGAGATGTATTGTAGGTACTAAATTTTTTTAAAAAAATGAAAATTAGTTAAAAGCTATAGACATGAATTATTTATGTTCAAAAATCATTTTTTTAAGAGAGAGAAAATTGTGAATGAGGAAATAAGAAGGATGTTAGAGACAGACAATGATATTATAAAAAGAATTATTTGAAAGAATTTTAAGTATTATAGATGAATGAAGAGATGTGGCCAAAAAGTGAGGAATATAACATGAAGATTCAGAAACGTTATATAAAAATGTATGTACTGGACAAAATAATCAGTCGAAAGAGAAGGATGTTCATGAACGTTTGTTGTGTACTTTTTAACTTAATTAAAATATTTTATTTGTTTATTTTGTATTAAATTTTGTATATTTGATGTAGAATTAAAAAAAATAAATACGACAGTAAATAAATAAAAATATATACTTATATTGAAAGACGACAATTGACCGAATTGTTTTCAAGAAATTCGTGCTAATTTGTAAAACGTTTTACGTACGTCGTAACGAGTCCTTAAACGCAATGAAAACAATAAAATGCAAATAATTGACGAAACAATTGTACATTCGTATGTACACATTCTTGTGCTTAATGTTTATTGGCGACACAACGTAGACACACATGAAGGTGTCCGTTGGGATGCAGCACACGTAGCGTAGCCAGCTAGTTGGCGCAGCTGACCCGCGGGTCACAATACAATTAGCCCTGCTAATAGCGGGGCAAATACTTGTGCCTGCTCGACATGCGTGAGTGGTATAACTCGGACTAATTCAACGGAGTCTTTGTCGTAGGTTGTACTCAATATATATGTATGTATGTTTGATAAATGGTACAATGTCTAAAAGATAATGTTTATGAATTTATAAATGATTTGATCGTTGCTTGCATTTTCTACTAAAATTTTATACATTTTGAATGTATATTTATAAACTAACATAGGGTGGAACAAATGAGACTGTAGGATAGCAAAGGATAGTAAATAAGTAATGTATGTTCACATCCTTCAGTCTCATTTGGGCCACAATATATATATGTATGTATGTATATATATGTATATATATATATATATATATATATATATATTAGGTTGGCAAGTATCTCCCTTCCGCCTTCTGGTCTTTTGAATTTCGCAGCTATGTACAAAAAAAAAAAAAAAAAAAAAAAAAAAGCGGAAGGGAGATACTTGCCAACCTAATATATAAATCATAATTAACACTAAGTTTACGGACGTTTCATGTATACCTATCTTTACGGACACGGGTCAATTTGACGCACGAAAAAAATTATACATTTTCTTTAAAAAACAACAATTATATAATATTAACTTATAAATGAAACTATAAGATATACATTTATATAAAATTTATAATATTTAACATTATATAACATTACATTTATTTCGCGTATTTTTTACACATATATACTGCTAAAAAAATTATCAGTTGTTATATTCCTGCCTTGATGTAAATATAATTCGGCTAACTTTAAAACTACAAAATCCGCCCAAACGTGTTGAAGTTTGCGTTTCATCTTTACCCAGATTAAGGAAACCATTTTTTAGATATTTTGAATTTACATCTACAGCCAACCAAAACTTTATGCCAAATTTATGTGGTTTAGTTGGCATATATTGCAAAATCTGCATCGGACTTTCGTAGGGAACAGTTGCTCTTCTATTAAAATATTTTCGTGAGGTTTATAACAGGATTGACTATTATGTATAAATTTGTTCCATATTTTAGATATCAATGTAAATTTATCTGTACGTAAACGTTAGGATCGTTCTGTTCTTTTATCAAAGCATATGAATCGAAGAATTTGCTTAAATTGATCTCTAGGCATTGTGGTCGAGAAGAAAGCGGGTCCCGATTTCTTCGACCATAAATAAACATCTTTTAGTGATTTTGCTTCATATGCCTTTTCTGTATTAGAGTTTTCCAACTAGCATTAATGCTTATTTTACGATTGCGTCAAATTGACTCGTATCGTAGAGGTAGCTATACCACATACATAATTTCTAAATTTATAGTTTTGAAGAAAATTAATTTCCCTATTTTATTTGTCTCGTTAAATGGATAAAAGTTAGTACAAGTGGTAGAAGAAAAATGTAAACGGTTTCTGTAAATTTTCTCATGAAATTCGAAATGTGTCAAAATGACGCGTCCCGTAAACGTAGTGTTAAAAATTTTTTTTATTGTTTTTTTGTATTTTTTTCTAATGAATATTATATTTATTATCAATTAAATAAACAATTTTTTTTCATTAACGACTTTATTGAATTATATCAATAAATTGCTTATGTTACCCATATGACGAATACTTTTGCACATCAGTGTATATATATATATATATATATATATATATATATATATATATGTATATATATATATATATATATATATATATAGGGTTTTCCAATAAGCATTTCAGAAGTTTAAATGAAAATAAAACAAAAAGTATGTAATTATTATTTTTTAAGTATATACTATGGCATTAATGATGGAATACAATTTCACTCATATAACCACTATGACTTCGCTTCAGATAGTGCATTCGTTTAGTCCAATTTCAATCATTCTTTCACATAATTGTGGTCCAATTTCATGAATTATACGTTCAATGTTTATTTTTAATGCTTCTGTTGTTTGTGGTTTATCAGTATAAACCAATGATTACACATAACTACACAGAAAATAATCCACTGGAGTTAGATCACATGATCTTGGTGACCAATTTGAAAAATAATGGACTCATTAAACTTTTGTTGCAATGAGTCTATTGAATTTTTTCAATTTCTAAGCGTAGTTGAAGTGTTAAACGTTCCATGATAATTTGCTAAACTATACTGAGTTGAAATGTTAAAGTGAGTTTAAAAAAATCAAACTGGCTACAACCAGCTGTTAAAGTTCTGACATTCTTATTGAAAACTCCTATATAAATGGTATGAACAGCAATGTCTTTCGAAAGAACATGTTTTTTTTATCAATATTTTATTTATGACGATCATAATTTGGTTGAAATTCAATACGTATGTTTTTAGTTGTGATTCTAAATATGACAATACATTTTCGATAGTAGTGAAAAAGTCAGTATGAATCAAAGAATAAAATTAAAGAAATATTTTTGAAAATATTTAAAATGTTGAATGAAATTATAGGAAATGATCTTTATCAGGTGCGACAGATTACAAGTGGGAACAAAATTTAGAAAAAGTATAAAGTCCTTTAACTAGTCAAAAGGAAGAAATTGTGAAAAAAAATCTATCGTATGACTGTAAGATTAATTAAGAATATTACTAGAATAGTAAATCACATTTCGATCAAAGATGTGCATCGAAAAAATCTAACCACTATTTGTTATGTATAGATCTATTTTAGACGATTTTTTTTAGTATCAAAAGCGACAAAGTGTTCAGTTATCCCCATTATTTTCCCAATTTGATATCCCGAGATTATATCTTGTGTTCAACCCTTAAAATGAAGCTAAGAGAAAATCAATTTAACAGTATTTCAGAGATTCAAAAGACTTCGTTTGATGCAACTACATCCATTTCAAAAGAAGAGTATCTGATTGTTTTCAAAAATTGTTAACTATTGTAATTTATATGTGAATGTAAAGTCGTTTTGATATTTATTCAGAAAATATTAGTTTGAATGATCAATAATATAAATTATAAATATCAAACAGATTTTTTTAAATTAAAGTGCAAATACTTTTCAAACAGATTGTGTATTTGTTTACAGGGAATAATTATTTTAGTCTGTTTAAAGTTTTTTTTTCAATTAAAAAAGATGAATTATTGTTTCGATTCTAATGATTTTTTTTGAAAAATGTTTGATTTTATTTATTTTTCTATATTGTTTTAAAAATGCTAAAATTTTTATATAGGGTTATCCAAGTGTGACGCCTATATTTGTGTTTTATTAAAAAGAAACATGTGTATAGGGTGATGTTTAGAGAAATAAGTGTATAGTTTCTTTTTAATAAAACAGAAATCTAGAATGACCCCTATATATTTATAAAAAAATCCTATATTGTTTAAAATATTGATTTTAAAATTAATATAGTTTTTTTAAACTTCTCTTTGTGATCATATTTTATGTTAAATATACCCATATATATATATATATATATATATATATATATATATATATATATATATATATATATATATATATATATATATATTCTGTTGAATTATCAAATATATCGAACTGTTTCACAGTCAACAGTTTTAAATTATAAATAGAAATAAAAATACGATTCTCTAAAAATATACAAATGTTCTTTTTAAAACTGTGCTAGACATTACGAATTGACAGCTTATTTATTAAATAGAATAGAAATGACTATTCGTATTGAATGTACATGTGGATATAAGTTTGTGAATTTCATTTGAATAATATCTTTTTGCTGTCAAATTCATTATATTATTTCTAATTTATTTTCTAATAAACATATCGGAATACACGATATCTACTATGACTTTGACAGCTTATTAATTCAATTGTATTGCAAGATATAATAAATAAACAAAATGTTCAATAGTCGATATGCATACATAAAAAAAGACATTTATTTCATTGGGATTATTTAAGAACACCTGATAATATCAGTAATCTGAAAACGTATCTTTTTTTCAATAAGAAATTGTTTGGCCTCGAGGGATGATTTTTCAACATCGATCTAATAGTTTTCGAGTGCCAACTAATGAACCAGTCGTTTTTGATAATAGATAAATATACGTTCAAAATTTAGATAATGTAATAAATTCTTGTATAATGCGAAATGAAAAACGTTCAAGTTCCTAAGGATATTTTTCTTCGGAGTGGATCGCGCCTCGTGTTATGAGACAGACAAATGGAACTAACTGTTGCGCGCCACGTGGGACGGTAAAATACTCGTTCGCTACTTGTTTCTGCGACGGTCTAGTTCAGAACCAATTATGTGATTAGTGCGAGATGTCTGCTGTCACTTGGCCGTATTTGATGACAACACAGAATAGAGTGGTTTATTTTTATTTTCCAGTGTGGGAATTCGAGATTTATTGTCATTGCTATGTAAGCAATAAATATTAATGAAACAAGTATTTCGTAGATCGAAGAAATGTAAATGGAATGATCGTCGATGTTCAGTTCGAACGGAAATTAGTAGCAAAAGAGATGAAAGTTCTAAGAATCTTATTTCTCTCAAACGTTTCATAGTCTTTAATCAAGAATGTCAGATTTTCAGTTTACAATGAACAAATATATATCTTAGAAAAATATAAGAGTTCTTATGTTAGTATTGTTTTAATAAAAAATATTTTATTAACATTTTATTATTTGTTGTTTTGGAACTGTGGCTGATTCACTTTAACACAAATTAATTTTAACCCCAACACCACAGTGATTTAAAGTGTTCAATAATCACTTATTCTTCACTTATTATTTATAAATATATCGGCTGATGCATTTCGGTAGCGACGCCATCATCGTCAGAAAGGCTCTGACGATGATGGCGTCGCCATTGAAATGCATCTGCTGATATATTTATAAACAGTAAGTGAACAATAAATGATTATTGAACACTTTAAATCATTGTGGTGTTGGGGTTAAAATTAATTTGTGTTAACATTTTTTATTATTATTGATTGCTTAGGGTAAAATTAGATTAAAAAAATCTATACGATATTATTATTAATTTTCAATATAATTTCCATTTTTCCAATTATTTTTCTAGTATTAATGAAAAATATTTACTTATCTGTCATTTTTTGTCTAGCAAAAATCGTATACGATTCAAAGACGTATTTAATTTTCTAAAAAATTTTAACAATTAGGAATAAAATAAAGGTTTTAAAAAACTTGCAGTAACAAAATATTAATAAAAATTCATAAATGTAGCATTCGTAAAATTACTGGAATAAGGGTGTTTGTTAGAATGCAAAAGATAGACGTCTTTGAACAACTGACCTTGATTTTTATTTAAAGAGATAAATTTAATAACTGCATTTATTTTTTATATATTTTTGATTATCGTAAGAAATCTACTTTCTCATGACAGAAAATAATAACTATTTTTCTGTAGAACATCGATTAATAATTTTTTTGTATGGTGATGAATATACAGTCAATTATTCTTTTATATGTTTTTAAGTTTATTTTCTTGAGTTTAAATAGGTGTTTCAAGTTTTTTACAAACTTAACATGTTGAACTATAGCTCTCAATACCTTTGAATATTAGATTCAATATTGAAATAGAAATATGACCACCACTAAAGACTTTAAGATAAAAAGGTCTCCAAATTTATTAAAAAAACAAACTATAATTTTGATTTCAATATTTATTTACAGATATATATATATATGTGTGTGTGTGTGTATATACATACTTAAATATGCACACACACACATATCATCTGCATATATCTATTTTCACTTATGGTAGTGAAACATGAGTGTTGAATACAACAATAATTCAATGTCTTTGGACAATATAAAGAAGTATGAAAAGATATTTGTATGTGGGAAATAACACGAAAAGATATGAAGAGAAATGAATCAGAAAGAAAACAAAAGTTAGAGATATTATAGAAAAAGTGAACATTTTTAAATGGAAATGGTCAGTTATATAGCAAGAAGGGGATCATCGATGAACAAGAGAAGTGATTGATTGAGATCCTAGATTTATAAGAAGATTCAAAACGAGACTTTTGGATAGATGAGATAAAGATCCAAGGAAATTCATCGGAATGGACTAGAGAAGGAAGGCATTGGATGTGTCAAATTTTGGGAGAAGCCTTCATCCAACAGCAGATAGAAAGAAACTAATGATGATGATGAAAATAATATATATCAACAACCTCTCTCTATCTACTTAGGGATGAAGATTTCTACCAAAATTTTTCACTTCTACAGATTCAATGCCCTTTTCTTCCAATCCATTTCAACGAACTTTCTTATATTTCTGTTCCATCTATCTAAGTCTCTTTTTTAATATATTTGGATTTCTAAACAATAATTTATTACCAATTTCTAAACAATAATTTATTTAGTCCATTGACGATCTTTTCTTCTTGCTATATAATCGACCCATTATTATTTTAACGTCTCACCTTTTCTTTAACGTTCGTAACTTTTGTTTTCTTTTTGATCCACTTATATTTTTTTATTTTTAAATGTTATTCGTAATATCCATCTTTCTTTGATTCTTTGCTCTGTCTCTCTCTCTCTCTCTCTCTCTCTCTATATATATATATAGATAGATAGATAGATAGATAGATAGATAGATAGATAGAGAGAGAGAGAGATAAATAAAAAAGAGAGATAACATTTATATATGTATATTACTTATTTAATTTTCTTTCGATACATATAATATAAATTCATTTTATTTACTTTTAGTATAAAATACACTTTTATACAGCCTTAAAAAAAATGAAATTATTAACAAAACTTAAAAAGGGTTATGGTTATTATTCGAAAAAGAAATTTCATATTTTAAATGATTTTACTGTAGAAAAAATATTAATAATAAGTAATAATATATTATCTATATGTATTCATCAACATGATGAAAAAAAACGATTTTCAAATAATTTATTTCAAAATTTAATTAGTGTCATTGA
Organism: Neoneuromus ignobilis; assembly: GCA_029203775.1. Lineage (NCBI taxonomy): Eukaryota > Metazoa > Arthropoda > Insecta > Megaloptera > Corydalidae > Neoneuromus > Neoneuromus ignobilis. Next base: position 47,600,761 of record CP092090.1, read on the forward strand.
AAAAAGTAATGTTTTTATAAAGTACACATTCACAGAAAAATATTTATAACTTTTCGTAAACAAAGTTTTTATAATTATTTTACAAATACATAAAGCGTTTATTTTACCACATTAACATTAATAATAATAATAAATGCAAATTTTACACTGAATGTTTTAAACGAGATCATAAATTAAAGTTCAAAAAACTGATATAATGATTTTAATGTTCAAACAACAAATAAACACGCAAAATTGTTACACATACTAAAAACTCAAATAATAAACATATAATATTAAACACGCATGAATGTTTTTATTACTACATTTGAAGTTTAAATATACAACACACAGATAATATTTATATTTATACATATATATATATATATATATATATATATATATATATATATATATATATAAATTCATAACTTAAGTATGGACATAAAATTTTTTTGAAATAATAGTAGTACATAAATTTGTAAAAATTATATCCGTTTATTCAATTTAAATGAAAAGTTGATGCGTTTAACACTAAATAACTGATCCGGTTATGGTCTACACATCGTGGCCATATAATCGTGTCTAAAATGTTTATATCATATATAGGGTGGCAAAAATGAAATTGAAGGATTTAGACATATATTTATTTGGTTACTATCATTTATTATTCTCTATTATCCTTTAGTATCATTTAATCATATATATATATATATATATATATATATATATATATATATATATATATATATATATATATATATATATATTAGGTGTACAAGGATGATTCCGCCTTTTAAAAAATGGCTGTAGCTATACAAATATATTAAGATCAAATAATTTCCACCTATTGTATGTTGTGTTGTGAAAAATCTTCCATATTCAATTTGTCATACGCGGTAGAAGTGTAATCAACATTTTTTTTGTGCATTGAAAATGTCGATTTTTGTGTTAAAAACAGCATATGCAGGAAACTTTACTTCATCACTTTATTTTAAAGAAATCTACTGCTGAGAATCATCGATTACTTATGCAAGCTTATGATGAACATGCTCTATCCGAAAGAACGCGTAGAGAATGATTTCAACGGTTCAAAAATGGTGATTTTGGCGTAAGTGATAATGAGCGTGGGAATCCACCGAAAAAAATCCCTGATGAAGAATTGCAGGAATATTGGATGAAGATGACACTCAAACACAAAAACAACACGCTGAAGCATTGGGTGTTACACAACGAAGCATTTTTAATCGTTTACATGTAATGGGAAAAATTCAAAATGAAGGAAAATGGATGCTATATAAATTGAAAGAAAGAGATATCGAATCGAGATGTTGTTTGTACGATTCAAAAGAAAATCGTTTTTGTAACGAATTGTCGCTGGGGATGAAAAATGGATTCATTTTGACAATCCTAAACGCAAAAAATCATGGGTAGATCCAATCCAAGCATCAACAATGACTGAAAAACCAAATATTCATGGAAAAAAGGTTATGTTGTGTATTTGGTGGGATCTGAAAGTTGTGGTGTACTATGAGCTATTAAAACCTGTTTAAACAATTACTGCTGATAATTACCGACAACAACTAGTCAATTTGAATCGTTAATTGAAACAAAAATGACCAGAATGGACCAAGAGACACAATAAAGTGATTTTGTTGCACGATAACGCTAGACCACACGTTGCCAAATTAGTGAAAGAAAGTTAGTAACACTCAGTAGGGAAATTTTACTCCATCCGCCATATTCATCAGATGTTGCTCCTTCTGATTTTCATTTATTTCGGTTGATAGCACACTCAATTTCAAAGCAGCACTTTAATCATTTTGAAGACGTTAAAAATTGGCTTGATGGATAGATCGTATCAAAACAAGAAAAAAAAATTTTGATAGAATTCATAAGTCCTTTAAAAATGGGAAATTTTGTAGCTAACGATGGAAATTGTACTGAAAAAAAATTATTTACAATTTTTCCAAAATAAATGTGTTTTTATTTGCGAAAAAACCGCGGAATTATACTTTTACACCTAACAGCAATAAGAATATGAAATAATAATATTTAATTTGGTTCTTAATAACAAAATGTTTCAATATTAACGAAAATGTTTGAATCATGTATCCAATTTTTCTCGCCAGTGTATATATATATATATATATATATATATATAAGTATGTACATATACAAAGTATATTTATAAGTGTGTGGGTCGTCATCGAGATATGTCATCGTTAAACAGTGTCTTGTTTAGACGATGATATCAAGTTTTTTTTATTAACTTCCTCGAGTGGGTCGAAGTCCGTCGACAAATTAGCGGATTGTTTCTATGAAAACAAAACGTGTAAGCTGACTTCCGGATTAGCTAAGCGTGTCATAGAATCGAGACAAGGTTGAATACGACAGTCGTATTTTTGCATATAACGGCCATTTTAATGATATTATTACAGCGAACATGTACAATATATGACAACTGGACAACGCAATTTGAAAATATTTATCCACTAATGTATTTGGTCAACAATTAGTAATTGTACCACAAAACTCCAACGTTAGATTAGCTGAATCGTATTTTGCACCCACAGATGTTTAAACTAATCAGCCATATTTTGCTACAAAGATATGAGTTGTGGTCAGAAACGTTATATATATACGATTTGGTCATATCGAAAACACAATCTAAATAAGAAATGTATATGTGTATATATATATATATATATATATATATATATATATATATATATATAATGTTTTTTAAGAGTGATAGAATTTTAAATTTATTGCAATTTTAAGTTCTAGAAACTTATACTTAAAATTGAAAAAATTTAAAAGTTCTA
>CP092090.1:47608567-47636067 GCA_029203775.1 Neoneuromus ignobilis
CTATTTCGATGTGTATTAAAAATGTGTATATTTCTAGAGGGACGAACGTTGATTTAAATATCAGATGTTAAAATCACGTAATATATCTTCAGCTGTAGTTCACATTACAAGTGAAACTGTATTTTAAGAAGAGGCCGCGACGTTATCTCGTAGATATTATTGTAAACTCTGCCAACATTCTACAAAGATCGATCAATCAGCAGAAATTAAATTAAACATATATCCCTCGATCTGCATTCGAACGAAAATTCGAACAATCTACGTTTGTCCGTAGTCGCTCGGAATGTCGTCCGTTCGAATTCGTTGTCAATGTACGCTCCACGTCTTATAAAATCGTACGACGCACATCTGGTCTACCGGAGAACAATATTTATTAATATAAAAAAGAAGGCAACAACAAGTAGTTTTTCAAAAATCGAGCTGAAAAAACATGACAAGCGATCCCTTATTAGTCGTGGCCGAGTCGTCTCTTTATCATAATCAAGCGACAGTCAAAGGCGCCGACGTTTCGGAACATTCAAAGCGGCTTTAGTGCACCTCAACGAACTGTTCCACACAGTACATCTTGTCCTGCTGCGGATAAACGTATCGACGAGCGAAACGAGTTGACAACTGAGTAAACTGATCAAAAATACTATTTCTCTATAAATGAATAATTAACCCTTTGTGCACAGAGAAGTCCGAAACTGTACACTCTGTATCGGCTCGTGGCTGAGATATTAGTAATGCTGACCGGAGAATTCCATATACTTTATAAATATAATTTTTGATTATCTGTTTATAATTTTTTATTTAAAAAAGAACTTAAAATTAGTGTGAACATTTTCAAATGGGAAATATAGGTTTATCCAAATGTGACACCTAGATGTGTGTTTTATTATTTTAGTCTGTTTAAAGTTTTTTTTTTGAAAAATGTTTGATTTTATTTATTTTTTTATATTGTTTGTAAAAATACTAGAATATATTTTTATATAGGATCGTTCAAAAATGCCGCCTAGATTTGTGTTTTATTAAAAATAAACATGTTTATAGGGTGGTGTATAGAAAAACATGTGTATAGTTTCTTTTTAATAAAACACAAATCTAAATGTCATATTTGGATGTCCCCATAGAACAAAATAATCAATCATTGAAATTATATCTTAATTAAGAGAATGTTTATAACATCAAATGCATACACAAATTCATCAACTACGAAGATAGTTTTAGATAAAAGTATATATGGTCATTGTTTCCAAAAAATTAACAAAAATGAACTTAGTAGATATGATGTTATTTATAAAGTCAGTAAATTTCAATCAGAAATTTTAAAATTTGACTTACAAGTACCAATATATCTCATTCAAAAAAGATTAATAGAAAATTCTTAATGCTTTATTGATAATTATAAAGTAAATTAAATCTTATATTGCTACATATACAGATAATTACGTTATTATTAATTACATTAAAAATGATTTTTTTAAAAACAGTTATTTCTCACAATTAAAAAGAATATTTAATTGTGATAAATATTTTCGTTTCATAAATAATAGACACTTCTAATGATAATAAGAAAAAAATATATATTTAGATATGAATTATAAGAAGATAAATCTTTTATAAGAGTCTTAAATCCTATAAAAATGTTTTTAGAATAATATTTAAGGTGTCTTTATTAAATAAATATAAATCTATTAATAACTCGTACGTAATTCATTTTCATTAAAATATTTACTAATATTATTTAGTTATAAATATTTGTTATTTTTCTATAAAATAACTTAAGAGGATTTATTAAAATATTATTTTTGTGCATTACAGTAGTTTTCAGATTTTAATTTTGCTATGGTGACGAGTTATACTATTTCTAATTACTAATCCATAAATATGTTTAATGCACTTCTTTATTCTTAAAACATTTTTTTAAAAAAGTATGTTTTAGTAAAAACTAGAAAACATTTTTATAAAGAAAATTATTTTATAAAATAATTAAAATTTAATTTCGTTACAATACTTCATTGAATATAAATCAATTTTTACAAATATACAATACTATATATATATATATATATATATATATATATATATATATATATATATATATATATATATATATATTTATTCATTGCTGGATGGAGGATTCTCTTAAAATTTTCTATTCCGACTTATTTAATGCTTTTCTTTTCCATTCCATTATAGTGAAATTTCTTCTCTCTCTTTATATATATATATATATATATATATATATATATATATATATATATATATATATATGTATGTGTTAAAAATTATAATGAAAATACAATAAAAATATATTACTATAGTTTTGGAATATATGTTTAACAGTTATTGCAAATAATAATAAATTTCTTAATATTTTCGAATAAAAATCAAAAAAGGTTACTTTAAATGAATGGTACTATTAGTCTGTACGTTTATAAATATTTTTAGTTGTATAGCTCATAACGTATTATTAATTATAGAATTTTGATAATTAGAATTAAAACTATATTGGAATGCATACTTGTTGAAAACAATTCTATCTTATTAGAAAACTGAAAATTTTAGAATGTAATTTTATCAAATTATCAAGTAATATAAAAAGTCGTTGGAAAAGTGAATGTTCCATATAAAAATAACTTAAATAAAATATTTATGTTTTATTAATTTTAATAAAACATAAATATAGGCGTCACATTTGGATGACTATATTAAAAAAAATATATTTTTTTTGATATCGTAGAAGTTTTTTTTAACACAAATGAATTACTAAAATACCACAAAAGTTTATAAAAAAAATTAATAATTTATTGACCATTTTATATAAGGATAATGGATTTCAATCATCATCAAAGCACTGCATATTAAATATAAAGATTGTATCGTGTAATAATATTTCATTATATACAATTTTATCGTAAACTGAAATTTGTATAATGCATAAAAGCTTTAAACAAAAAAACTTTAATGTAAACTAAAACACTTTAATGAAAAAAGGTTTAATGTAAATTAAATAGAAACATTAAAAAGGTTTAATGTAAACTAAAACACTAAAAAGTTTTAATGGAAACTAAACTCCTCAATTTTTCTATTCGAGTTGATTAATCATTTCACTAAGGCTATCCATTTTGAAGTGTCTAACACAAAATGAACAATTTTTTAAAATTTAAATTACACACACATATATATATATATATATATATATATATATATATATATATATATGCAATAAAAATGAACAAAAACCATAATTAATTATTACTAAATTAAATAAAAATTTCATTCGTTTTACAACTAATTAAATATATAATTTTTGATATTATAATAAAATTTATGATGATTATTTATCATTTTTAGTAATTTTATTTTAATTTCATACATGGTTATTTGATATGAAAAATGAATATTCCAAAAACTGAATACAATATAATTTGAATGACAAAAGATATGCAAAATGCAATATTTTTTTATGACCACACATTCAAAAATAAAACGTTTTTTTTTGTATCTCGTGTTAATTTTACTCCAAATTTAACGATGCTACATTTTTACAATCCGTTATTATACATTTCATACTAAGTGTGCAATAATTCACTAATATTATTGCGGAAAAAATAAACACACTTTTGTTAAAATATATCGTAATTATTACCATCTATCCTCATAAATATACCAGGCATATTTAGATATTATCAAATATAAATTTTATGTTAAAATAGAAAGAAACACAAATGAATGTACATATTGATATTTTACATGTAGCGAAACCAAGGACATACTGAATATAAATTCGTTGAAAAATATTCAACGATGTCATAAAATAGTACAAATGTATCAAAACTTATATATCTTTTCATTTTGATTGAGTAATATTTCAATGTTAATTTATCGACATGTAAAATGTATTTTAAAACATAATAATTGCTAATTTGTCTCAAGTCGTAAAAAAAGAACTTAAATATTTACATCTGTATAAATATTAATGTCATTCGCCGAATTATATGGAAATAATAAAAAATTAATTCACAACTCGTATATATTGTTTCTATAAAATATTCACACATTATATATATATATATATATATATATATATATATATATATATATATAACGATAATTTAATAAATTCAAGACAATTTAAAAATTAATTATACAAATAAAAATTAACTAGTGTTAATATAGTATATGTCGTATATATATATATATATATATATATATATATATATATATAAATAATGTATATACATACACATGTGTGAGTGAAACAAATAATGTGTGTGTGTTTCTGTAATTTATATAGTAACATTCGTAAAATCGTATAATGTTGAAATTCATTATTAACATTTGATTATAAAGAGAAAAATACAATCAAAAATAAGATAATTAGGAACTAATCCTTATATTTATTATATATAATACATTTGATTAAACATTTCATTGACCCAACTGAGTTCAAGGAATTAAATTGATTAAACATTTTTATTAGAAAGAACTTTGAAAGAAATATTATTGTTCAGTTAAATCAAAAATTAATTTGGATTAAAAAGTATTGAATATGTTTTAAACACTTTAGTCTTTTAAATTACATAGTCATATTTTTGTTCCTTTTTTTCTGTTAATTGTACTTTATTTTCAATACATTTCTAAATAGTTTTGTTTATAATTATAAACACCAAGTCAGTAACAACTATAAAGTGTCAGGGATTTAGCCAGTAAGTCCTATGTATTTGTTTATTTTTATTACATACATACATACATACATACATACATACACACACACACACACACACACACACACACATATATATATATATATATATATATATTTGTAGAGAGAAAGAAAGAAAGAATTTGAATCCTGTCTGTTTTTTAGATTAGATGATATCTTTTTTAGATTTTAGATTTTTTAGACGATATATTGATTAGATGATATATTTTTTCTAATCTAATTAGACAACAAACGTCTGATCAAAAAAACAGACAAGATTCAAATCAAATATCAGTAAGATGTATCCTCTTCAGACATTACAAGAAATCCAAAAAAAGCAATGAGATGAACTAAAGGATTGATTAGTATTTGTAAATTATGAAAAAATATTTAATTCAATTCATATGAGAATAATTTTTATATTTGAAGAAAATAAGAATAAATAATAATTATTAAGAATATCTAGAAGAGATGAAGAAAAAGTACAATATCACAAATCGAAATTGGAGAGCTTTCAGACAAATTTTTTACTTGAGAAAGAGATAAAATAAGTAGAGAGTTCTACAAATTAATCAATAAAGTTTTAGAACATATAATGAGAGAAGAAAACTTTGAAAACAAAGAATAAAAATAAATAGGAATGTGTGTCGTATCTACGATTTGCAGACTAAGTACTATTTAAATGTAAAAAACAGAAGAACTAAAAATGATACTTTGAACACTTTCAGAGAAGTACAGAATAAATTAAACTAAAAATTATTTAGAATAAAATCAAAATCATGCTTTATAACTTCGTAGAAAAACTATAATGTAGGGGTTTCCAATAAACGCTTCAGAAGTTTAAATGGAAATAAAACAAAAAGTATTTGATTAATTAGATTATTGTTATTATTTTTTAAGCATATTCTATGGTATTAAATATGGAACACAATCACTCATATAACCATTACGACTTCACTTGACATAGTGCATTCGTTTAATACAATTTTTTTTACTTACTCTTTCACATAATTGTGGTCTAATTTCATGAATTACACGTTCAATGTTTATTTTTAATTCTTTTGTTATATGTGGTTTATCAACATAAACCAATGATTTTACATACTCACAGAAAATAATCTAATGAAGTTGAAACATATGATCTTGGTGGCCAATTGATGGGTCCATTTCGTGAAATAATGGACTCATTAAACTTTTGTTTCAATAAGTCTGTTAGAGTTTTTACAATTTCTAAACGTTGTTGAAGAGCTAAACGTTCCATAATAATTTATCAACCTATACTGAGTTTAAATGTTAAAATGAGCTTGAAAAAATTCAAACATGACTGCCACCAGCTATCAAAGTTCTAACATTTTTATTGGAAAATCTTATATTTAGAAAGGTGCAAATTAATAAATAGAAATATATGGAAAACAAAAACTAGACAGCATGGGTAGCAATTAGAAGGGTGAAATGATGCAATGAAGGATAAATTATCATTGATATTAAAACAGAAAGTATACTTTTAATGTATGCTACCAGCCTATATTTATAGGTAAATTTTTTTTACATTGAATGTAAAAATGAAACAAGTTATGACAACCCAACGAAACAAGGGTACGATAATGTTAGGAATTTTAATATATGATCAGAAAATCTGTAAACGAATATGAAAAATGGTAAAAATGGCTTAAAATAAATAAAATCTCTGAAGTGTACAAAGACAAGGCACATAGTAAAAAAAGAAAACTATAATTTACCAAATATAATTATGTAATGGAAACAAAGAGATAAAAGAAGACTAATAAAATTATATTATCAATGATGAAAAGATTAAATTGTGAAGCATGGTGAATGCGAAAGTTTTGTGCAAGCTGTAAAGAAGAAAATAAAGAAAATTTTTAAGAAAATCTAGAAACACTCAATAAGGTTTTCGCCTAACGGTGGGATGATACAAGTTTTAATTTTATAATATATTTATATATATATATATATATATATATATATATATATATATATATATACTAAAAGTAAATAAGAACTTATATTTTTATGAATTAAAATAATCACAAAAACATGTTAAATTTTAAAAAAATCCATTATTAAATAAACATTTGTTGTTAACGTACTATTTTTTAAAAAAATGTTTTTGAAAAATATATTTCTGTATTTATCTTATTTATATATATATATATATATATATATATATATATATATATATATATATATATATATATATATATATATATATATATAATTAAAGTTTCATTTCATAATTACAAAGTCATGAAAAGACTGTTAATGTTACTTTCCTAAAAAAATATTTTTAGAAATAATCATTTGGACAGTTTTTTAATCGAAGTAAAGATGTTATCTTTAATAAATGCATTTAAAATTTCAAAGAACTGTCCGTTAATATATTTTTTTAATTTTCTGATTTTTAGTATTAAAATGTTTATACTTGAAAAATAAAATTTTATGCTATATAATTATAAATTATGTTAAACAATTTCATAACGTTTTGTTAATTTGGTAAATAATGGATTATTTTTTATTTAGAAAATTTACTAATAACTGATTTTTAGTCTTTCAGAATAAACTTTTCCTTTTCCTTTCTCCATATGTAAATATTATATATATATGTATGTATGTTAAAAAAAACTAAAAAACTACATAAGACTTCTGGCTAAATCTCTGACACTTTGCAGTCGTTACTCACTTAATATTTATGATTACAAACAAAACTGTTCAAAAATTAATTGAAAATAACGTACAATTAACAGAAAAAAACAACAAAAATATCAGTAATTTAAAAGAATGAGATGTTTAAACCATATGAAATGAATTTTTCATTGAAAATATTTTTTTTTACTGATTAATGATATTTTTTTCAAAGTCTTTTCTCATAAAAATATTTAGTCAATTTAATCCCTTGAACTCAGTTGGTTCAATGAAATGTTTAATCAAATTTGTTATATATCGTAAATATTAGAATCCCTTTCTAATTATTTTATTTTTGATTCAATTTTTTAAGTATTCAAATATTAAAGGTGAATACAGACATTATACGATTTTACGAATTTTGCCATGTAAATTTCACGCACATTTATATATATTGAATTTACTTTAAGAATAAAAACCATTTATCATATTTTTTATGATCCACAAATAAAAAGGTATATAATTCAAATGTCATTTAGGTACAAGAGATGATATCGACACTTTAAATTTATATTTATTCCATTCTCCAAGATATTTTTTTCTATTTTTTTAATTATTAGTAAGAAATTGCAATATTTTGTCACCTTGGCCTACTCCATAAAAACTGATTTGAATCAACATCCAAAATAATATTTAATCAGTCATTAATTATTTTGACGGATTAATTTTTTCTAGAGTAACCTTTTTTATCAAATAAATATTGATTGATAAAAAATAACATATATATATATATATATACATATATATATATATATATATATATATATATATAATATGAATTATTAATCCAAAATATCTATAAGAAAAAAATATAAATTTAAATGAGAAATAAAAAAGTAAATATTAAATAATTTTTTTGTATACTATATATATATATATATATATATATATATATATATATATATATATAGAGAGAGAGAGAGAGAGAGAGAGAGAGAGAAAATTATTAATTTAAAATAACCATAAAAAATTAAAATAAAATAAGAAACAATATAAAAAATGTTAATTAAGACGTAAGTAACGAATGAAATCCTTATATATATAGAATGTCACAGTAAAATGTATACAGTTTGGCTCCATCCATCATTTCAGATCATTTAAACTTGAAAGGAGTGAAAATATAGTGAGTGATCAGCTGTTAAAATGTGTGTACATTTTTGGGACATCTGTATATTATTATATTAATCAATAAACTATACCTAATGCATATAATAGATATATAGGCATAGATTATATTATCTACTTTCTGAAGTAAAAAAAGTCATTGCAGTTTTATCCTTTTTTGTACTGTTTTTTATTCTTTATATTATTAAGTGCTCAAATTTGGATTTTTGAACAACAGAATTTCTAGATTTACAGATTTTCTAGTTACAATATTTATAACAATATTACATTAATTTTAATAATTCAAAACAAGTAATGACTAAAAATTCTATAGAGTATAAATATTATATTTCAAAAAATACTATTTTTGGCTGAAGAAAATATATTTAATTTCTAATTCGAATTAAGATAATATCAGAAATTATTATTTTTATTACTTTCGGCTTGAATATAGAAAAAAATATTAGAATTGTCTTTTTTATCATTTATATTTCTATTGTTCTCTTGTTCTATTCTAAAATTTATTAGTGAGTCAATATTGATATTTTGTTATAACTGGTTGCATTAATTATTTTTCCTTTTTAAAATACTAAGCTATCTAAATGCAACATATATATTAAAATCTGTCGTAGGAAAATATATTAGTAGTGACCTAATGATGGATACTAGAATAAAGAATTGTTTAGTACTTGTTCTCAATATAGAAACATGTACATGGGTTCGTTCAATTAACAAATAAATATATAGATTATTGTATCAAACGAGAAAAGTAATTTTTTAAAATTAAAGATAATTTTTAGTATTCTCTATTTTTGCAATAATATTATAAATAATATTTTTATATATTTTTTAACAAAAATTCAAAAAGAGTTTGGAAATATAATTTACGTTCAAAGAATAAATTATTATTAGAAAAATCATTTTGATTTATATATATAAATAAATATATATATATATATATATATATATATATATATATATAAATAATAGAAATGATTTTCCTGAATAATATAGAGCTCCTGTGTTATATACTAATTTTTTATTAATTATAATACAAATATCTTTAAATATTTAATTATGATTTTATTAATAATAAAGTATTGAAAATGTTATATTTATAAAATTATTAAAGGGTGATATAATAAGTTTTTAAAAACTTCAACTATAATTCTAAAAAATAGATAAAATAGAATTGATAATTTTATGTTAACATAAATAAATATATACACAAAACTAAAATGAATGAGTAAAAATGATTGCACAAAATATAATGAATAAGTATGTCAATATTATAAAGTGTATTGAAAATTTGTATAAAAGAAAAATATTAAATTATTCATATTAGAAGAAAGTAGATATTTTTTCTTTAATATAATATATATATATATATATATATATATATATATATATATATTTAGAATAGATGATTTAACTCTATGTTTAAAATCATGTATTTCATTTCTTAATGAGTATAATTTTTAGGTTTTTAATTGCACTAAATAAACGAATTCGAATAAAGTTTTTAATTACACTAAATTCGAATTTTATTACTAATTTGATATAAAACAATAAATTTCTTTTTAGAAATGTTATATTTTCATACTTGTTTAAATTTAATACAATTTATTTTTTATTATTTATTTTAACCTATTTTTTTAAATGTACATAAATAGATACAATGATTGATATGTTTTAATACTATTATATATATATATATATATATATATATATATATATATATATATATACATATATATATATTAAAATATAATTTCTGAAATTAGCAAACAACAATATTGCATATGGAATATTCGATTTAATTATTATTTGATTTATCTATATTATTAATTTATCTCCGAGACCAAGAATAGCAGGAAAGTAATATATATATATATATATATATATATATATATATATATATATATATATATATATTATGATATAAAATATATTTTTATTTTATATTTTATATGAATATTATTTTTTATTTTACATCTACCTCAAATCCTAGATATTTTTTACATTTTTGTTAGCAATATGTTTTGAACAATTTTCAAAAAGAAAATTAAATATACGAAATAAACTCTATTTCTTAAAAAAATAATTATATTTCATTTACAAAATATATTTATATAAATATAATAATACAAATGTTTATTGTAAATATTTATATTTATGTATATAAAGAAAGAATGATAAATAATAAATTATCTTATAAAATAATTAGATAAATTTTTAGACAAATTAAATTTTTGTTATATACAATATAAAATTGTCAAATTTCTATGGATATAAATATATATATATATATATATATATATATATATATATATATGTAAAGAGAGAGAGAGAGAGAGAGAGAAATGAAATATTATTAAAAATAAATAAATAATTATTGTTGAATTGATACTTTATACACAATCATAAATTAAAAATATATTAATATGGTCGTAAAATAGTTACAGATAATTAAAAATTATAAATTGATATGCGCGGACAAGAAAATAAAACTCATCGTGATCGGTAAAACAATCTTAATTAATAGTTATAAATATTCGTATACGCTTGATTACTGAACAAACTATAAGAAAAGAATTTTGTTGGCAACAAACATGACATGTGACGGAAATGGTTCTGATCACATTCAACGATATAAAAATGTTAACGTAATTTTAATAAAATAATTTTTATGAACCATGTCGAATATCAATAAGAGACTCAACATCACTATATACGAAAGTTGACTGTCTCACCTGTCGGTCTGTTTATGTCATATCTTTAACAAAATTTTAATATATTTATTATAATTTATGTATTACCTAATATGCATTAATATATATATATATATATATATATATATATATATATATATATATATATATATATATAAATATATATATATACACACACACATACACACATTAAAATATTCTAAATATTCAATATGTATAGTTCCAGGTTTTGTGAAATGTACAGTACAAATATTTTATTTACAATTTTTGATATATATAATATTTATAGCATAAAATATATTATAAATATCAAATAAAAATATATTTACTTACATTAGCAATGACTGAAAATTTATGAAGTTAAAACCCATCATTTAGATCAGTTGTTGGAAGTGCTCTGTAAAAAAATTAATTTTTTAATTTTTATTCCACACTTATAACAAAATAAAAATTCTATTTAGAACAATGTATAAAGAATATAATTTAATAAAAAAATAAAAAGGTATTTACAAAACACAAACACTGATTTGGATTAAAATTGATTTTGATTTGTTGCAGAAAATTACTTCATTTTGGAAAATTGATTGAGAAGATAGTTTGAAATATTAACGATAATTATTTTTTAGATTATTGTTTCGTGTAGCTATTTATGTACATATGTATATGTATATATATATATTTATATATATATATATATATATATATATATATATAATGAAATTAATATTATGTTTTCACATATTTACAATATATGCCCTGCATTTTAAATATGTATTTGGTTTTAGATTATTCGATCATTTTTATATGAATATACAATAATTTATACAGATTTTTAATATTTATTTAAATTTTAATGTTTTGTTCTATTAAGTAATTATAATTTTTTAACAAATTTAAAATTTTAATATACACCATTTATTTAATAATATTTATACAATTTTTGTGTATGTATATATATATACACACACACACATATATATATATATATATATATATATATATATATATATATATATATATTGGGTGAATGACATTGATAGATGATACAGATAGTACAGAATAGTAAATGATAATAAGGAATAAATGTATGTTAAAATATTTCAGTCTTATTTGAGCCACCCTATAATTTATAGACATATATATATATATATATATATATATATATATATATATATTCTCCTTAAATTATTGGAAAAAGAATTAAATGCCTTAGGGTCCTAAATTTAATGATAGGAAAATTCCAAATTGAATTACCCTGTTGTAGAAAAGACACTACGGTTTAATATATTACTCAAGCGAAGAACTTAATGAGGGATCAAATATCTGATGGGAAATTATCCATAATTTGAATGAGGCATCTCTTTGGAACAAAATATTGCTATTGAAGACAAGGGATTCATAGAAGGTTAATAGTATATGATATAGCAGACAAAGAAAAATCAGTGCGTTAAATATGGCATAGATATCTAAGAATAACGCTTACTATGGAGGAGTCTAGAAAAATTCATATTTGGAGGTAATATAACTTCTCGTTTTGTGGAAAAAACTAGAAATATATATATCATAAAACCCTTTATCAGCCCATTACTGAGCAAAAGTCTCATCGAATATTATTAAGCGGTGTATGTATACATACATACATACATACATATATATATATATATATATATATATATATATATATATATATGTTAGGTACTCTATGTCATATATTGACATAGAGTACCTAAAATGAGACTAAGAGATAGTAAAGAATAATGAATGATAGTAATTAAATAAATATATGTCTAAACCCAGTCAGTCTCATTTGGATCACTCAAAATAAAAAAAAATATTAGAAGATTATTTGTTAGATAATCTACTGAGTAACTAATTATTTAACCCATTGGAACGGAATAACGAGTCTGACTCGTAGTGCGTAACCAGATTTATAATAAGTTTAAAAGCTGTTAATTTTACAATAAAAAAAATATATTTTTTTAATAAGTACTGAAATATTTCATTTTGAATTTATTTTCAACCACTCCTTCAAAAAATAATAAAAAATGAATGCTGTAACAGTTAAAAAATGCTGAATTTTTGTCACGAATGTGTAAAAAAAAATATTGTCTCATTGGGTTAAATTTAAATATATCCCTATAATATTTATTTCCAGAAATTATTTATTCTCATATAGTACTAAAAATACAGTTCAACAAATTAATTTTAAAATTATTATAAATCAACAAATTAGAAAATGAATACTGAATGATTCTCACGAGTAAGTGTAATGTAATGTAACTAGGAGTGAGATAATTTGTCCGAGCTAAATTCCCATAGTTATTTTAATCACGGGCAATAACGTGCTCAAATATCTAAATAATTATAATCGGTGAATTGCTATACGTCAAGTGTAACTTCCCTCGAAAGTACAAAATCATAACTTCCGTTCAAACTGCCACTGCATTGAAAGATACAAATGAATAGTACTTCAATTACTTCTACACACTTGTTTGTTTATACGCTGTATATTAATCATCGTTCCATCGATTCTTCTAGTTGAATAAGTCGTACACAGAAATATGTTACTTTTTCTATAGAAGATTATATCGTGAGAAAATTATTTAAAAAAATCATACTTTTTTTGAATCAACATAAATTATTATTAAGTTAATATGTACATTTATTAAATAAATGTAAAAACATAGTTTTTTATGACATTAAAAAAAAATCAATTGCATTTGGGTGTGAAATATTATATATATATATATATATATATATATAGAGAGAGAGAGAGAGAGAGAAAGAGAGAGAGAGAGTCATCCAAATGTGACGTCTAGATTTATGTTTTATTTACCAGATGCGCTGGAATGACGTGCTATGCACGTCAACTGCTATCTGTACCAAATGTCGATAAGACGTACATAGCACGTTGTGTGATTTTTGCTAAGTTAAAATAACATCGGAGTTCAGTTACCAAGTGTCACACTTCTGTTTTGAAGGCATACAAGTGCTTTTTGTAGAACTTCATTAATTTTAAATATTTTCTTTGAATAATAATCAAGTAACTACAAAACACAATAATTTTTTTTTATTATTATAAAAAAACTATTTTATCAAAGAACTATTTTATTCTCATAATAGCGTATCAGAAAATGTTGTACTGGATTTATGTAGAACATTAATTGATTTTGAACACACCCTCTTTTTAGATAACTGGTATTCGTCACCAAAACTGTATCGGAAATTACATTTGCAAAAAATTAATACTATCGGAACAGTCAGATCTAATAGAAAGAATATGCCAAAAGATCTCGTAGCGACAAAATTAAAAACATTTTAAGTTCTTTTAAGATCTTACAATGGTATCTTAGCTGTAAAATGGAAGGACAAAAAAGATATATATTTACTTCCTTTAAAACATTCCAAGCAGAAATGATTGTAACAAAAAAGAAAAAATGTAGAAATTATACAGATCAAAATGGAAACATTACAAAACCTAATATAGTTTTAGATTACAATGATGGTATGGGTGGACTAGACCTGCAATATAACTATTTATCATCTTTTCCTTTAATGAGAAAATTTGCAAAAAGTTACAGAAAAATATTCTTTTATCTAATGGATATGGCATTTTTAATACCTCTATTCTATTCGGTAAAATAATAAACGTACCAAAACCCAAGAAATACTCCTTTTCAAAAATTATTAATAAATTTGTTAATCAATTTAAGAATTTTACTATAATGTTAATGTGTGTGTGTGTCTAAAATTTTATAAAAAAAAATATTTCAAATATCAACTCGCTGCGAATTGCTTTGGACGGATTTGCCACGCGTGCATGATAATTAATTGCCAGCGCAATTGGTTAAAAAAAAAACGAAAGAAATTATACACATGTTTTCCCATACACATGTTTCTTTTTAATAAAACATAAATTAATGAAATTGAAGGATACAAACATACATTTATTTGCCTATTATCATTTATTATTCTTTACTATCCTTCAGTTTCATATGGACTACTTTATATAAAGTCTCATATAAAAAGTAATTGATTTCCCTTTCAATATTTTTTCAAAATTATTTTTATATTTAATTTTACAGTAGTGTATTTTTAAGTTTAAAATTAATTATATATTAAAAGAATCAATTTTAAAAAATGAATTTTATATTTTATATTACTTTTTGAATTTCATTTATTATAATTTCTAAAAAAGACGTAGAAAAATGACCTTTCCGAAATTAGTTAACATTCAGTAGTATAATGTAACGAAACATATCCGAGTTGTTCCAGAAACGTATCACAATTATGATACATAATTAATAGGATTTCTTTCTAACAGTAATTTAAGAACACGAATTAGACAATTCTAAACTATACATAATGAATCATACTAATTTAGATCCAGTGAAAATAATGAGTAAGAAGCAGTCACGAGATCAGCAATATTGTAGACTTGTAAAATATACTACGTAACATATACAAGTCTCTAATCTAAATGATAATTTATTTTTGTTACTAAGACATAAAAAAACGACTCGAAAATATACTAATTACTGTTACAAATATAAACGAACGCATGAATCATTTCGACAAAAATTACTACCTTAATTAGAAAGATCGCAGTTACTGTGAAGTAGAAGCACATCAAAATCATCCATACGCATCCCACACTCGTTCCAGTCTCATAACATCTCTTTGTACGACAACAAGATCAAGTCCTTGTACACTATTGCCCTGCGGGTCAATCAAGGCAATTATATTTAAAAGCTTCGTTTGAACATCTTAACATATACGTTTATAGCGAGTGTGCAACATATAAATGAATGTCTTGGAAATGTTGTCTGAATTAATTTCGAGTTTGTATTAAGACACAAACACCACTCGAAACACGAATAACTTTTTTATGAAAACTTCAGCGAATTTTTTAATCGGATTTGTATTAGTTGATTAAACATGTTTTATATACAGGTAGAAACTTGTATTTTTTTACATCAAAGAATATTGGTAAAAAATAAAAATATGCAAATTATATGAATTATATATTTATGATAAAAATAAAGAATAATAGTATAAAAAACTAATATTAAGTCATCCAAATATGATGTCTAAATTTGTGTTTAATTAAATTTATGTATAGTTTATTTTGTTTCTTTTTAATAAAACACAGATATAGGCATCATATTTGGATGGCCTATATAAAAGAGAAACATTTGTTGTAATGTGATGAGAACTAAAAATAACATAAAATTAAATATTAACGTTTTTAATTGAAATTAGGTAGACATTTTAGCTGGTAATTAAAATAGAGTTTGGGCATAAAAATTTCAATACAAAAAAATATTCTATCCCTTAATTATTTTAAATTGTTATTAAAAATAAAATTCTCTAAATGTAAAAAAGAAATATTTATAAAAATATAAATTTGTGTGCACTAATACTGAAAATGCATACATACATATTAATATATTAAATGCAAATATCTTTCTTTCGAAGCACGTTGTACAAAATGTACGCGACACCGCACGTACGTTTACCAAACTCATTCCATTAAATACCCATTCGTCGTGCATCTATCCATCTACATTTATTCATTCATGTTTCATCATTCTTATCTCATAATTGGTGTAGGTATTAAATAATTGATGATGAATGAAACACCAGGAGGTCAATATTTGTACACTGTGCCCTTTTTATTTGGCCTTCGACCTCGACTTAAAGTAATTTAAATTAACCGCCTTTATGTAGGTTACTTTTTTATGTGTTGTTATATCGTTAATGGAAAATAATAGATATTGGTTACACGACATCCATCTGATTACTGTGAGACTCGGATTTGTGTGAGGGTAGTACAAGATGACACTCGTTCGATTCGTTAGAATTACTTGTTATTAATTTAATTGATTAAATCAATATTTGTATACAAAATGTAGTGAAATAATAGATTATTATTCTTATTGTAGTATTATTCTGAATGTTAGAACACTTTATTAAAAAAATATAATAACCAATGTTCTTTAAGTTAGAAATGGATGAAATTCGTACGGTTAGAGGAATCTATATCAAAAAGAAAATACTAATAATAAACAACGTTCTTAAATAAAAATTAATTACAATACAATACTTCAATAAAAATTTTGACAAAATTTATAAATAATTAAAATTCGAATATTCACATTTATTCTAAATAAGTGTATAAATTATTGCTGTTAATGATCTTATTTTCGCACAAACTAAAGAATTAATCAAATAAATGTCAATAATTCTTATCAAATTAATTAACATGACTGATACAAAATTAGTTTTAATATATATATATATATATATATATATATATATATATATATATATATAACGCATAGATTTGTGTTTTATTAAAAAGAAACTATACACATGTTTCCCTATACACCCCTTCATATACATGATTCTTTTTAATAAAATACAAATATGAGCGTCACATTTGGATGAGCCTATATATATATATATATATATATATATATATATATATATATATATATATATATATATATATATATATATATATACATATCAGTGCCGGAGGTACTTATAGGCTTGGCAGGCTGAAGCCTAAGAACTCAAAATATAAGGGGCCTCCGATCAATAATATGTGGGAGATTGGAAGAGACTCAGGGTTCTCACAAGTAGAATGGTCTAGGATCTCTTTTCGTATAAATCCGGCTTTATATGGGTTGTTTTTTAATCGTGATAGAACTTTAAATTGAATTCCTAACGAAAATTCTATCAAACCTAAAAAAACAAAACTTTATATATATATATATATATATATATATATATATATATATCTACATTTGTGTATGTATATAAAGAATGATAAAGAATGTTTTTTTTAGGTTAGATAGAACTATCGTTAGTGATTCAATTTAAAGTTCTATCATGTTTAAAAAACATTCTATAAAAACATTCCAGAATGAAGGATAGTAAAGAAAAGTAAATAATGGTAAGCAAATAAATTATATGTAACTAAATATTTCAGCCTCATTTGAGCCAACTACGTGTGTTTACTCGTATATATATATATATATATATATATATATATATATATATATATATATATATATATATATATACACACACATATGTATGTTTGTATGTATGTATATTTATATTATATAGGAAAAAAATATATTTAGAATGTAGTTGATATTCTTATATGTTTATGTCTCTTTTAGAGCAAAATTAAAAGTCCTCTTTAATAACGAAATTAAAAATATAGCTAATTTATTTTTTTCTGACATTGAAATTAATAAGAAATTTATTTTTTAAAAGATTCAGAAATGAATATTTAAAAAAACGAAAATAACGATTTTACAAGCAAATATAGTATTTACAACAGAACATTAAATTTGACTAATTATTTCAACTTAATTTATATCGAAGAAAATAGTCTATAATTAAATCTTTTAAAAAAAACTTTCAATACATTTGATTTAAAACTAATAAAATAATTTGTTTGAGCTAATGTAGTATATATCCCATTTGAACGTATTTAATTTGTATTCATTTATTTTGAAATAATAAATCAATAAAAAAAATCATGTTAAAATATTGATAAAACACTAAATTAAAATTATCAGTATTCCGTAAGTAGTTAATTACAAGCAATATAAATGTCTACTGTTATTTTTTGTCTCAAGTTTTATTGTATAAATAACAAGATATTTAAAAATATTTATAATCAATACAATACATACATATATATATATATATATATATATATATATATATAAATATATATATATATATATATATATATATATATATGTAGTGTCTTTTAGCACCGATAAAAAACCATGTTTCTAATACGTGAGTCATTCACAGGCAATTATGCTGGAGGGCTTCACGACCGATTAGTTGTGGCTTATTACAGGGTTCGTCACGCTAATTAGTGGTAGCGCCACTTGTCGTGCCCCTTGTATATCAACGTTACGACAGGTTATAATGAAGATTCAATAAGTGGTAAACCGGATTCGTTTTCAAGTCTGTATCATTAATTATATCTATAAGACTTAATTATATTGTTTTAATAACATGCTATAATTAAAATCGTATAAGAACACTATAATTATGCAACAAATACAATTTCATAATTAAATAAATAATTTATTAATATTCCAACTATAAAGTTGTTGTTTGTTTTATTTAAACGTGTTTTGTGTGATAATATCGTTATTTATATCGTTTTATTATAATTATACATTTATATCAGGCCGTATTGAATGAATTAGGCATTTAAATTAATATATATATATATATATAATCATCACGCCCACATCAGTCCACTACTGGACGAAAGCCACAATGAATGCTAACATTCATTGGTATTTTTATTATCGGATTGGTGAAGATTTTTTTATTCGGGGTTTACTCCTTCTCGACAATTATACAAGATGAGGTTGTCGGCCTTATACCCTCGACTTGAAAACAGGACTCTCCGACTGGGAATCGAACGCAATCTCCCGCATGACACGTTATAATGGTGATTTACTGTACTACCCAGTCGGTATATATATATATATATATATATATATATATATATATATATATATATATATATATATATATATATATATATATATATATATATATATATATATATATATACATATATATATATATACATATATATATATATATATATATATATATTATATATATAATATATATATATATTACATATATATATATATATAAGGTATATATATAAGATAATATATATATATATACATATATCGTATATATATTATAATACATATACATTATATAAATATATATATATATATATATATATATATATATATATATATATATATATATATATATATGGGTTATCCAAATGTGACGCCCAGATTTGTGTTTTATTAAAAAGAAACATGTGTATAAGGTGGTATATAAAGAAACATGTGTATATTCTTTTTTTAATAGAACATAAATCTAGGAGTCATATTGGGATGATCCTATATTAAATTTATTTATAATTTTGGATAAGTAACTTTGTATTAAATTCATTTACATATAAAATTATTTTGTATCACTTTAATCAAAATTGATAAATAAATTAAAATTAACACCCAATAAGATTGAATATAAAATACGATTTTTAACCCCAACAGCACAATAATTTAAAGTGTTCAATAATCACTTATTATTGTGATGTTGGGATTAAAATTCATTTGTATAAAGTGAATCAGCCACAGTTCCAAAACAACAAATTTATGAAATACGATTTAAAGACCAAATTAAATAATATTAAATGGAATTATCTTCACGCAGTAAACCCATCTGTTATTAAAATATTTTTATTATAAAGTAATTCTATATAAATCGATTAAATTGTTATTAGAATTATATATATATATATATATATATATATATATATATATAGAGAGAGAGAGAGAGAGAGAGAGATAAATAGATATGTGTGTTACGGGTGTTATAGTAAATGTCAGAAGTTTAAAATACAAATGGGCCGGTTATATAGTAAAAAGAGAAAAACACATAGATAAGAGAAATTTTTAATTTAGAAATCTAAATATACAAAAAGATCTAGGAGAAGTCCTTCGGATAGATGAAATAATTCATAAATGGATTAAAATAATAAAATAATTGGAAAATAAAATAAAATTCATTGGAATGGATTGACAAAGATAAGCATTGGGTCGATCGAAGTAAAAAGTTTTGGGAGAGTACTTCATTCAGAAGTGGATAAAAAGAAACTGATATATAGATACATACATACATATATATATATATATATATATATATATATATATGTGTGTGTGTGTGTGTGTGTGTGTGTGTGTTTCATAAATATATAATATAAATTTGATATAAGTGAGTTTGATGTTAGTGCGATGATGCGGATAATTAATAATATAACATGAATATGATCGGCGCATGCAGTCCCAGTTGTACGTGCGTCGTTGATGCAACACCGGAAAAGGGGTCAATTGTGCGAGATTGTTATTTGTCACCCGGCGACAGGCGCGCTTGGCCGGCATGCAGTGCTACTAATTATCTTATCGTCATCACTTCACGACCCTACAAGTACTCTAACGAATTTCACGCTTTCATGTTTAACGTTACACAAAATATGCATGCATATAACACTAACATATACATATAAGCAGATGCACTCAAATACGTGTGTGTGTGAATATATATGTATGTTTGTATATATATATATATATATATATATACAGGATTTTTTTTAAACGTGCTAAAACTTAAAATTGAATCCCTATCGAAAATTCTATCTAACCTAAGAAAGCTCCCCTTATCATATATATATAGATATATATATATATATATATATATACAGGATATTTTTTTAAACGTGCTAAAACTTAAAATTGAATCCCTATCGAAATATATCTATCTAATATATATATATATATATATATATATATATATATATATATATATATATATATATATATATATATATATATATATATGATAAGGGGAGTTTTTTAGGTTATATATCAGTTATTATATATCAGTCTTTTCCTATCTAGATGAATGTCCTAATCTAAACTTTCCACTTTAAGCAATCCTATGTATATTTCTTCCATTGTACTCTGATGAATTTTCAGATGTCTCAATTCATCTAACCTCTGCTTTCTTTCAAAGTCTTTATTATATGGGTTCTGGGTTCCCAATAAAAAATTCTTTTGCTAATCAGTGATTATCTCTTCTTACTATATAATAAGCTCATATCCATTTTAAAATGTTCATTTTAGTTGTAACGTCAGAACTTTGGTTTAATTGTAACGTCAGAAATTTGGTCATTATTTTCTAATAATTTCTCTTTTTTATTTCGACAAGTTATTCCTAACATGCATATTTTTACATTTCTTTGTAATAGAAGTCAATATACACTTTAATACATTTAATTCCATTAGGGTCCTTGTGCCAAGTCTTAGATTTTTCAGTTGGGTTGCAGGAGTCATTTGTAACCAATGTCACTCTATTCGATAAAACTGTTTAAAGTACGTATATAATAGCATTAGTACTCCTAATGTATAAAAATCGCCCATATATATATATATATATATATCGATTTTTCTAAAGATAATGAATAAATTTAATAATTTAAAAAAATCCTCGTATATTAGAAAAATTAAATAATTGAAAATGTTACTAATGTTTTAAAATTAAATAAAAAAATAAATGTTGATACTATTCACCTTACTAAAATCATTTATAATATTAAAATATAAAAAATGTAAAAATATAATATTCTTATTACTATATTTCAATTTAGATAAATGTCTAAAACTGTTAAAACATTTTTTTTGTACTTATCAGTTTATATTAATGTAATACTTATTGATGGTTGAGTTAATAATGAGTATCACTTATTGACAAAAAGTAAATATTAATAGAATATTTTTAAACGTAATTATCTATAAAAAGGAACATATTTAAACGAAATAACACTTTTTTTTAATATCGAATATATATATATATATATATATATATATATATATATATATATACAGGGTCATCCAGAACTGTATAATGTTAACACATTATGACTTTTCAAATGACATCATAAACATTTTTTAGTAGAAGGTTACAATTTTAACCATGGATAGGTACATTGCAGCAACGTATTTACATTATTCAAAATTATTATGAATATAGGCATACTTTGAAAAATACTAATCACAAAATCCATGAATTTTTAGTGTAAATAATCGGCCAAGTTAGATTTCAATTCAAAGATTAGTGAAAAAATTCAAAAAAACTGGTTATGTTATTGATAAAAATTGGAAGACCAAAAACTATATGCACAAATGAAAACATTGCTGCTTTAAATGAAAGTGTTGAAAATGAACAAACATCATCAATTTCACGTCTTATGCAAAATTTTGGCATATCTTATGGCTCTTTATGAAGTATTTTGCATAAATACTTGCATTTACACGTGTACAAAATTCAATTAACTCAGGAATTGAAAGAAAGAGAACATTTACAACGTCGTAATTTCGCTATTTGGATTATTGAATTACGAACAACAGATCCTTTGTTTTCAAGCCAATTTTTTTAACGATGGAGCTCATTTCACAATGGATGGATTCGTTAATAAGCAAAATTATCATATTTCGAGCGATGAAAATCCTCGTGTTATTCATGAAAAATTCCTACACCAACAAAAAGTCACTGTTTGGGCAAATGGAATCATTGGACCATTTTTTCGAAGATAATGCTTGAAATGCTGTTACTGTGAATTCTGAGGTATACCAATCAATGTCGAGTGACTTTTTATGGACATAATTGAATGATATCGATGTGCCTGATGTCTATATCTAGCAAAACGGTGTTACATGTCACCTAACTCGAGGAAACATTAAGTTTTTGAGATCGAAATTTCATCAACGTGTAATTTCACGAAATGCAGATTTCAATTGGCATCCAAGATCATGAGATTTAATACCATTAGATTTTTTTGTGATTTTTTTTGAAAAATCAATTCTATGCTAACAAACTACAAACAATTAGTGGCTTAAAGAACAACATTCGAGTTGCAATTCGTGTAATAAATCCAGTAACGTGTCGAAAAGTCATTGAAAATTTCGATATTCGAATTAATGCCTACAGATGCAGTCGTGGTGGACATTTTAACGATATTCTGTTCCATGTATAATTGTAATGAATCATACTTTCAATAAAAAAACAGCTTGAAAAAAATCCAAACAGTTTGTATTTAATTAAAAAGAAACATGTAGACGTGTTTTTTGGATGATCATATATATATATATACATATGTAGGTCAAATGCTTAAAAATCAATCTAATATGAAGTAATATTTTGTTTATGAGATCACTTTCAAATTACAAATTAATTCGATAATTGACGTTAACAGTTGACGTAAACATTTTATAAATAATCTAAACAAGAAAAATATATGTGAACGTATATTTTCTTCTTTAAAAGAATATAAGCTCGACGGATATTTGATCAAATGTACATGAAATAGTAAAAAAATATTATGACGTTTTCGAAAAAAGTAATTAGTTTTGTCCAGCACTTAACATATTAAACGTAATCATCTTAACTTATTTTATTCAATTATAAATTAAATAAATGATACTTATTGAAAAGTTTTGTTCAAATTAGACATACTTAAAAAATTATAAAAACAGTGTTCTCACTTGAAATACTTTTGAAGAACCCTCAAAAATATTTTATTTTAAATATTTAAATATGTTACACCAGGACGCTGAACCAAACGTTGAAGAACTCTGTTGTATGTACTATAGTAGACAATTATTGTATTTACTATTTTAATTAAACATAATCTTGCACGAGCTGTATTCCATTCATTCATAAATTTGTTTCAAGAAGATGAAACGTGTCGTGGCAGAGTGAGCACGATTATGAGAGACGGAACTCGCGACCGGTTACTTATAATTGAACTGTGGGGGCGATTTTTTAAATTAGCTTGCAAGAATTTTATTTTTTTTATTTTTTTAATCGACAATTTAGCCAATTGTTTAAGTAGCAAGTATTATTGTAGTTACTCGACTTAATTGAAACTGTTGTGTTCTTAGCCGTCAAAATTACTATTGTTTTTGTACATATTGTGCAATTTGAAACGAGGCGCAATTTATTAATTTAGTTTTTATTTAATTTGACATATTTTTGTTGGATCATTTATTTTTTCGACGAGACTACATATATATATATATATATATATATATATATATATAGAGAGAGAGAGAGAGAGAGATGTTTTTTAACCATAATAGAACTTTAAATTGAATCCCTATCTAAAGTTCTATCACACCTAAAAAAACACCTTTCTCTCTCTCTCTCTCTTTCTCTATATATATATATATACAAATTACAATTTTCGCCTCAATAATAAAAAATTTAATTATATATTAATATTTTTAGACTTTTTTCTCTTTAAACAAATGTTGCAAGTGAACTATCATAAAAAGTGATTATAATAATACTAATAACAAATAAAATTAATATTTTAATACAAACTAGTGAACTATCAGTTGCGAGGCGCAAAAACGACGTTTATTTGAATTTTATAGATACAGTATATATTTTAATAACAAATTACAATTGAATAGATCCTACTTTCAATAATAAAATTTAACATGATATATTGAATTCAGTGCAGCTCCTCTTTCGATTCCCGAAACCTCCAAAAAAGGCGCTTAAGTTTGGCTGAAATCAAAAAAGTCAATTATAATAGATTAATGCAGGTATTAACGAAGGAATAATTAAAATTTTATTTTTGACAAACTTTGCTCTACTTATAAATCCAAATAGTCATTTTTGTAAAGCAATTCCTTCGTTCAATTTTGCTTGAGAAATATTATTTGACCGATTTATTTCTGAGATACATACCCTTAAAATCAAAACCCTTTAGAATCATTTGAGTCATCTTATAAAGAGTTTATAAAAAATAATGAATAATTGGGGAAAAAATATTGAGGATTAGCTCAAAAGCAAAAATATGAAATGTTTATTAAATTTATGACTGTACACATACCCTTAAAATCAAAACCGTTTAGAAATTAATTTAAAAAATAATGAAAACTGGAAGTATCTTGTTTCAATTAATTTGTAAAAAACTGGAAGTAGTTTTTTTCAACAACGAACTGAGCAGAGGAAAATTCTTCTCAATGTTAATAACTATGCTTGAATGTATAAATTAAAGATCTTAATTATTATGAAAATGTTAAAATAGATATACAAAAATTTTAAATTTATTTTATTTTTTAAAAGTTTTCTTTAAAAATTTGACTCATACAATTTCATTATTTGAGTGGAAATTTCATATTGATAACACATTTCATTTTGCAGAAAATAAAATACACATGAAAATAATTTCAAGTTAATATTCATATAATTTTAAAAAAATGATTTCAATTGTGAACAATGTTTAAAATTTTTACAATGAAGTTCCATTCGATGTTATGATATGTCATTAGTTTCCAGAGTTTAATAGAAATCGTTATTTATACAATGGATATTTATATTAATTATAATTGATAAAAGTATTAAATAATATATAAGGTCATCCAAATGTGATGCTTAGATTTGTGTTTTGTTAAAAAGAAACATGTGTATAGTATGGTGTATAGGGAAACATGTGTATAGTTTATTTTATTTCTTTTTAATAAAACATAAATCTAGGCGTCACATTTGGATGATCCTATATATTAGTTGTTTTGGAAGTGTGGCTGATTCACTTTACACAAATGAATTTTAACCCCAACACCACAATAATTATTATTGTGGTGTTGGGGTTAAAATTCATTTGTGTAAAATGATCCTATATAATTAATTAATCATATAATAAAGGAAAAAAATTCAAAATGATTTGTTTTTAATACACAATTAAATAAAAATAATTAAGCAGAAATAACATACTCTTTAATATAAACTTTTTTCGAATTAATTTATATTCGAAATTTCTAATAAACATTTTTAATTAAACACGTATCATTTTTCATAGTATCGCTCTTTCGATTACTAATGTCGTTAGTCTCGTTGATAAGTCCATCCGCAATAAACTAACAGGCGGTAATAACGAATAGAAAAAAATCAAATGTCAACTTCACAACAATTAACCCAGCATCCTGTTTCCAGAAGAACAGGAGCGACGCTTCTAGCTGTTGACCCGGCTTGATGTGACCAGCTGCTGTCATAATTAAAGTCGTACATAATTGTGACAAAAAATTTGATTTGATATATGAAACGAAAAAAAATACGCAAGTGCGCGCGTGGTTGTACTCAATTCATTAAACTTATTTATGTTGTTAGTTAGTTTGTTGCTGCCTTTTTATATTTGTACAGTTTTTTTCACTTCGTTTGTCCACTGTTAATGTCAATTATCGAATTAATCCCGTAATTTGAAATTGATCTCATGAACAACAATATTATTTCATTTTAAATTGATTCTTGAACATATGACATGCACATATCTATATCTATATATATATATATATATATATATATATATATATATATATATATATATATATATATATAGATATACAAAAACATACTACATACAGACATTTTTGATAATTAAAAAAAATATTTTAAATATTTTTTACTTAATATTTACTTTTAAAGGTATTTTAATTTTCTTTTTTTCAATAAATGATTATCATTATTTACTCAAATATCGATAAGTGTTATATTAATATAAACTAATAAATATAAAGAAAATTTTAACAGTTCTAAAAATGTATCTAAGTATAATAATACGAAACTTA
>CP092090.1:47641067-47748567 GCA_029203775.1 Neoneuromus ignobilis
TGAAGAAAATAGTGTTGGGGAATCGTCGAATTAATTAGAGAAATTGCTGATGAATTTTTCAATTTTAACGGGTGTTTTAGACATGAGACGTGTGTCAGCGACGAAATTGCTCAATTTACCCTTGAATCGTCCAAAGCTATTGAATGACGTCAACGACGACCCAGATTTACTCGACAGGGTCATTGACGAAACATGAGTATAATGACGTCGAAACTAAGACTCAATTGTCCCAGTGGAGGCATTCCGGATCACCAAGACCAAAAAAGCACGCCAAGATCAAATGTGAAGATTTTGCTTACAGTTTTCTTTGATTGCAGGGGCGTGGTGCATCATGAGTTCTTGGCACAGGGTAGAACAGTAAATAAGGAATATTACCTGCAAGTTATGCGCAATTTGCGCGAAGCAATCCGTCAGAAAAAATTGTGGAAGAACAAAAAACGCCCCCTATCGTTGCTTTTAAAATTTTTGGCTTAATGATGCCGCAGGCACCGTATTCCCAGACCTGGCCCCCTGTGACTTCTTCTTGTTCCCGAAACTGAAAAAGCCCATGAAAGGACGGCGTTTTGCAACGATTGAGGAAATAAAGACGGCATCTGAACAAGATCACAAAAATGATTTTTTGAAATGCTTTGAGGATTGGAAAAAGCGTTGGCACAAGTGCATTAAAGGGGACGAAATAAAAATTGATGAATAAATAAATATTCTTTGAAAAAAATAAAAATTCACCTTATTTTTTGATCACACCTCGTATATACGTCAAACGCAGTTAACTAATTAAGGGGTCAAGTTCAGTTAAAAAAGAAAAAAAAGTAATTTAAAAAAACTATAACACGTTTCTCAATAAATGTTCGGGTATCTAAAAACTTATATTTTAAAGAAGTTTACATATTTTTTTCAATAAAAACTAAAAGTAAAAGAGATATGGTCATTCTTCCATAGGCCCTGTGAAAAAAAATGTTTGCGGTGATCACTGTTGCTCAAATGTGGATCGTATGAAATCAAAAAATGAAGAAGATTTATACATTATATAATTTATACATTAAATTATGTAATCCCTGAACGATAAGTTTTTTGAAATATTGATTTAGAAGAAAATAACCGAAATTCTAATAATTTGTGTTGAAAAAATTGCTCATTTTAGTCAATAAAAAAAATTATTTAACAGAAAACAGTCCTTCATTCAAAGATTATTTTTTTGTTTCTATAATAAACCTGAAAAATTTCAAATAAATCAATGCAGTCTTTTTCGAGATATTTTTGTCACAGGTTTTGAAAATGCGATTTTCAGAAAAACTCGTTTAAAGTTTAAAAACCAGTTTACACTTAAATAACATGTTTTTAAAACTACACAGTCATTAATTCCAAGTCCATGTAATAAGCCTTTTGAACTAGACGTAACCTCCAAAATGTCTATTTCTCTCTCTCTCTCTCTCTCTATATATATATATATATATATATGGAGATTTTTAAACATGACAGAACTTTAAATTAAATCCCTATCGAAAGTTCTATCTAACCTAAAAAAGAACATCATTTATCATACCTTTATATACACACACGTATAAAAGTGTTTCCTTAGTTTAGATAAAACTTTTGATAGGGATTCAATTTAAAGTTCTATCGCATTTAAAAACAGGGTGTGTGTACTTATATACGCACACCAGAAGTGAAACTTCTTTACCGTAAAGTAATAAGAAGGTAAATGGTCAAACTCATGCCTAAAACTCGTAAATATAAAAATTCTTCAGAATAAAGTAAGTAACAAAATGGAGAAATACAGTAGGGAGAGAGATGGTAAATACACGGGATAAAAATTTAAGTAGAAAATGATCATTTTTTTAAATAAATTACATTTTTACAATTATGTAATATTAAGTAAGATTAATATTTATTTTCAAATTAAAACTTTTATAAAATTATGAATTATGAAAATTTATTCGTTTTCGTTTGGAATTTAACAGTGAAATTATTCAAATGGTAAATACAACGTGCTCCTCCTATTGTTTAACATATAAATAATTATATATTTATATGTTAACACGACGCACATGCATCATAGGCCTCACTACTTCTCTACCCTATGCTGTATGTATACTAAAACTACTTATCTATGTCTCACCACTTTTTTCTGATGAATTTCGTGGCTGTGCGTACGTCACTTCCGTCGCATGTAAAAAATTTACCCCAACGCCGCTAAAGAAGTTTCACTTCAAAAACACCTTTATATACTCCAAATGTTCGAGCGGAACGTATATTTATGCCTATAGCTCCATCAATTTTAGTGGGATTCATTTGAAATTTTCAGGGAATATTATCCAAATATTATAATTACAGAAATGTTACAATAAAAAAATTGAATTTTTCGACTTTCTGACTGAGCGTGAGACTATTTAAATAAATAATGTCAGAACATAAGAAAATATGTTTTAAAAAAAAGAGTAATAAAAATGGCTTTGTATTTTATGTAAACATGAAAATATCTGTGAAAATGTCAAATCTTATTATTGTAATTGCATTGAATTATTGTCGTTTTCAACAAAAACAAATATTGAGAAATTCTTTTACAAACAAATGGATATTATAAAGTTAATATAAACCAGGCAACCAGACAATTAGCACATCGCGAGCTATCATCCTTTTTTCCTTTGAACGCCATATAAATCGGTCCATTCATTCATAAATGAATCATGAATGAATGAAACTTAAATGAGCGACACAACACAACATATAAATACTAACACAAGCTGCTGTTATGTGCTTGTGCTTGTGAATTAATCATTTAAAACACATCGCTTTTAATAAACACGTACCAGAATGAGGCATACCGACTTTGTCATAGGATCGTTTCAAAAGAACTGTCTGAATCAGAAATGACCGTGAAATGAAATCATAACGATACTTTCTTAATTATTTAATTAATTCGCAAGAAGATAAATATTTATTTAAATTTTATAGTATACGGAATTGATTTTACTCAAACGATTCGCTTTTGCCGTTACGATTGTGGTTTTCGACATATAAAAAGTTTCATGTTACAAGTATTTCATATATTTTGGTTTAACTGAAAACAAGAATGCTTTTGTCTATTTCGTATGTAACTGAATATTTTATATGACTAAAATAGTTCTGTATAATATTGTGACTGTTGTTACAATTGAGATTAATGATACTAATAATTAAGATTATGAGTTATAGATCTGAAATATATGATGAAAATTAATTTAAGTTGATCACAACATAATGATGTATGTTTAATATAACGTTTTTAAATCACACACTAAGAATTTAAAATATTTTAATTGCCAATTTAAGAAAAATGCGCATACAATTTTCTAATCTTCTCTATTCTCTATATTATTTTTTTTAATAATTTATATATTCTGGTTTTATTGTATTTTGTTAGGATTGATATAAATGTTTCTACCATAATAATTGGTACATCTTTCAAGTTTATTAAATTAATTAATAATGAAACTGATTTCGAATCAAAAAAGTATTTAACAAAAACTGTAACAACCAACATTTTTATAAAACAATTACAACAAATGTACAGTATTTTTAATAAACAATTATATAGGGTGTTTCAAATAAAAGTAAAGGGTTTATACATACATTTACTTGCTTACTATCGTTAAGTCTCATTTGGCCACCTTATAGTAATTTGCAAATAATCTGATTTTTAATTTAAAAAGATTATTTTTGTAGTGTTGGGGATGAAAATTCATTTATGTTAAAGTGAATTTCACAACTTCAAAACAATCAGAAAGATTATTTTATTTTAGATTTTTTAAAAATCATTTGTTCCAATTTAAAAAAAAGTTTATTAAATTTTATTAATAAAAAATTCGGAGTTAAAATGATTGAATATTATTCTTGATTAATATCAGATAAATTACAATGAATTTATATTTAATTTCATACATATACAAGGGGGATCCTCCTCCTACTCATTTCGCTCGTCGATCCCCGAACTTCTGTTTAACAATGTAATTAAGTTATAAAAAATAAAACGTTTAGAAAGCTATGTTAATGCTTCTATGTTTATTATAGATTGGTTGGTCTGATGTGAATTCAAATTTGATGACAATAAAAATAAAAATTGTTTTGTCTGAAAAACAGTCCGAAAAATATGCTTAAAAATCAATCTTTTTTCCATTTTTCATTAATTTTAATGTCATAAAATTTGTATTTCGGTTATCTAGAAAAACTTCAGAAAAGTACGGAAGCGAAATTTCTTTATCTCTTTTTATATAAAATAATTCCATCGCAAAATTAATGTCATTAATACTTACGACACTTTGAAAAATATTAACGATTTCAATTGCGGAGTGACCAGAAAATTTTAAGACACATCACCACGCAATTACAATCGTTAATCTTCGAAGGTAATCATTTACGATCGGAATAGATAAAGGTATTAATTTTACGATAGAAATATTTCATTTATATAAAAAGGCACTATTCAGAGTTTAAAGTTTATATTTATTTTTATAGAAAACTTGCCGAGTTCACTCGAATAAATACTTGTTATTTATTTTTTGTAGCTTATACATATTTACTGAAAGGCAATATTTTTAAATTAAAACATCTTTAAATTACAAAAGTATAAAATTTGATTTAACCGTTTGAAGAAAGTTACTGAAATTTTTAAAAAATCTTAACTTTTTTGAATTATGTTTTGGGCTCATAAGAACATGTTTTTGCTTTCTAATTTGTTTTTTGTTTGTCAATAATAAATTATAGGAATAATTACACGGTGAAACCACTATGCTGCTTGGACTCTTATGAAAGAGGGAAATGGAGATATGTAAATGGGGTGGTTTTATAGTGGAAGGCCTGTGTAGCAAACTAAAAATCATTTCCGAAGAGGTAGTTACACCATGGAACTACTGTGATTCAAAGAGTTAATATGTCTGTATAGTAAATATAATATTTCTATCTAAATACATATAAACAAAAACGAATAAGCAATAAATAATTATTAACACTAATTAAATTTTCTGATTCAAAAATAGTAATATTTGTAAAAAAGTAGATACTGTGTTAGAGTACTTTTTGCATTTATTTTAAAATTACAGTATATTTTTGAAAATCCATTTTTGATTTCATTAAATAATAAAAATATAATGATAATAAAATTGAATACTACAATCTTCAATTAAATAATATTTTATTTGAAATTAATTCTTACTAGATATATGGTCATCCAAATGTGACGCCTCGATTTGTGTTTTATTAAAAAGAAACATGTGTACAGTTTCTTTTGTATCTTTTTAATAAAACACAAATTTAGACGACATATTTGGATAACCTTATATATGAATAAAATAGTTAGATACAATTATTTGCTACATTATTATGTATATTTTACTAAAATTAAAGTTGTGAAAAAAGTTTATAAAAAGTAAGTGTAATTTGTTTTCTTAATTTTGAAATAGGATGTAAGAGTTAGGATATATCACTTATATTTTTCCCATTAAAATGTTCTAATTAAATGTTACATATCGTGTTATCGATAGGGATGTAGAGTTTGGATCTTTCGTGAGACAAGAAGTCTATCTCTACCTAAAATAAAGATATAGGGTATTTCATTGCCCTTAAAATAGAAATTTCGTTTGAAAGTAGATAAAAATGCGAAACCAAGGAAAAACTATTGGCATTAAAAGTCCTCCGAGTATTCTAAGTATCAATAGTTATGGAGTGTAGAAATACTCAAGATAATATTACTGATTATGGTATCAAAAAATGATTCAAGGTCAAAGGTAAGCAATACTTGTAAAACAAATAAAATTTTTCAGAACAAAAAACTTTTATTGATCAACAATCATTTTAATTTAGATAAGAGGAAATCATTTATAAAAACTTTTGTTTGGTGTATGCATACTTCTATGTTTTAACTACTTTTTTAGAATATAAAATCTTAGATTTGTTTTATTTAAATGTATTTTGATTACAACTTTATGGTTATTTAAAGTATTTTGTTTGACTAAGAATTGTGTCAAATTTTCGTACAAATACTAAATATAACTTACAAAAGAGTTCATTGTACAACACAGGATATGACCTTAAACTTCCATATTATAAACAGTTTAATTAATATCTAATTTCAGTTATAAAAGATTTAACTTTTATATTCTATACATATTTTTTATGTGTATAAATAAAAATATATAATTATAAAAAAATATTTTTAAACAAAACGTTGATAATTTTAATTCAATGACGATATAAACTTCACAAAAGAAAATAAATAATGACTGAAGTAAACGTTTATTATTTCTTAAAGAGAATATAAATATTTACAAGTAATTTATTTATATTATTTTTCTAATAGTATTATATCTAGAATAATAAAAACTATGCATTTATAATCAGTTTTATTGTTTATTTGTTTTACAGACAAATAAGAAGTAATTCTCGTAAATAAAATCCATATTATGCACAATATTTAACAAACTTATCCAACAATACAAGTCGTTAAAATAAAACATATGTACCCATATTTATTCCTCCATGTACATATATATTATATTTAATCTACATTTTTCCAATTCCTGTTCTAATACCAAGTAATTAAATGTAATATCACTCTAATTACCTAATTAAAATAATAGATAACACGCATCAGGTATGCAGACATCCAACAATTTCTTTACGTAATATTGACGTCAATTCAAAAACAGACATTGAAATAATAAGCTTACATAAATGAATAATTGTTCTGCATCAGCGAACGAAATGAAATATTATTGTAGTTTATGTGCAAATATATGTGTTCAACAATAGTTCACTTAACCTTGTTAATAAGCAATCGTTTTTACAGAACATAAACGACGCAATAGATGGGAAACAATTAATGAAAAATGGTTCTAGTACAATTGTTATTTTTTTCAGAATGTATCTCATGCAATCACAACACGCGAGTACAAAAAAAAATCAAAACAAGCAATAGTTCACCTCAATTAACTCTTGTGTTCTGTTTGAAAACAAATTGTCCTATTCATCACGTAACAGCTAAACAAACCTGACCGTACTGGTAAAATGCCACGATGTTTTGTTGAAATTGTCGCGTCACTCTCTCATCATTAATCTTTATTTGCTAACATAGTTGGAGGCATTGAATATCATAAAATAATACCACCACTGTTGTCAAAGAACTTGTAAATATGGATGAGATTGAATATTACATTGACATGCTCTTTTAAAGATGTTGAGTAACGCTTTTGTAAAGGTGTTTTCTTTTGACTGAAATATATGTAACGATACTTTTTCATGGACTCCATTTCAATGATACGTTCGTTTTGCTCCGCTTAAGACTATTATTCATTCTCGTTTGTGTTGTGAAGCTCAACAACACGTTTTGTTTTCAATGATGTCAACTTTGCTAATCTATTTTTTTATCTCAGTGTTTTTTTATCTTTTCACGAACCTGAATATTAACTAGCAACGAAATACATGCATGTAAGCGGAAATTAATTGTTAAAAAATCACAGACGTTCATAGAAAATGTTAGAGAAGACAACTATAATAATTCTGTATAATTTATTTACTAATAAAACAATAGTTTTTTTTTATTATTTAAATTTAATTTCATAATTTTGTTGAGAGTGATTTTACATGATATACAAACACACACATACTTTTCTATATATATATATATATATATATATATATATAGAGAGAGAGAGAGAGAGAGAGAGAGAGAAAGAGAGAAGCCTAAATAAGATTGGATGGTTTAGATATACATTTACTTATTTATTACCATTTATTATTATTTATAATCATTTAGTCTTATTTGGGCCACATTATATATATATATATATATATATATATATATATATATATATATATATATATATATATATATACATACATATCATAATAAAAAATCTTAATATCTACTGTAAGATTTTCAATGTTAAAAAGTAGATTTAATTCAGTAGAATTAAAATGAAAATTAATTTGTATACAATATATAAATATATTGTAACTTATTATTAAAATAAATAATCAATATTTAAATAGAAATTTTGTAACTAAAATATATAAATCATTTTAGATTTTTTTGTAGTTATTTTTTGTTATTATAAATTGGACATATTTTATATATTATTTCACAATTGTAGAATTATTTACAATAAAAGTTAATTATAAACAATAAATATTAATTTAGAAACGTGCTCAAATATTATTATAGCATTATTTACTGTAAAAAATACTATGTCATGTCAAAATCAAATTATATTTAAAATGAACTACTATATACATAAATTTAAATTGGAATATATTAAAAAATATATTAATAATTACAAAAGTTTAAAATTAATTCCAATCAAACCGTTTTATTAATTTACAAAAATCAATTTAAATTTCATTTTAAAAAACATCTAAAACAAGTTCCAGCTATAAATCTCAATTTTAGAACATACATTTTTTTCTTACAATAAACGTCGATCTGTATTGTTAACACACCTGTTCAAATTAAGATTTATTGAATGCTATCCGATCACAGATATTGTTGACATTATCGAACCGAATCTTAATACGACATCTATTGATTAGCTTTTATATAATACCGAAACGATTTCATATAAGAAAAAAAACTTTCTCGAGTTCACAGAAAATTGCTGAAGGATACTTAATATTTATTAAGAGGTAGTTTGTGTACTCTTTAAGAGATTTTAAAGGATTAAACAAATTGAAGTGTTTGTAATAGATAGATAATAGATATTTTTTCCAATTTGAAATACGATAAGGGTTGTGGTCGATGATAGCACAAATAGTTTGTAATGATCAAAGTATACAAAAAATGTAATTTAATATAGTTTTTTTTAAATAACTGTTTACAAAAGTAATTTATGTTAGAGAACAAGGTTTTTTTGTAAGCCTTTTTTTATATATTACACATTTTAAATTGATATGTCTATACAATAAAAAGGCAAAATGAAATTTTAAGCAATACACAGTTTATATAGTTTTTTTATTATGTATGTATGTATATATATATATATATATATATATATATATATATATATATATATATATATATATATATAGAGAGAGAGAGAGAGAGAGAGAGATTTTCTCAGAAATTTCAGATAAATTTAAAAAATAGAAAAATTAGACAAATTAAAAATGGATCTCATGATAAATTTAATAAGATAAAATTATATACAACAGATTTTCACATTAGAATAAAATTGAATTTAAGTAAGTAAAAATAGAAGACATTTATAACTATGTATACCTAAGACAATTGACACTAAAAAAACATTTATGGATGAAGTGAATAGAAGAATAAAAATAGAATGGTATCAGTTCAAGGAAAATTTTCATATTATGAAATCGGAAATTTCACTACGACTGATAAGAAAGGTTTTGATCCTTATATCATTCCTATTCTCTAATAAAGACACTTTAGACGTATTACAAAATTTTATTATTATTTGATTAACTGTTTCATTCAAAATACGAAAGCATGATTATATAATTGTTTCAAAAATTAAGATTTAAATCTTTACATATATATTTTAATCTCTTATAATAATTAAAGAAAAATATGTTCTTCCTGATCTCAAGTAAAGCTACTTTTCTTCATTAGACATATCACAAAATTTTATTATGATTTGAACAAGTGTTTCATTCAAGACATAATTCATAATTATTTCAAAAATTATGAAAATCGTTTCCAATAACAAAAAAATAAGAAAAATTAAATTTAATTTTGGGTGTATTTTAAAGTATTACAGTTAGAATTATTTCTATTATTTAAATAAATTAGAATTTGGATTTTGTACTGCTATTTGTACAGATTGTCAAAAAGACATTAAAATATTTCATTTACGAAAATAAGTTTTAAAACAACACATAAAAATATCAATAAACTAGTCATTTAATAAAAAGAGGTCAGAAAAATTTTAATGGATAATTATAAAAACACTTATCTATAAATTAACTATTTATTATAAAAATTGCCAATACAATTTTTAAGAAACTAGGAGAGAAACTATCGAAAGATTGTTTATAAAAATATAACAATCAGAATTGATAAATATTAATAGAGATACTGACTCTCTCTGCAACAAATTAGTAATAAATTTAATATAGAATTTTTGGACTAAAAATTAGTAAATTATTAAAATATAAAATTTTTTTGAAAAAGAATGATTTATAAAAAAATGATTGAAATAATATTTATATTTACATGATTGATTTCTTTAATTATAAAGAATTGAATCCTATCTTTTAAAATCAATTATTAGGATAGATAAAGTAGTTTTTAATTTGAATTTCCAGTTAATTCCCATAATAATTTTTATGAGGCAAATAACAATTTTTATTAAATAATATAAAAATAAGTACTGTACTAAGACTATTTGTTTAAACTGAAATTTAAATTGTAAATATTATTAAATTATATTTTTATTTTGGTATTTTCATTAAAAACAGTTATTTAGAAATTCTGATAGACATATATAGAGTTATCCGAATATAACGCCTAGATTTGTATTTTATAAAAATGAACATGTATATAGAGAAACATGTGTATATTTTTTTTTTAATAAAACACAAATCCAGGTGTCACATTTGGATGACTCTAAATAATAAATACAACAAATTATGTCTCAGGAAAAATGTTTAAATTAATGAAAAGATGAAAATTGCCTATGCAAAGGACTAATAAAACCGTGGAAAATTCAAAAAATATATATGTAGTTTTGAAAAGAAGCAATAGAACAATGAATCAATAAATAATAATATATTTTGGAAACCTAATTGTAGAGATCGTTTTTACACTTTGATATTTGCAAAAATGTTTTTTTATGTTGAATTACTTGTAAAAATATCTCAAATAATGATAGTAGTATGTGTATATGTATATACATGGAAAAACTCATTTTGTATAATTTTTATAAATTTTATAAAAAAATAAAATAATTATATTTAACAATTGTTAATTGAATTTTAATACCACTATATTGTAACGTTTTTATGACTTTTAAAATATTTCAATTTTTAAAAATTATTTTTACTGAAATTAATATAAAGATCATTTTTATATTTTTATTGAAATAAAAGAAATATTGTATTATTTATACTGTCATTACTTCTAAATAACTAAATTTGATGTTAGACCACTACATAAAATAATATAATATATATATTTGCTAATAATTTATAATAATATTATCTTTGATTTCAACTCACATGTAACAATACAAAATTCTAAAAAAATTACAATCATTTTCAATACACTCAGTAATCAAACATCATCATTTATATGAGCATGTAATAGTTTTGATATCGTTCCCCTTGTTGATAAACTAAAACCTTACAACTAATTAACTATTAATGTACATTGATTCTTTAGAAAAGCATTTAACATTTGTATTCATACATGTAAATTGCATTCAAGAAAATAATATTGAAATTTCATACATATCATCGATTATCTCAGTGTTAATATAATATTTTTAAATATCACTTCACTCGGAGCTCTTTACAACTGTTATACACAGCTAGGTCAAAACCTCAAACCTCTATTATATATTTGACACAAAAAATACATAACACGTAATATCAATTTAACAGCGAATTTTCCACAATGAACAGATTACAAGATAAAAGAACTGATACATCAATCTGATATAAATGATAATATATCCATTAAACCTTTCACATACTCACTAATATAAACAGCTGCTTTATTTTTTAATTTTTTTTTACTAATATTATACATTTACATGCCATAAATCTATCTTTGTCATGCAAACAGGTAAACGTTTAGAATATTATTTTAATATATATATATATATATATATATATATATATATATATATATATATATATATATTATAAAAATAACTTCATATAAGAATTTCAAACGAAACGTTTACGATAAATCATCATGCTGTCCTTCATTGAAAAGAATTTCAGGTATAATTTCGAACATGATTTCATGGAAAAGAAAGCGCGGATTACTCTATAGTATTTATTAGCGTGCACTCGTCTCTTTTTTTGATAAAATGTTTTCGACTGTATTT
Organism: Neoneuromus ignobilis; assembly: GCA_029203775.1. Taxonomy (NCBI): domain Eukaryota; kingdom Metazoa; phylum Arthropoda; class Insecta; order Megaloptera; family Corydalidae; genus Neoneuromus; species Neoneuromus ignobilis. The sequence goes on from CP092090.1 coordinate 47,653,112, forward strand.
GTTGTGTTTGGTTTTATGAAGAGCGTAACATCTTTCTATCGACAACAGATCAACCGATACAAAACAAGGCGGTAAAATTGGACTGCACAGAGAGAACGGGTATCACTTACCTTTAAAATGTCTTTAGAATTCGGCACTTATTGATATATAAGACGCTGATCATGGAATTGAGCACATCGATTATTTTACTCACATAGCTTATGATATAAAAGGAAATAAAGAAGTTATACTTTTATAGATAAATAATTGAAAATAAATATAAAACATATCCGTAATATATATGTTCATAAATTTTATGCATTAAATGAAATTAATTATTTTTTAATTAATAGAATGCACGTTGTTTAAATGAACTGTATTTGAAATAACTTTTTTACATCTTTTCTATCATTGCTTGTCAAATATTGAACGAAATAATCAATTATTCAATTTCAAGCAATCAATTCAAACATCAGAATCGAATAGTATTCTATACATTTATTTGCAAATCGAAATATTTAAATCATTTATTTTTTAAAAAAAGGCAATATTATTATGCATCAAATATATATAAAAACGGATCATCGAATTATCTGAATAACATTTTTATTTCAAGTATAATAAAATCTCTTAAAAACTAATCAATTCAAAAATAGTTTAAGAAATTAAGTTTTTAATTAACAGTATTTTTAGTAAAAATCCATAATTTATTAAAACAACTGTAACATTATTTTGATTTTATACAAATGTATAATCCACCCCAATAAAACAATAACTTAATAAGTGTTCAATATTTATTAATTGTTCATTTTACCCATTAATTCATATTTCTACGGTCACACAAACATCGTTTAAATACTAGATTAAAAAATATATCATTAGATTTTATAATGCAGTTCTCTGACGATGATGACATGGTCATCGAAATGGAAATCAGCAAATAAAGTGATAAGAAATGATTATTAAAATTTATAAAATCTTACGGTGTTAAACTGAGCAATTTATTTGTGTAAAAGTGAATTTGTTATATTATTAAAAAAAATATTATTTTATATTTTTTATTATTAAATTGTTCATTATTTGACATTGAAAATATTTAATAGAAAATAAGTTTTTTATATTTTATATAAATAAAAATAATCAAAATAGTAAAACTAAAATAGACAATTATAAAAACGATACATGCACATATTTCATTTTGACTATAAATGTTATTAATTGATTTTGTTACAAATTTGTAAATATTTCATTTTTACAAATTTATGAAAAAATCAATTCTGGATTCTAAAATTATTTCCTTTTTCTCTATCTGCTTTTTTAAAAAAAGTTTAAAGAAGTAAGTTACGACAGATAAATTAATCGTGTTTTAAAAAATCTATCATCGAATTTATTTATTATTACACGCAGAAAAGTTATTATAGAAATATAGAAGTAGTAAAGATTTTAAAATTCTAATTTACATGCAAAAATCTTAACAACAATTAATCCAGATGCTCCTCATGTTGTAAGTAGGGTACGGGACTAACAACCCTAATTTGTAAAAACTCATAATTATTAAGGAACTTAAAGACAAAATAAATTATATTGGACCGGCATTGTCAGAGAGGACAAAGTCCTACAAAAAGTTTAACGTCGAGAGTAATAGTAGTAATCATTCCAGATGACAAAGTTTAAAATAGAATTCATATGAAATATAGAAAAAGGTTATACAGTGATGGCATTTTATGACTGGATAAAAATCTGATATTTCATTTAAAACAACCATATATAGAGTAACTTAAATTGGATTGAAGATTTGCAGAGAATAGTAAAAATGCCAGTAAGCAAATAAACGTATGTCTAAATTTTTCAGTCTTATTTACGCCTCTCTCTCTCTCTCTCTCTCTCTATATATATATATATGTGTGTGTGTGTGTGTGTATGTATATATAAAGACTGTTTTTAGGTTAGATAAAACTTTTGATAGGGATCCAATTTAAAGTTCCATCACGTTAAAAACTCTCTCTCTCTCTCTCTCTCTCTCTCTCTATATATATATATATATATATATATATATATATATATATATATATACACACACAAATTAAATACTATATTATTTATACGTACATTTTTTTTTTTGCAATTACATTCCAAAAATAATTTGCGATAGAAATATGAAAAAAATATACACATGTACTAATAAAAACGTACTAAAGTATCCATAATTAATTTTTATTTATCGATTTTAAAGTTTAAAATATTAGAAAGCATCTTTTATATTTGTTCTTATTGTAATAAATAATTAACGATGATACACTGTACTTGATCAGTACTAAAACTGAAGCAAAAGTGATATTTTTTATATACAATCAAAATTGATACCAGTGAGGATTTCCTAAATAAAGTAATATCATAGTTAACCAATTTTCAATCTGAATTAAAAATTTAATTCTGAATTGAGACTTTTCTTTGCCATTATAAGAAATATTTCAGTTATTTTATAATGTAATATTAGGTTTGTTAAACTTTGATTCTCTATTTTAAATTATTAAAAAATTAAATTCAAAAACTTCAATAAAAAACACGACTTTCTATCATACTATTTTTTCCATGTATAGATATGAAGAGGAGAAAATATATGTTGTAATTTAATACATGTTTTAATTCATATCTTTTTATTTGATTGTCTATTTGAATGTTTAAAAAGCATGCCTTCATTCATTTCAAAAATATACTAAAAAAAAAATTAACCGTTCATACTTCTTGAGATACATTTATCATCGTTATTAAATATCTAAGTGCTTATTTGTAGTGTCATATCGATCTTTTATTGAATTATAATTGTCAATCATACATACGCAACGTAATCGATAATTCCGATTGGCCAATAGCGTATACAGAGAAAGAAAAAAAAACATATACACATTTTTTAAGCCACATCATCATACAATACGGCGAAAATCTAAGTGTGCCATGTTCCATGGTCGCCGACGTTTCTATCTTGTTTAATCAACAGAGCGACCGACAATGGCCATTCGGTGGTTAATGCGAGCCACAAAGATCACTAATGGATCTATTATGCCTATTTTCATTGAACTGTCAGATCCGCTACTTAAAATAGTTCAAGAATCCCTCTTTTGTTCGCCATCAGCTTTTTTCATATAAACTATAAACGTAAGATCGTTGTTCATCTCGAAAGCAGGCGGCAAAATATAAAAACAAGTGAAAGAAGTGAACGCCGCGGATGGTTGAGTTACCCTTTTGATTCGGTGATACAAAAACATGAATTGATCAAATTGATCGCTCTGTATTGAAAATCGAAGTTTTTTTAACATGTTTCCGTTTCCTTATGACACAAACATCATGCATGATATTCAATATTCGTATGCGTATATAAAAAATAATATCAATTATAAATGCCAAACAATGTAAAAAAGCTTATTTAATTTTTTTTTTGAAAATTGTACAATTGGCGTTTTCTTGTTTTCAATTAAAATAAATTCTAATTGTCAAATTTGTCAAAAATATTGATAGATATATAGAGTCATCCAAATAACGTTTAAATTTTTGTTTTAAATATTAAAAAGATACATGTGTATAAGGGAACATATGTATAGTTTTTTTTTGTTTCAAATCTAGGCGTCATATTCGGATGACTAAATATTTATTATATAAAGATTTTTTTATGCTTTCTTCAAAATAAAATAAAATTTATTTTATAATTAATTTACTCCCAAAATATCATATTTTTAAATTTATTTGGAATAATGTAGTAATCAATAATAAAATAATTGTACAATTAACCTAATTGCATCCGCGAGCGGAATATTCCGCGCACGATGACTGTTACTTATCACCAGCCGCGGACTATTCCGCTCTCAGCAATATTCTCCTGTCGCCGTAAAACATTTCGTGAGTCTTATGAGCAGTATAGAACGATTTTGAGGCTTAAAAATTGCGGAACATATAGCTCATTACCCTCAGGTTTTTCCTTATTCATTGTTCTTCAGATCTCTTTGACTGCTGTTGACATCGCAGGTATTTCTAATCTAAATATAAATTTTAAAAACAACTTAATTTCATAACTTAAATTAAAAAAAAAATTATTTGCACAATGAATGGCAACCATTTTTCTGATTCGGAGTCCAGCGTGTAAATAGGAATAAATCAAAAGCGTGTGTGTATTATCCACACAGTGATAATTTTTTTTATAAATTATGTGATTCTCAAACAAGATGTATTCGTAACTTCAAAATATATATTAGGAAAGACAAGATTGATTCTGGATCTGCTAGTAAAAATGTTGTGATGAATTTAATGAAAGAGAGTCAACTATTGCATCAAGGGTACTGTCTTTATATAGATAGCTGGTACAATTCACCGACTTTATATCCTGAACTGTATAATATGCAAAGAAATGTTTGTGGTACTGCAAGAGTAAATAGAAAAGGTTTGCCTAAGGAACTAAAATCCGTTAGATTAGAAACGGGAGAAGCTACTATATTTTCAACAGAAGATATAGCTGCAGTAAAATGGAAAAACAAGAAAGATGTGGTTATATTAACAACAATACATTCTTTAGATTTTTCCAAGACGGGAAAATTAAACCGATATAGTAGAGAAAAAATTTCGAAACCAACAGAAATAATAGATTATAATAAAAATATGGGTGTAATTGATATAGGCGACCCCTCATTCTCCGCATTGTGTAAATTTCACACAATGCGAAGAAGTAGCAAAGCATATAAAAATATTTTTTTATTTTGTGGATATGATGCTGTTAAATAGTTATATCTTTTTCAAGAAAAATAAAAAGGATCGAGCTTTCCACATTTACAAGCAAAAACTAGCGGAAGAAATTATTGCCAAATATTTAAAAAATAAAAGGATTAAGAAGACATCATCTATAAATGATTCAATAACAAGGTATACTGGCCGGCACTTTCCCACAAGAACACCTCCAATAGAAACAAAGGGAAGAAAAACATCAAAGCTATGCAATGTATATTTATTTAAGTTTCTTAGAAGAGAAACTGTTTTTAAATGCGATATTTGCAATGTACAGTTATATAGACCATTTTAAAAATTATCATATTCATTTAAAAAATCTACGAACTATCTCAGTTTATTTACTATACAAATGTATAATACTATCTTTTGTCTAATCATTACACGTAATTTCTAAGTAAAATCAATAATAAACAAAAATACAAGAACTATCGTTGTGCTGTAATGCGCGGTGACACGGCCGGCTGTTAATTATACGACTCGGATGGAACGCTAGTAGTGATTTTAGAGCTGTGATGCAAATGGGTTAAAATTAATAAACGTTAATCAAATTGTAATCACTATTATACAAGCAATAGAAAAACATTTTTTTTGTATTTCATTTTTTAAAATATGATTTTTATTTTTAATAAATATAAAAATAAATCCACGAAACAAATATATAAATAACAATTAATACAGTAAAAAAATTTAAGAGAGAATTTTACAAATACTTAGCTCAAAATTTTTAAAGATCTTTCAGATAAAAACAAACAAACGAAAATAATAGATGTTTTGCAAAAAGTACAGCTTAGAAATCAAGAGTTACAGAAGAACGAGCATAAGATGAGGTTATTTTTCCATAAAGAAAAAGCTCTCGTTTAATGGTGCTTAGCAGTAATTAAAAAAAAAACATGATGTCATATTAATATGTAATAGTTTATATCAATTATTGTTTTAATAAACATATTTCTTTTAATTATAGAAAGAAAATAGTATTTTTTTTAATTTTTGGAATTTAATCTTGTTTTTTGTACTAGTTCTTTGTTTCGTATAACACAAATTCGCATAACATAGCATTTTTTAGGAACCTAACAAACGTGTTATAGGGGGGTTACCTGTATACATATATACATACATACATATATATATATATATATATATATATATATATATATATATATATATATATGTGAGTGTGTATGTGTTTATATAAAATATTTATTAAATAAAAAAAAATATAAAACGTATATAGATATGAATACTCAATTTAATAAGGAAATTGTACAAATATTTTAAAAATATAAATTCACACAAATACAAAACACATATACACAAACACATATATTAAACCATGATGATTGATGATTTATATTTTGAAACTCATAAATTATGTCACTTTTCATTAAGATAATGATTATTTGAAACGGTTTATATATTGTATATTGAAGGTAACGTACTTATAATCTAGTTGTTGCGACGGATACCAACAATATCTGTTGCAATATTCAAGTAAATTTGCAGAGCAAAAGCTATTTTAGACTTTGATTTTGCAACAGTAATATCTGTTTACTATTGGTTTTCAAAATGACTAATACTATTTTTCTTAATCTTACTCTTTTATCAAATGTAACGTATGTAATAAATATCACAGCTTTTTAATATATTGTAATTTAATTTTGACATATTAAATTTCAAAACTTTATTAATAGTGACTCAATTAGAATAACCACTATCGAGATAAAAAATAATATATACGAGGGTCGTTTGATAAGTATGGTAAATTAATTTATTGTTTAATTGAATTAATTAATTAATTTAATTAAATTTTTCAATTTAGTTTTTCTTACTTTTTTACCATACTTATCAAACTATCCTCGTATATAAATATGTATATATATATATATATATATATATATACATAAATATATATATATACATACATATATACATACAAACATATACACACACATACATATATATCTACATACACATACACATCATTGGTTTATAATTATATAAGTCATACTATAAATGTAAATCATTTTGTTAAGTAGTTTCCTTAAAAAATCTAATTAAAACATTTTTAACTTCGAAACGAGATTATTTTTACTACAAAAGAAACAGTATTATATTTGGAAAAATAATGTTATATTTTTTAGAAATGGTATAATTTCTTTAATTTCTTTTACATTATATTAATGTATAAGAAATAGGTATCTAAATATTTATATTAATCTCTAAATGAAAAAATATTAACTCAATGCAATCTTAAACACACAATATTTCAATTTGTTCTATAAAACAATCAAAAAGTGAAAATTATTCTATTTTTCTTAAGACAATTTATATATTTTTGTAGCTATAAAATCGGTTTTTATTAATATTAGATATAAATTCTGAGAAAAAACACACATACATACATACTAATGTAATTTAATACACTTAATAGAACTAATGTATAATTAGATAATTAAATATATAAACATTAAAAAACAAACAAACAAATTAAAATGTTAGCATAAAAATATATAATATTTTACAATGACTGAATTTTAAACTTCAAGGTGGTCAAATTTTTGTGACAGGTATGTTTGTTTGTATGTATATATATATATATATATATATATATATATATATATATATATATATATACACATACAAACATTTACCTATTTGATTATATATGTAACTAAGCTTAACATGTATATACAATATATATAATTCTTGATTAAGATAGAATCGAGAATTTAAAACCGTCGTTACAAAAAAATCACATTGGAAAGAAACCTAGTATTCTTAAACGTTCGTAATCAAGTACAAATAAAATAAATCAAAGACACGTATAAAATGTTTATGACAATTCTAAACCACACAGAGTAAGTAATATAAACTTAAAGCATTCAACATTTACGGCATTCAAACATTAAAACTTTTATTACGACGTGCAATCATAAATTAATGTAAAGAAACATCGCACTATGTATCATTTTTCATTATTATTAACACCAATTCATCAGTAAAAGTCAACACAACAAGACGTCAACGAGACGGATTCACGTCGCTCACGTATAAAGAGCATGAATTCGTAGAAAAAATCCCATCTATTTTATAATATAATTTTCGGTGCGAGATAAAAACGACAGTGGCGTAACTATTTAGAACGCCCTGTTTGCATTTTTGTTGTCTAAACGACAATATGTAAATAATTACAATCTTACTTTCCATTAACGCGCTCTGTAATTATTATATAACCTCACGATGTTTGTAATTAAAGTGTTATATTTTACATTCATGAATTGACATTGTTGCTACTCATGAGACAATTATTCAGTTAAAATAATATGATAAATATTAATGTCAATAAACATGATAATTATTATTGACATTCTTTATAATATAAAGATCATTCATGTCATTTGAATTCAACTTTATAACATATCATGTTTATAAATTAAACCATAACTGTTTATTCATTAAAAATAAACAATTTTGTGTTTCAAATAATAATATTATGTATAGAAAAATTCAAAACTTTTTTTTATAAATATTTTAATTATTATAATTATATATTATTCTGCCCCCATCGAATTTGGATTCCCTAGTAAAATAATAAGTCTCGTGGAAATGACCTTGAATGAAAATAAATGTCAAGTTAGGGTGAACAATAAAGTATCTCAAGAAATAGAGGTCACGAGAGAGTTGAAGCAAAGAGATGCATTATCCACCATCTTGTTTTATTTGGTATTGGATAAGGTTATGAGAAATAGTGATATTAACTTCAGTGGCACAATATTTTTCAAATCTTCACACATTCTGGCGTTCGTAAATGACATCGATATTATTGGAAGGACTTGTGAAATTATGAAAGAAGCGTTAGTTTGATTTGAGATGGCAGCAAGAAACGAAGAGTTAGAAATGAACGAAGACAAAACAAAGTACTTTACAGTAGGTAGAAAATCACAAAATAGACAAAACATAACTATAGATAAATATAACTTCGAAAAAGGAAATAACTTTAAATAGTTAGGTTCGAAAGTAAGCCAATATAACGATGAAGAAATAGAAGTCAAAATCAGAATATCCTAAAATAGCAGAATATGAAAAAGCTACTTTGAATCAAAAGACACAATTAAAAATAAAAATGTCTCAACTAGTTGCAAACTGATGATTTATAAGATCATAATTAGATCATCCGTAAGATACGAGGGAGAAACTTGGACGATTACCCCATCACAAATAAAAGAAATAGATATTTTTGAAAAAAAAATCTTAAGGAAAATATTTGGACCAATTTGCGAAAACGGAATATGGAGAAGAAGATACAACGCAAAAGTAGAAGAAAGGTATGGAAGTCCAGTCTTATCAGTTTTTGTATGGAGTAAAACGCTTAAAGGGTTAGGCCAGTTTAAAAAAAAATGTTAGAAACGAGAACGGTCAAAACAGTTTACAAAAGAATACCAGTATGTTTTCTATATTTTAGAAAGATTATAAAAAACATACTCTTTTCTATAATTTTTCTAAAATAAAATTCTGAGATGAAGCGATTGTAACTAGAGCTTTCGATAAACTTATAAATTATGTAAATAACACTTTAAATTGTGACATAAATGAATATTATTTTAATTACTTGTTTAAAAAATCAAATAAATCAACAAAATATATTTTTATTAAATAAATGTCATTTTAATCTTTTATTGGTGCCATTCATTAAAAAATACATTTTTAGAACGTTTACCCTGAAAAGTATTTCAAGTATACAATACACTTGCATATGTGTTCTTTTCATGGCCAAAAATTAATATAAAAAATATTAATTTATATTACACACGAAACTTTTACGTTATTTCATTTATTTACGGGTTCTTGAAATACAGCTACATACATCAAATAATTTCTCACAATAAAGAACTTTTTAAACATCATAAAATAATTAATCATGTTTTTCTCACTTATGCATTTAATGTTCATCACGTATTCCCATTATTAAAAATATTTGGAATTATGTACTTATTTGTCTACAAACAATAATGGAAATGCAAATCACAACTCACATGTCTTGCATCTAAAAGATACTATAAAAAAATAATTTACAATTAGTAATAAACATGATTACAATAAAGATATTTCTATCGTACTTAAATGGCAACATAATAAAATGATTTAAATTACAACAGCGTTAATGTCTTATTTATAAAAATTATACAGAGATGTGGGAAACGCGCCGTTAAGACGTGACCGACAATGACAACAATACGGCGTGACAACAATGGAATGTATGCGAGACGGGTAACACCTGAGAGGCCACCGGAGGGTGCAAGACCACATATCGCAGCCGCCGCCACTGAAGGTACCGTCAGTGGCAGCTGAAGATACTTCTATCGATGATGGTTTTATTTTTTTTTATTTAAGAAACAAATCTGAGATTAGGGTTTTAATTAATATTTTTTTCACTTTTCTACATGCAAAAAAATTCTATAAAATATCTGTTGTCTTAATATTTATATACAAAAAAAAAATTAAGTCACAACACAACTACTTTTATAAAATAATTATAATTAATAATTGTTTCTTAAATTTTTTGAAATATGTTTATGAGTTTAATTATAATTTATTTTTTTATATTTTTTATCTTCTAAATACTTCTATCGTTATATATATATATATATATATATATATATATATATATATATATATATATATATATACACCCGTCCCTTAATTTACGCGGAGTATCCGTTCCACGTGGATTCGTTTTACGTGAATGAAAATCGCGTAAATTCAGTCTGTCAATACAATAGAAAAAATATTGAAAATAAAAGCTAGTAAAGTTGTAGAAACCCATATTTATTTCACATAGCTTAACAAATAAATAATTACGTTTTAGAAAACAAAAGTAGATAAATTTTATTCGATGTCACTATCGCTACTGTAATTCAAAATAATCAACCTTTTATATATTTATATTGTGCTTTTATATGTTCAAGTAAGAATTTGCGTTACTCTGATGTATAATAAATTCCATGAAAAATTATATAAAATGAAATCTATCTGACCGCGTATAAAAAGTGCCGCGTAAATCAATACCGCGTAAAAAAAGTCCCGCGTAAATAGAGGTATAATTTGCCGCGTAAAAAAACTCGCGTAAAAAAAGTCCCGCGTAAATTGAGGGACGGGTGTATATATATATATATATATATATATATATATATATATATATATATATGTATAAAGTGTGTGAGAGAGAGAGAAGAAGAAGAAGAAAGAATATTATCAAAATTAGTCTTTCGTTACAAAACAAATATCAATTTAATAATAATAATAAATGTATATTTTTCTATTTAAATAACAATTTAAATACAAATTGTTTTTCTTGATAATTAGTCAAGGTGTTTAAATTCATTAAAATCAATAACTTATTTTTATTTAATGGAAGACTACCTATTATTTCATTAAGTCGTTTGTTTTAATTAGGCATTGTCTATATAAATCTTTATTTCTCACAAAACAGCTTTCGTGAGTGTTAAAAATGTTATGACGGAACTTACTTAATTTAGTATACTATTAATTAATATGACTACAAGAAAAAAAAATTAACGGTAATATACAACATTTCCGATAATAAATTTTCGAAATAGAATATATACCTTCCTGTATGTACATATATCTTGCTGCATATTTTTGAAAGAAATAAATGCACCTTTATTAATTTTTTTTAAAAAAATATTGCAATTAATAATATGAATATGCATATAAAAAATAAATATGATAATGGTTCAAATGTACAAAACTTTTATCAAATAATACATAAAATATAATTTAGTATATCTTTTCCAATTTCATTCCAATAATATAATTCTAATATGACATGAACATTATTCTGTGTTATATAAATATTTTAATCAATAAGACTGTTAAATATTTTATAAAAAAAATAATTTATATAAAAATTCAAGTAAGAATTGCGTCACTCTGATATATAATAAATTCCATGAAAAATTATATAAAATGAAATCTATCTGATCGCGTATAAAAAGTGCCGCGTAAATTAATGCCGCGTAAAAAAAGTCCCGCGTAAATAGAATTTATTTTTTCATAATTTATTTTTAACTTTAATTGTTATAAAAAAATATAGTTTCTATCATAAGATAGTTATAATAAAATTGACATTTTTGTAAAATAAAAAAAAGATACAATTCATTCAAAATAATATGTATTTATGTTATTCGTTAATCTAGTAATTTAATATTTTCATATAATTTTCGTCCAACACTTAATATATTAACATTGCCATAATTACATAAATAGCTAACAGTTTACCTTTGATATATAGGGTCATTCAAATGTGACGCCTAAATTTGTGTTTTATTAAAAAGAAACAATAGAAACTATACACATGTTTCCCTATACACCACCCTATAAACATGTGTCTTTTTAATAAAACACAAATCTAGGCGTCACATTTGGATGGCCCTATATATTTCTAAAACAGATGGAAATAATTTTGATGATATAGTATCGCATTGTCTCACTCTTTTCATTATTTTAAACTTCCCTGTTTATTTATTTTTTATACTTGTTTCGAATATATAGCATTTTCACAAATATTTTCTATAAGTTCAATACATACTTCTTCAATTTCATGATTATTGAATACATTTAATATCTCTTACGTACTAACTGAATCAAAGGCTTTTTTTATAATCTCTCTCTCTCTTTCTTTCTATATATATATATATATATATATATATATAAGGAAGTAAATTAAATGAAAATAATTTTAAAAATCTAACAAATATCTTATTAAATATTATAGACTTCTTTGAAAAGATATTTTATTTACTTTTCCATAAGTTTCATTATATTCGTGTAAGTTGTTTAAGTGTGTTATTCACATTTTTATATTCTAATACAATGTGATAAAATAAAATCTAGATGATTGTATATTGAATATACATTTCGTTTTATGTAATCAAATTGAGAAACTTGTTTTGATAAAAACGCATAATTCTGTTCAATACGCATGTGCAATGCGCATGTCTTATCTTGTGATTAGATATTTTATCTTGATCGGTAGTTTGTTCTGATGTACTGATAAAATTAATTTTTTACAAATACAAAAAAAGAAATAAATTGCTAATTAGTGAAATCCTTAGTGATATTCATATATACATGTTAAGTTGTAAATATGAACAGAGGTTCATTTATTTTGTGGTGTGTTATATTTGATTTTGTGTTGTAAACTACCACGTGCTAGTTTTAACCGTTAATATTTTCTTTGTGAATTTTTCTATATTCTAAGTGGTTTCATTCTTACGGTGTAATTAAATGAAGGTAAGAATTAATGATATTATTTTAATATTTGTAATGTACTTGCATAAAACGAAATAAATATTTAATTTAATAGCCATGTGTCTATATATATATATATATATATATATATATATATATATATATATATATATATATATATATATATATATATATATATATATATACATACATACATACATACACAAACACATACATAATGTGATTATAAAAATGAGAAGTATTTATATGCATTTATAGAATGTGATCGTTTCACTGTTGTGAACTAAAATTGTAGATTGTAAGTTGATTGAGAGTTTCATTAAGTTTTATTATTTCCAGACAATAATTTATAATTTTTTTTCTTGCTATCAAGTGTTATCCATTTTTACATAAATATTTAGTATCGTATTTATAATAATATTGTCGTTAAATTCATTCAACATGCACATAGCCATATATATATATATATATATATATATATATATATATATATATATATATATATATATATACATATATACACATTACTGAAATGTAAATTTATGGAGAAACCTATCAATAGATAAAGCAGAGACATAAGAAATTTCGTTTGTGTGCAATAGAAAATGAAAATATTTATTTCTTATAAGTGGAAAATTTTGGGTACGACTTTTAACCAGTAGTGGATAGATAAAACTTAATGATGATTATTACACACATGTGTATACGTACACACACACACACACACACACACACACACACACACACACACACACGCACGCACACACACACACATATACACATACACCCACACATACACATACGCACACACATATACACATACACCCACACATACACATACGCACACACACACACATACATACACATACACGCACATACACATTTATATATATATTTATTATATAAAACTTTCCACTCGCATTGATGGAATTCCTTTTTCCATTCCACATCAACAAATTTTCACATTTTTTTATCCCATCTAATCATATGTTTCTTATTGAGCCTTATTATATTTTTAAGTTATCAATCAATACTTCTGTTATTCCTAACATGTCTGTCTATCAATGATCTGATCTTCTTACTATATGAACGTTAAAATTCAAATTTAATGTTGTTACTCCTGTTATTACGTTCACAACTTTGGTTTTCTTTCAAATTTACACGATTCTTTTTTTCTTTCTGGGCATATTTTCAAAAATATATCAGTCATGATTCTTTAATGTACAATTTTAATTAATTATATCACTATTTCGATTTTTGAAACGACATATGCATTTTGTAGTAATGATAAGAAATTAATAATAAATGTACTATTTATTTCGTTTGATAAGTTTATAAGTCTCTAATAGTGTTTAAATGATTATGATAAATAATTATGGACCAATTCATTAAATTATGGTTTTTATTTTTTTTTAAACTTCAGACCAATTCTTCTACTGCATAAAAAAACAATTGTGCTATTTTTTTTATTTACTATATGATTTATATATATATATATATATATATATATATATATATATATATATATATATATATATATATATATGTGCAAATATATATGATTTCTTTAATTTTGAAAAAATGCTATTTTTTTATTTCTGTGATTTTTTTGTAAATATATGACTAATGCATGATTAGTGGTATGTATGAGTGATATGATGCAATTCAGATTTATATAGGGTCATCAAATGTATCATTTAGCTTTGTGTTTTATTAAAAAGAAACGTGTGTATAGGGTGGTGTATAGAAGAAACATGTGTATAGTTTCTTTTGTTTCTTTTCAACACATTCTCGGAGAGTAAAAATTTCAATGAGCTGCAGAAATAGACAGGCGATTTTTTTTTAATTAATTGTGATATCCGAAATTTGATTAGACACATTTTGTAAGAGTAATCAGAATATAACATTTTAATAGTTATATACAATTAATTAAAAAATTAAGATTATACAAAATTAAATGAATAATAATTAGCTTTAAAGTTTGAATGCTGTAGCATTCATGTTATTCTGTATCACAATGAAAATGAATGCTATATATTCACGTCCGCGAACGTGTTAATAAAACACAAATCCAGGCGTCATATTTGGATGAAGTTATATTTTTCCAGTATTGTATTATGTGTATTGTACCTTTATTTTCAGTAATTCAGAATTGCGTGAGAAACAGTATTTCTAAAACTCGCGATATGAAACTACAATATTATATAATAGAGTATTTCCTTTTGTGTCAAATAAATATTCTATAATAAAGTCGATAATTCTAATAAAGAATGCAAATCATATATAGTAATGAATATAATATCTTTCTGTTGAAAAAAGAATCGTGCTCTACCTTCGCCTTCGTATTGATGTGAAATTTCGTTTCCAAACTTTCTCGAAAATTACCGAAGTATAAATTTGTATGAAATATATAAAATTAACAAAATATTGAAAAAGATAGATTTTTAGGCAGACTTTTAGACAAATTTTTATAAAATTATTTAATAAATTGTAATTGTATTAAAATTGATTTGTAGATATATATTCACACACACACACACACACGCACAGAAGTATTAAAATAGCTTTATAAACGTTTTATTTTTCGTAACTTATTTACGTTATTACATAAAAGCAGATTCAAGTATCGACGATGGAACCCCCTGGTTTTTTAAAAAATAAATTATGGTTAGTGTAGAAAGCTGTAACAATAACTAACCTTTTTAAATTATTTAATGAGTATCAGACTTAGAAGAAAAATTCTTTAGTTACTTTTTCATTCAAAAAAATGATCATAAATATAAAATAATAAATTATAGAAAATAAATGAATAAACATTAGATTTTTAATAAAGGCATAAAAGATTGTAATTAATTGCAATTTCTGTTTTGCATTTGATTTCAACAAAAGATTTAAATAGGAAATATATAATCAGTTAGAGTTTAGTTCTTAAGGTCACACTTTTTTATTAGATCGATTTCTCTCTTCAGATGTATTATTATTATTATATTATATAGGGTCATCCAAATGTGACGCCTAGATTTGTGTTTTATTAAAAAGAAATTATACACATGTTTCCTTATACTAGGTTAGTGTGAATTTTAAATATTATACATTTTATTAATTTCAAAATAAAACAATAGACAACCGTGCAAAAAGTTTTATCAAATGTTCAGATATACTTTTATAAGAACTTAAATATTTCAAAGATGATTTCAGAAATTTCGTTTCGGTTATACTTATTCAGAATATGAACCATTATTAATAAATGCTTTAGAATTTTATGAATGATGAATTAAAACATTCATGAATAGAGAAAATTTATCAGATGTAAATTTTAGACTTGAAAAACATTTAGTCGCTTTTAAATTTCATTTTGTATTAAAAATAATAGACAACAATAGCAAGCATATTAAAAAAAAGTAATAAAATCAATTTTCATGATTTCTTCTATATGGAAAAATAAAAAAATAGTATGAATACTGGAGTGTTTAATTATTATATAAATTATTATATATCATATTATTGAACTTATAGACAATATTTGTAGAAATATTAAATATTCGATAAAAGTATAAGAAAAAAAAACGAAGTTTAAGATAATGGAAAGAGTGAGACAATGCGACACTATATCATCAAAATTATTTTCATCTTTAAGAAATAATTAAAACGCTAAACTGGGAATCTTAAGGAGTAAAAGTAAATGGAGAGATGCTTATTCACTTAAGATTTTCTGACATTATTTTTTTCTTAACAAGCGCAGATGAACTTGAAAAAAGTATAGAATAATAATATAAACCAAATCCATAAAATTGATCTTATGATGACTCTCAATAAAACAAAAATAATGTTCAATGAATTTTTAGATTAAAGAAGAATCGAACTTTGGTTGAGAAAAATAAAAGTTAAAAACTATGTATATCTGGAACAACTTATCAACAATAAAGGAACATTTATAAATGAAGTAAACAGAAAAATGAAAATACAATGATGTCAGTTAAGAATAAATTATTATACTATAAAGTGAAATATTCATTTATGTTTAAAAAGAAAAGTTTTTGACAATACAAACAAATAGGAAAAGATTAGGAATAAAGAAAAGGTTAGGAATAACATGTAGAGATATAAGAGAATTGAGTGAATTAGAAAGGAAATAAAAGGTACTTATATATGATAAAGCAATAATGAGGAGTTTGAAATGGTAGTAGATTATATAGCAAGAATGCAATCATCATCAGAGCCTTGTTAAAAAATAATAATAAAAAAAATAAAATGAAATAAAAAATAATAATACAAACATATTTTTAATAAAAAGTCTCTGACGATGATGGCATCGCAATTGAAATGCGCATCAGCCGACATTATTATAAACAAAAAGTGAATAATAAGTGATTATTTGAACACTTCATTACCATTGTGGTATTGGGAATAAAAATTCATTTGTGTTCAAGTTTGTTCATTATAAAAATATGTTAGTACTTAACAGAATAATTTTCTAAAGCCGATTATATTTTCTATAAATCATTTTTTTTAATTCTCTTATTTTAACAACAATGTACATTTCGAATCATATTTTCACATATAACAACAACTGTTTAATGACACTTCAATCGATTAAGTAGCATAAATATCTTAAACTTTCTATCATCTAGATCAGTTATCGAGATATTTTCAAATACTTTAAGAAGCGTCAATTACTTTAACAATTTCTATGAAAGAATATACGCCCTGATTTCTCTTTAATTCGACTTTCAATGTATTACAGTATGTTTGTATGTATGTTTATATATATACAAAAATTCATATATATATATATATATATATATATATATATATATATATATATATATATATATATATATATATATGTAAATGTTTTATATGTACATTTCAATATATAAGATTTTTATAATCTTCACATTACAAAAACCGTGCGGCAATGACCTGAAAATCAAACCAAAACAAAACTCCAAATCTGACATTGTCCTGTAATGCAAGTCTCAGCAGAGGTGTCGGTCTGAGTGACGTCATAATCATCCCGGCCCCACGCTGGCACCTCAACGTTTGAACTCTCGCCGCAACATTTATAATACAACACAAAACATATTTTACGGACCCACATCATCGCAGAGTGGACAATCCGTAGTGGATTGTGTTAATGCCGAGTACAATAAAATTATAATCGAAACGCTACATCGCAATGTTGATCCAATGTACAAGTCACCCAAGATGTGAAATATGTCCAGTTGTCATTTAACTTAATGGTATTATGGGGCCGTGAAGATGTTTTTTGCACTTTTTGTATATCGCGCGGAGACTCACGAAAATGATTTGACAACAACACGTACATATTTTTCTTCAATGATTTATTAATTTTATATCGTCTTTCACGTTGTAAATTCGAATTAAAATGATAACTTTATAAGTAATATCGTCATTTAAGTCAAATAGAATAAAATAGACATATAAAATTTTATTTATAATACAGAAAAATATACACACTCATACTTTTACATATTTATATTGAAAGAGAGAGAGATAAAAGTTGAATATATTTAGAGATTTCATATTTTTAACTGACAGTTAAAAATATTTAATTTTACTCACATATTCCAAAAAATATGAACCATGGACCAAAACAAGAAATTTCAATTTATTATATGTTTTGATACCGTGGTAAATTTATTTTAACACAAATGAATCACTCATCCCTACACCTCAAATTATAAACATGTTTAATAATCATTTATTGTTCACTTTATTTTCTTTAACTCAGTAGCGTTCTGACGATGATGGCATAACTTCTAATCGAATAGTTTTTATTGGATAGTTCTATAAAATTTTATAGTATTAAGGGATGAGTAATTGATTTATATTAAAATGAATGTGCCATTGTTTTTATAAAATTTAAAACATTTATGGGAAAGTTCTGGTCTAGAACTCTCAAAAAATCATTTTTTTTTACATTTTTCACTTCTTTGATGTTTAAAAAATGTGTAATTAAAAGGACATTTTAAAATTTTGAAAATTATCAAGGTTACTGGCTTCTAAATCCGCATAGGTTTTATATCTGACTACCACATTCACTAACATCATAAAAAACCTTAAAAGAATTTTTCTCGAAATATAATTTTTCGAACTGGTGGGACAAATATTTCAAAAACTAATTGACCAATTCTAATGATTTTTTTAAAAATTAAAAATTATATTTTTTGATAGGCAATGAACGTCTAATATATTGAATTTATTCGAATTTACTAATTTTTAAGGTTTACGGAACTGTGAAAAAATCATTAAAAAAGATGTTTGATTTTGAAATATCGGAAAAAATGAAACACAATTTTTTTTTCAACTTGCGTAGGTTCACTACCTCAGAAATTTTATTTATTTTAAAAATATTTTTAGTTTTTTGATTTTAAATTAATAGTTGAGGAGTTAGACGTCTCACCGTCAACAGAAAACTTTTCAAAAGCTACTACGAAGTGCACCACTAACTCTTTTAATATATTCATAAATTACGTTTTTATGTTACTGTTTTTGTTTAAAGTATAAATAATAAAACATAAAAACCTCAGATTATTATTTTAATTATTTTTTTTATAAAAAATCCTAAAAATTATCTTCTTTTTATCATTTTAGAACGGAACCTCCTCTTAAGTAAAATAATTACTCATCTCAACACCAGATATTTGAGAAATGTTTAATAATTATTTATTAATTTTATTTAATAATCCGCATTGTGGTAATCATGCATGAATGTTACTCGTAAAGCACTGTTACTGCACTCTGACGATAATGGAATGGCTATTGAAATGCTCATCAGCGAATTAATTGAACTATTAAGTTTAATGAGATGAGTTATTTGTTTTAAAATGAATTTGCTACAGTATTACAATTAATAATAATATTCAAATTAGTAGAACGTACAATGATTTAAAATAAATATTTAAGTATAAAATAATAATAAAAATTTTTTAACAAATTTAAGTTCAATAATATTTTATTGGCTCTTATGAAAAATTAAAAAAATAGTCGATTATCTTTGTGAGTAAAATGTATGCCGATGAATAAATGTGCTCATCTCACATATGCTGTAGGTTATTCAAAACATCACACTATTAACTTAAAATTGCCTACGACATTCCAATACATAATATGCTCACTAATAAAACTATACACATATTCATAAATAAATACCTTATAAACAATTCAAAATAAAAAAACGAATTTTCCAGCAAAGGTTCCGTTGTCGTCATAATCGTTTCATCTCTCTTCTATTACGACATAGTTGTGTACTCCGAGGCCGTTCTTCTATTGAATTTAAAACACATATCAAACGGCATACACACAAAAATGACAGTTTTTACGATGTTGTCCACATAAAATCTCTGATGTGTTGATGTAGAAACGAAAGTATTTTGGCAACAAGAACAGGTCCTGTCACATCGTCTATTAAGTTCACTCACTTCAAATAAATTTTATTTTAATTACCCAACTTATTGACAAATCACATTTTAAAGTATGTGTGGTTTGTACTTCTTCATTAGTATAAGTTTATGGTGTTCGAATACCATTTACTAGGTCGTTTGTTTTTTTCTTTAAGCCTAACCCGTAATTATAAAAAGAACCTAAACGAGCTGCCAGTACAGATGTGATATATAGTGTTTGAAAATTTTAATTTGTTATGAGTGTGTGTAAACTTACTAAATTGTTTTTTAATGCAAACACTGTAATGGTGATAAATGTGTTCGTTACGTATATATATATATATATATATATATATATATATATATATATATATATATATATATATATATATATAAATGTTTATAATAATTACAATATTTCCAAACTAATTTATTTTTTATTAAAATAAATTATCTTTATTTTTATTTTATTTTTAATATAATATTTTAAAAACTAAATTTATATGTAATGATTTTTTCTTTAAAATATAACTAATAAACTGCACATACAATATTGAACAAAAAAATATTATACACGTGATTCTTTTAAAAAATAATTCGTTAACAAAATAATTGATGATAAGAAAAGATTAAATTTTTTATAAGTTAAAATAAAGAATATTCAAAACAAAAATAATTTATTTGAAAATTAGATTCAGCAGTAAAATGTAATTATAATTTAATAAATAAGTAATTAATATTTATATAAAAATTAATGTTAAAAAATTATTATATAAATATTTTTTGCATTTATTGAATAAAATCCTTTGTGGATATAATATATATATATATATATATATATATATATATATATATATATATATATATATTGTTTATTTATTTTGAACATATTTTAATTGTATTTATAACGATAAAATTGCTTAAAATATACACTAATTTCATAAAATGCGTTACAAAGGAAAATAACCATAAAAATTATCCATTTCATTAGCATAAGTAATGATAAAATAAATTATTGCATTACAAAGTTAAATCTGCTTACACAACTCAGAACAAAATATGTCAAAATTGATTTCAAAAATTTAATCGAAATAAAAGACAAATTATTAGAAAAAATATAAACTAAATTTTACAACACAATACTCTGACGATGATGATATTGCCAGTGAAATGTGCATTAGATTATTTTGTTATATATAAAACAGTGTATAATTGAACATTTTATAATATATTATAGTGTTAAGGGTGATAATTCATTTTTGAAAAAAGTATATAAACAGAAATTGACATTTTCTTTCAAACACTCTTCTATGGCTACACAAACATTGCGAAAAGTCTTCCATTACTACAGAGCTTGGTAGAAAAATGACCTTATAGAACACAAATAAAATCCAATGTAAGTGAAATCTAGTAACGCAAACAAAACTTGAGCAATATTTATGATTTATTCAATTTGATTGGATGAAGTAATTGTTTTGAGTCATATATAATCGCTTTTAGTACTTAGAGATCTTTTTATGGCAGGAAACTATAGTCGTTCTTTCTAATGAAAGAGTTAATCTTAAATGAAAAAAATTATATCTATAACCAATAACTTTTCTAGCACAAAACCAATTTACTATTTACAATTGTATAACAATTAGCAACTAAACATTTTTAAAAAAATCTTTATAAACAAAATTAGAAGACAAAAATAAACAACATTTACTAAAATGTATATAAAAATATGAAAATTTTTATAAATTAATTATATTTACTGATAAAAACAAATTTAACTTGTTTAACTTGAATAGAAAAAAATACCTAAAAAGTAGAAAGTCAAAACTGTATGAAAAAAAATTACATTCATAAAAATACAGCTGTTTTTATATTGTGGAAAGTTTACTTTAACACAAATGAAACACTCATCCTCGATAAAAGATTGTATATGTTATTCGTATTTTTTATTTTTATTTTTTGCTTAAAAGTTGATATGCATTTCGATGGCCATAATATTATTGTTAAAGTGCTTTATTATAAAATTTTCAAAGATAAGATTTTTAAATACAATTTAATAAGATTTTATAATCTAGTGCTATAAGATATTTGAATAATAAAAACATAAATTTTAAAAAGAATATTTTTTAACAAATTTAAATAATATATACAAAAGAAGAAAAGTTGCCTATTAGAAATGCGTTGAGAAAATTGTATGAAAATAATGAATGATTCAATTCAATAAATACTCATCGATAACTTTTTTACTTATACACATTTTGAGCAGCGATATCCAATTTAATTTTTGTCAAAGCACATTTTACTATCAAAAAATTCAGATATAAAAATGTATATTGATTTTTTAAAAATAAATCTTAGATAAAATCCTTTATAACAATAAAATATACTTCATTAAAAGAAAATGATTTTAAAATATTGTACTTTGAGTGTAAAGATACCTACATAAACGATTATTAAATATCTATATAAAATTTTATGGTGTTTAGGAATGAGTCCTTATATCAAAAAATAAATTAACTATACTGCTAAATTAATTATCAAATAATTTTATTCTTAACTCAATGTATTCGAACATTTGTGTAAAATTCGTTAAAATGATATTAATTCATTGTTGATTCTTTTAAATTCATGTTTAAAATCTAATTCAGTCATATAATTTCAGATCATAATAAAATTTATATAAATTATCGCTCCACCAACATAATAAAAAAGTAAAATAATCAGTCACTGTTAGCATTATTTGTTTAAAAATTGATATGCATTTCGACGGTCATATCATTATCATCAAAGTACTGTATTATAAAATTTATATAGTTTGTTATTGTATAGTCATACAAATGTGACGTCTAGATTTGTGGTTTTATTAAAAAGAAAGATGTGTATAGTTTATATTGTTTCTTTTTAACAAAACACAAATCTAGACGTCGAATTAGGATGATCCTATAAATTATCAGGACTATAAAGAAATAACATATAATACAAATTTAATAAACTACTTATGTTTTTGTATAATTTCGTTCATTAAATACATTTACAATTATTTAATTATTGTAATTAAGTATTTTATAGCATTAAATAAATTGCTATTTATTAAATCATCGAGACAAACGAAAATTGATGTGCATCTAAATTCGATTTATAACATATTAATCATTAGTCTGTTATACTAGCTATATAATTTCGATCTCTTCTATTATTTCTTTCTAACGGATGTTGTAATTAATAAAAATAAATCGACTATACGTAAAAAAACATTTATATGTTGTTGAAAATGTGTCTGAAACATTTTTGCCGAGGAGTGACGTTGCATTATCACACGAATTTCAGAAACATAATCTCTCGACTGGTTAACAAATACGATTCCGAGTGCAGGTCTGACATATGATACAAGCGCTCACACACGTGTAAAGAACGCGGGTGCTATTGTTACAATCTCACCTGACAGATGGGATCCGCCCCCGTCGGCGATTCCAAACACGCCGCGATTCAAACACGACCTGATCTGTTAATTCCAATATCATTTATGATGGTTGGTAAGTTTGATTGTCGGCTTTGATGAATGTTCGATTGCGAATAATGTTTATTATTTGAATACTTGTAAATGTATTTTTTTTACAATATCAATTATTTATACATATATACATATTATATATATATATATATATATATATATATATATATATATATATAATAACATATTCATCATGAACAACTATAAATACTGAATCTAAGATGGATTTTGTAATTTTTAACAATAACATGTCTAATATATATATATATATATATATATATATATATATATATATATATATATATATATATATAGTATGTATGTATGTATGCATATATATATATATATATATATATATATATATATAAATGATTATCATTATCGAATTTCACGAATACAATCCAAAATAAATTAATAAACTAGAAAAAAATTTAGTTTCTTTAAAAATAGTGAACTTACTTAATTAACACAAGTCCTTTGGAAATATTTTATTTTTAGTGTTGATTGTAAATAAAAATTTATAATCTTAAAAAAAGGTGAATAGAGAAAATCAGGCATTAAATTCAGTAATGAAAAATCTATAATTGATTGAAAAGGAAGAAAGTTTCTTTATGATGGTAAAATGTTGATATCGACTTCTAGAATTGTCAATCTTCATTTCAATGGATGTAAAATAGATCAATTTGCTTACACTGACATTTCGAAGAAATTTAAATAAAGGTACAGAAAAGTTAGGATTATAAAACGAGTTTGTATTTCAATAAAACATTGATCTTGAAAAAAAGGATAAAAAATTATAGAATATCTTTTGTGTAGTGTAATAAAAAACTCGAGGGATTTATTTAATCGTTGGAGTAAAATTTTATAGAATATTTATAGGGAAAACTAAATAAATATTTAAACAGAAATCACATTTTTAGTGAGGAAATGGTACAGACTCATCTTCAGAAAAAAATGAAATGGAATGAATCTCGTTTTTACACAAAAAAATATATAATGCATACTGAATAAATTAAAACCTGTTCTAAAATCGAAATGATATTTCAGTAAATATTAGTTTTTGAAATTTTAATTCTTTCTTAGATCATATTATTAATGACTAAATAAATATTACACACTTAATTATAATTTTTTTACTAATTTATTATTATGTGGTCAAATAACTTTGTGTACATAAATAGTATGTTAAAATACAAATAAGTATTTTTTTAACTTTTTTATTCGTTGTAATTTCAAAATATAATACTTTGAAATACACTATTAACCACTTGCACTGGAATGACGTACTATGCACGTCGACTGCTATCTGTACCAAATTCCGATATGACGTGCATAGCACGTCGTGTGATCTTTGTTAAGTATAACATCGGAGTTCAGTTAGCAAATATCACACTTCTGTTTTGAAGGCATACAAGAGTGTTTTTGTAGAACTTCATTAATTTTAAATATTTTCATTGAATAATAAACAAGTAACTATAATACACAATAATTTTTTTTATTATTATAAAGAACTATTTTATCCAAGAATTATTTTATTCTGATAATAGCGCATCAGAAAATGTTGCACTGGATTTATGTACACTTTTAGTTAATTTTGGATACATCTTCTTTTTAGATAACTGGTATTCGTCATCACAACTGTATCGGAAATTACATTTGCAAAAAATAATACTATCGGAACGGTCAGATCTAATAGAAAGAATATGCCAAAAGATCTCGCTGCAACAAAATTAAAAAGATTTGAAGTTTTTTCAAGATCTTGCAATGGTATCTTAGCTGTAAAATGGAAGGACAAAAAAGATATATATTTACTTTCTTTAAAACATTCCAAAGCAGAAATGATTACAACAAAAAAGAAAAAAATTAGAAATTATACCGACCAAAATGGAAACATTACAAAACCTAATATAGTTTTAGATTACAATGATGGTATGTGTGGAGTAGATCTGCAAGATAGCTATTTATCATCTTTTCCTTTAATGAGAAAATTTGCAAAAAGTTACAGAAAAATATTCTTTTATCTAATGGATATGGAATTTTTTAATACCTTTATTCTATTCGGTAAAATAACAAACGTACCAAAACCCAAAAAATACTCCTTTCAAAAAATTATTAATACTATTAATAAATTTGTTAATCAATTTAAGAGTTTTACTATAATGTTAATGTGTGTGTTTATCTAAAATTTATAAAAAAATGATTTCAAATACCAACTCGCTGCGAATTGCTTTGGATGGATTTGCTACGCGTACATGTTAATTAATTGCCAGCGCAACTGGTTGAACAGTAATAGAAATATTTTCTAAATTTTTTTTCTTTAAACTTTTTTAGGGAGCAAGATTTTATAGATTTGAGTGATTTTAGAATACTTTTGTGACCGAATGTATATACATATATATATATATATATATATATATATATATATATATATATATATACGAGGTCGTTTGAGAAGTATGGTAAAAAAGTAACAAAAACTAAATTGAAAAAATTAATTTAATTATTTAATTAAACAATAAATACATTTACCATACTTATCAAACGACCCTCGTATCATGATTATATACATACGTACGTACATATATATATATATATATATATATATATATATATATATATATATATATAGGGTCATCCAAATGTGACACCTAGATTTGTGTTTTATTAAAAAATACTAAACACTTATTTCCCTATACACCACCCTATACACATGTTTCTTTTTAATAAAACACAAATCTAGGTGTCACATTTGGATGACCCTATATATATATATATATATATATATATATATATATATATATATATATATATATATATGAATGTATGTATATAATCATGACTATAAAATTTCACAATCTAATTTCTGCTACATTGAAAAACGAAAAGAAATACATAAAAACTTAGTAGTCTCTTACGATAAAAAAATACATACTTCAGCGGCAAAGTTAGACAGTTTAACATTTACAACATCAAAAGCTAGTATATATAAACAAGAAATGTACACGTGTCTCTACATGAATATATATATATATATATATATATATATATATATATATATATATATATATATATATATACACATGTAAAGATTGTTGTGTATATATTAATAATCTATCAATAAATTACATATGACAGTTAAAGAGAAATAAATAGAAAATACTTTGTCCACATCAGACGTCTAAAGCAGTGAAAAAGTCTCTCTCGTTGCGGTACATCGTTGTACAACAACGCTGTGTATTTTATGGCGATAAACAAAATGTTAGTTATAAATACTTAATCCCCACATTACATGAGCGCGTGGAGTCATGGCTTTTGGTAATAAAATTAAATACTGATTTATATATATCTCTAACGTATTCACAGATTGTAAAAACGATTTGCAATCGAGAATTTACTGATTCGTTCGACCACTGTGGAGCCGTTCAGATACGCTGCATTCGATTAATGCAACTTGTTTATCAAAATACGAAAAAGAATTCTTAATATACTTGTAAACGCAGCTATGAATTTATAAGTTAAATGAAATGTGTGTAGAGTCGAACGATGTCATACAAAAAGTGGTTTGCATTTTGTTTACAACCGTCCTTGTCCATTCAGTTTTTATTTATTTATCCATATTACTACTTCTTACTTATGATATTACTGATGAAAATATTTCAATAAACAATATTTTTTATAAACTGACACATTACAATATTTTATTTATAAGCAAATTAAATTTTAATTATATATATATATATATATATATATATATATATATATATATATATATATATAAACTCAAAGAATCATTCACATGTGAACAGATATAAGTGCTAATATTTACATTAATCTGCATCAGCTCAATCAAACTGGTATTTTATATCCTCTCTTCGTGTAAAAATAGAAGTATGTAAATAACTATGCCTCTTTGATGAGTATATAGTGGCCATTACTTTTCTTGATCTGTAAGTGTTTATTATGAGAAATATGTGATTTATTATATTTGATATATTTAAAACTTAGTTTTATTGTTTATAAAAAAGCTTTTGATAGAGTTTAATATTTAAAACTTATGGAAATATTACAACATACCGGAGTTGATGATAAAGATATTTATTTTATTCATATATTAAAAATCTGTACTAGAGATAAAAATCCTTTGTTATGATTGGTGATAAAATAGGCCAGTAAAATATACAACGAGGATTAAGACAGGATTGTATTTTACCACCGCTACTATTCTACTCATATTCAGTATAAAAATAAACTGCAACTAATTAACATGATCATCAAGATCAAGTTTATGATCATCAGTCATCAGCCATATCTAATAACATTTTACAATTAAATGTTTGTGAAATTAAGAGAGTAAATAAAGAACCTAAAGTATATTATTATCTATCAACTTGACCCAAACATAAATTAAACTGAAAATAGGATTTTTATTTGCAACAATAATGTGAAATTCAAGTAAAGAATGGTAAAATGCTGTATCTGGTCTGTATTATTATATGGGGCAGAAGCATGAACTTTAAAGATCACTACAATAAATGATATTCCAAATTTGGACACATTAAAGAATTCTAAAAATAATATAAATTACACAACAAACTAATGAAGAGATATTGAGAAAATGTAATGTTTTTTGAAAGCTAATCTCAATAATATTTTTTTTATCTCGCATATATTTAACAAGTGAGTAGATATAAAATCTTACAGCTTATTTTAAAAGGCAAGATAGAAAATCAAAGAGGTATTAGAAAAAAATAGGCTTCACAACCGAAGGAAATTCAAGCATGGATGGGGGTTGAAAATATTAAACAATTTGAGTAGTATATTTTATATAATAATTTCCAACATCGTGGGAAGAACATATCATATATAAGAAGAATAAATAAATGTTGAATTTAAGATTAATTAAAAATATTTTTTATTTATAATTAATTTCGATTTAAAATGGTTTTTCGTATTATTTTTCAATCAATATTTTAAATATACTGTAATTAATTTTCTTAAAAATAATGTTAATAGCTGTATATTTATATTAATGTATCACTATACAAAGATTTAATTAAAAAAATATTATAAATACAAAAAAGCAACGATTTTGACGAAATACAAAAAAAATATTTTAAAAATTTCACATAGATCTGTATGTTGAAGATTACTCGATAACATAAAAAAATTCAATATAATTGTTAGACTAAAGACAAGTCAAATATTTATGAGGCAAAAGATTTTGAGTGCACATATAAAGAAATCATTTTTAATTATACATCGTACAAACGCTCTTGTTTTTTTTAAAAAAAAAATAATACACATGAAAGAAGTTTGAAGACGAATAGTTTTATCAGATAATACAGAATTAATAAATTTGGTTTAAATAGCAAAAAAAAAATTAACATATAATAAATATCATACATTTTTATAAATTTAAAGAACGCTATAATAATTATATATATATTCGTCGTATATATATATATATATATATATATATATATATATATATATATATATATACACGAGGGTCGTTTGATAAGTATGGTAATTTTATTTATTGTTTAATTTAATTAATGAATTTATTTATTTAATTAATTTTTCAATTTAGTTTTTCTTACTTTTTTACCATACTTATCAAACGGCCCTCATATATATACGAAATGGAGTGGAAAATAAAAGCACTAAGATCTGTCGACATGGAAAATTTTGAGAGAGGCCTTCATTCAATAGTGGATAGAAAGTGGTTGATGGAATAACTTACATATATATATATATATATATATATATATATATATATATATATATACACTATAAAAGCAAAAATGAATCTTAAATTTAAAATTTGAAACGAAATGTGTTTTATTTTTACAATTGTAACATTATTTTATGAGTTAAAAAAACTTATTCAGCTGTAAAAGTTACACTATCAGTAATAATTGAATTTGTTAATTTTTTTCGAAAATACTGTCTATTATATTATATTAATAAATAGATATTTCTGATTAAAATTAAAAAATCTTGCTGCTGTGTTAAAATTTTATATAACAAAAATTCATACATTAAAAATTTGATATATTGTTTTTGGGGTTATTTATTATGTTTAGATACGATAAATAACCCCCAAAACAATAATGAAACAATATTTTTTTATGACAAATAAACTTTAATTCAAACAATATATTTATAATACATTTTATTGCTTTTAAAACTCAAACAATATGACAAGCTAAGATTATATATGTAAATCGTTATCCGTTACTTTTGACAATTATAATTTTTTTAATACATATAAAATCATCAAAGTCTCTATCAACCCACTGTCGTGCAAAAATGTCATTAAATATCATTGGCTCTAGTTAAATGTTTTTCTAAGAATCTTCCATTATTTCCTGTCTGTGGTTCCTCCATCTTCATTATACTTCATAGCTTCTTATATATATATATATATATATATATATATATATATATATATATATATATATATATGTATGTATGTATGTGTGTGTGTGTGTGTGTGTGTGTGTATGTGAGTATGTTTTTATATACAATATAAGGTATAAAGTATTTTAAAATTAACAAAAGAAAACTGCATTTTGAAAACGTTTTAATTATTCTACCCTATTGTATAAAATTTAATTATTAAAAAATATTATTATTATTCTATCTGCACTTTAATCTTATCATTCAATTTTGCGTATATTGTTTCCACGCAAATTTTATTAAAATTCTAGTTAAATAATTTTAACGTTCTTTTTGAAAATATCTACAACATATGCTATAAACAATTTTGTATGAATTTTTATAGCTTTTAACATAATTTTTAAATATTTCCGTAACAAATAAAATTTTATTGCATATAAAATATTACAAAAGTATAATCTTTCAGCCATTTTGCAACAGTTAACATATAATGTGACCTTTTGTTTCAAGAAAGCAATATTTTTTTTGAAACGTAGTTAAAATATTTATTAGTAAACTTCTTTAGAATTTTTGAATCCATCTTTTCAACTTAGAGATATTAAATTCTTTATTATTTCTTTTCTTTGTATGTTACTAATATTAGAATTATATTCATCAATATTTATATATGATATTCGTTTTTCATTTTAAGGTCAATTTTTGAAATAAAGTTATTTGTTTGCAGAAACGTTCATTTAAATAATAAATAAAATTTTATAGACTGAATTATGACTTTTATTGATTTGATACGGAAATAAATTTTATAATATTCATTGATATGACATTTCAGAATATAATAACTTTTTTAACATTTTTCAAAACAGATAATATGTTTCAAACTTTTATTAAAATGATGAAAAATACATAATAAAATATAAATGTCTTTAAAATATAAATAACATTTATTTGTACTTAAATAATACGTTTTTGTTCCAAAAAAGAAAACTTAAAATATAAAACGAAAGGTCTTTTCGCAATAATAAAAGTTTTTCCATAATTATTTTATTGCAATATGACCAGTATATTTTAATTTTAAAATTTTCACTTTTGTTATAATGTCCATAATTTTGATTCATCAAATCCATTCATTTCTCTCTTTTAACCAACATATTATTACTAGTATGGATTTTTCCATGCTTGTTTGTATTATTTGAAGCCGCGAAATTATTTATTTGATGATCTGCATCTTTCATTCTCTTCCACCGTTTTGCCTCTCTCTCTCACTCACACACACACACACACACATATATATATATATATATATATATATATATATATATATATATATCGTGGTGAATATGACCAAATACCAATGAATGGTACCATTCATTGAGGCTTTCGTCCAATAGTGGATTGATATGGGCTTTATGATGTGATGATATATATATATATATATATATGAAGATATTTATGACATTATGAAAACATATACTCCATATATGAAGAAAAGAATTATTGATTAATTCATCTTATCTGTTCTCACCTATAGAAATGAAATATAGACCATAAATTCCAGAATAATTTAGCGAATTCAAGTAACCTAAAAAAGTATGGAAAGATCTATGTTATAAATAGCACAGAGACAGAAAGATACATTACTGAATTGAGAAGAGAACCAAAGTTCTTGAAGTTATAGTAAGACAGAAAAATTTAAAGTGAAAATGAATCAATCATATAGCAAAAGAGAAGACTACTGATATATAAGAATAATTATAGATTTAGAATCTAGATATATAGAAAAGTCCAAAAAGTAACTTATGAAGAGATTGAACACAAAGCAATTCATCAGAGTGGAATGGAAAACAAAGACATTGAATTCCTGAAAGTGGAATATTTTGACAGAGTTTTTTTCAACAATAGATAGAAAGACACTGATATATATATATATATATATATATATATATATATATATATATATATATATATATACTTTTTCAAATTTCTGTTTAACGGTTTTAAAGTAATAAAGAGATTTATAGATAGATTAAGAAGATAGATATAGATAGATTTAAAAGATAACAGGATCCTACAATAATGTGATATTTTTTCAACATTTTTTTTTAAAAACTGAAATTTTTCTCCATTAAATAATAAGACATACTTGCCAAGAAATAGTTTCATTATCATGCCAAATAATATATAACTATATATCTTTTTATTTATTGTAGGATGAAGATATCTCATATAACATTCCACTTAATCAGATTCAATGATTCCCTCTTCTAATTCTTTACGACAAATTCTCATATGTCTTCATCCATATACATAGATGTATATATATATATATATATATATATATATATATATATATATATATTATCACATCACACATCATAAAGCCCATATCAATCCACTACTAGATGATAGCCTCAATGAATGCTACCATTCACTGGTATTTGGTCATATTCACCACGCTGACCAGGCGGATTGGTGAAGATTTTTTATTCGGAGTTTACTTCCTTAACTTTTCGACAGTTATTTTTACTAGATAAGGTTGTCAGCTTTCATGCTGAACTCTCAAAAATGAGGGACATACATATATATATATATATATATATATATATATATATATATATATATATATATATGTATATAGGTATATATGTATATAGGTATATATATATATATATATATATATATATATATATATATATATATATATATATATATATATATATATATATATATATATATATATATATATATATATATATATACATATATATATAAATTTCATAAGTTTTTGATATATTAGAAATATTAAATAATATTTGATATGATTTATTTTATACCTTTTTAATTACATTTAATTAATTACTTTTTTAATCCAATTATTCTAATTAGCTTGTATAAATAATTTAATTAACAAAAAATTGTTCCCATTAAAATAATTTAGAAATCATTAATACAATGCCTCAGAAATTACAATATAGATTTACTGATTTAGATATTTATTCATTGAAAAGATGTGCAAATTAATTAACTGTACAACAACAAAATAAATAATAAAAATATAATCAAGTGAAAAGTCATGTGGTAAACTAAAATTTTACAATCTCCACGAAATATATATATATATATATATATATATATATATATATTTGTAAAGTGTATATGTATGTGTTACAAATTTTTTCACACTAGTACTTTAATTCTACATTTTATTAATTGCATCTATTTTATTAAAAAAAATACTTCAAGAAAAGTAATTAATTTTCATATAAAAATAAA
Source organism: Neoneuromus ignobilis (assembly GCA_029203775.1). Classification (NCBI taxonomy): domain Eukaryota; kingdom Metazoa; phylum Arthropoda; class Insecta; order Megaloptera; family Corydalidae; genus Neoneuromus; species Neoneuromus ignobilis. The sequence goes on from CP092090.1 coordinate 47,686,739, forward strand.
AATTCAATAAAAAAATATTTTTTAAATGTTTATTTACAATGAATTTTCAAGAATTATTATATTTGCTTTCATAAACAACTATGTGATTAATATTTTTCATTTTTAGTATTTGGTGTAACTCATTTTTACTTCTACAATTGCTTTTATAAAGTAGTATAATTTTTACTAAATTTGCCCACTGTTCTAGCTTAACTTATTATTTTTTCTCTGGCGTTTTCTAAGATTTTGTCATATTTATCATTTTGTCAAATCAATCTTTTTAAAAATCATTAGAGATGATTCAGTGAATTAATCAAGTCTAAGGATTGTTGATCAATTCATGATCTCAATTTTTTCATATTAATTATAAACTTACCACTCTTGCGATTTGTTTAGGATCGTTATAGTTCTACATATTTCTTGTAGTACAATAACGAACATTATCATTAATATAATATGCTTATCGCATTTATTTATATTTTAAAGTAAACTGTTTTAGAGATATCAACATACTGTAAGACTCATTCTTTCATATATTCTATCTACTTTATGATATATATCTTCAGATAACAAACACACCCTCCTATATTAATATGTTTCATTTGTAAAATTTAATAATTGCAACAAATCTTTGAGATAAGATCTCATTTTTTTATTTTCAAACTCAGACTTTACTATCTGAATTTAATTTATTAAGTTTTATTTCACTTAACTGAATTATTTACGTTCAAATATCTTTCGTGCAATTTAATTTCTATTTAATAATCAATTAATATTCTCTTTATCTTTGAATACGTATTTTAGCAGTCGTGTTGTACCATAGAATACCCTGTTAAAAAATGTGATTTTATCTCAGACGATGATGGGGTGATAATCGTAATGTGCATTAGTAAATAAAATGACAATTAATTATTAAACACTTTTTATAAAATTTTATGATAGGATGGGTAATTTAGTTGTGTTAATTATTTACTTTTATTATTTTTCATTTCTTATAAAAACATAATAATTTATATTATATTATATATATATATATATATATATATATATATATATATATAATAAACTATGTATTTCAATGAATTCAAATTTTAATAAAAAAAACAACATACAAAAAACGACTATTTTGATAAATTTCGACGACGACGAAACGTTCTCAAATAACACGAAAAAAAATAAATTCCAATAAAAAAAATCACTGATGAGTGAACACGCTTCTGCATAACACCGTTCTGTCGGCTAAATGGAATAAAGTCATTGGTTCGGACAGCTCGGTAATAAAGTGCGCGTGTAATTGAGGCGGAGACCGAACCCATGCCGCGTCCATTACAAACTAGTTCTTTATAGCGCACACACTAGAAAGTTTGTTGTATCATAAATTAGCAAGTGTGAACATTACGTGTATCATAATTGTGCTATTCACAGTTCAGAGGACTGGAGTTTTGATATATAAATGGTTTTATATTAAATATTAAATATATATATATATATATATATATATATATATGCTTAAAATATGCGCAGTCATTATAACTAAAGCCACTGGATAATAAAAAAAGTTTATAATTTGTTTGTTGATCATCTTCTGTGATATATTTATAAGTCAAGAATAATATTTCTGACAGTTTATAAAATGCAAAATTATTTTTTTAATATATTTCGAATATGTTTGGTTTTTGAAATATTAATTAGTTATATTGTAATTTTGATTTCAATGAACTCTGTCAATTTATATTCAATGATTCTAGTTAGTAAAAAGAATATAATTCAAGAAAAAAATATTATCTTAAAAGAACTTATATTTCTTCTTTTTTTTGTTTCTATCCATATTCAAATACAGCATATAAGTGTGTGTGAGAGAGATCACACTACAGGCTTTTATGCAAAACCAGGACCTCTGGCAATGACAGCTCGATAGAGCCTTTTTTGACAATTATTTTTAGAAGATAAGGTTGCCAACATGAGGGAATCCATGACTGGGAATCGAACCCACTTTTCCCGCACCAGCACATAAATAAATTTTCAATTATTTTAAAACATACAAAAATTTTAAATGACGTAAAACAATATTTTTTAATTAATATTTCTCCAAAATACTATCGAAGAAATACTTAGGAAGAGTTAATAGTTTTTGATAAAGCTTTCACTCAGCAATGAATCGATATAAGTTTTTATGATGAGGATATTATATATATATATATATATATATATATATATATATATATATATATATATAAAGAATCATTCAAATGTGACGCCTAAATTTGTGTTTTATTAAAAAAAACTATACACATGTTTCCCTATACATCACCCAATATATATGTTTCTTTTTAATAAAACACACATCCAGGCGTCACATTTGAATGACTCTATATATAGTTAGTTATTCTTATTCGTAGAAAAATACGAACTAAAAATCAAATCCATTCGATGAAATATTTTTTGTGATTATTATTTTTTCTCACATGTATTGTAAAATATAACAATAAATTATTTTAAACATTAAATAATTTTTAATACTAATTCACAAACAACAATAAAAAAAATTAAACTCACATTCATATTTGAACAAAAAATGTTTATCTTAAGATTTGACTCATAATTTGAATAAAATAACGAAATTTTATTATTAATAATTTGATGAGATATATTTTACATTTCATTTATAAAATCTAGATTTTATAATACAGCGTACTGATGATGATTTCATTGTCATCGAAATGTGCATCAGTTTAGAAAAAAAAATAAAATAATTATTAAACAATTGTAGTAATAGTTAATTTGTGTGAAAGTGAATTCGTCACATTTCCAAAATATATAGTAAAAAATTATTTTATTTAAAAAAATTAAATAGAAATGACAATCTCCTAAAAATATACAACTTTTATTTCAACACAAATGAATTATCACACCCAACATCACAATATATTCAATAATCATTTATTATTCACTTTGTTGTTTATAACAGCAATGGGCTAATGCGCATTTCAATGACTATACCATCATCATCAAAGCCTTTTTCTATCAATATAACAAAAAGACTCTGATGATGATAGTATCGTCATCGAAATGCACATTAGCCCATTTTTGTTATAAACAACAAAGTGAATAATAAGTGATTATTGAATATTTTATAACATATTGTGGTGTTGGGAGTGATAATTAATTTATGTTAAAATGAATTTGCTAGTTTCAAAACAAATTTATAGTTTTTTATATTTGATATAAGAACAAAAATAAGACTCTTTAATAGTAAGTTCATATTGCATTGCAGTTTTTTTTATAAATTCAATTTTAAAGTTAGTACAATGATTAATAAAACTTATTATTACAAAGAATATTTGGAAAAGAAAATGAATAAAAATATTAATATATAATGAAGTGTATTTACATTTTATTTAGAAGATATTTAGTGGTTGAATATGACTGGGAGTAATTGTACATGTATATATATTTAAATAATTTAATTAAAAAAAAATGATAAAATATTAAAATCTATTGAATTATAAAGAATCCATTATAAGAAAAAAAACATTAAATAAAATCATCATATCTTGAAGAAATGATTATAATTTTATCGCTATTTTTTATTAACTATAGTATCTATATTTAATTAAAATCCATTTAGTTAACACCTTTATCTCAATCGTCGATAACTTTTTCAGCGAACAAAATATCGATAAGAAAAAAAATCATATTCAAAACAGAATCAATTGTATCACACATCATTTACTTAATTTACATATGATAAACCAAACCGCCTCCATAATACACATAAGTAACACGTTAAATGTTGTAACAGGTATTTTTCAAATTTGAATCTCGCCAGGTGGCACAGGTGTGCATCGGTATGGAATGTGTCAGAAACGAACCAAGATAAGTGCAGATACAATCGGACAAGGATCAAACAATGATTGTTATACATCCACATGACTAAATCTCTGTTTGGTGTGCATTTAGATATATGTGTATCGATTATATGTGTACCTCTTTCGAGCATATTACCAACGTGTTAACACTTTTGATCGTTCGATTTTGAACTTCTTCGCGGGATATCAAAAGGTGGTGTTTTTCTATGAAAACATATTTTATATTCATTACACACTGATTTAAATACCGTGACTTGACGTCACTTTCCTCTTTATATATATATATATATATATATATATAATCAATACTATAAAAAAATTAGAACTGTAAACATAATCAAATAGCAGATGCTTATTAACTTAAGTGTAATAAATTTAAAATTATTTTTGTAACATATTTAATTTTCATAAAAAACATACATATACCCATTAACAAAACGTTTTAATTTTAATTGGGTTGTTATCTTGATAAGATTTTATAGAACAAAAAAAATTAAGTGAGTAAAATATGTTAGGAGGAAAACGATGTCATAAAATATAACATTTGCTTGTGAATTTGTTACAGGTAAGTTTCATTTTTAATTTAAACTAGTAACTAAAATAAAATCATTTTTTTAAAAATTTCTCTGTATAACTAAAATACAGTTTTCAAAATATATAAATAATTAAAATAAATACATGTGTATTTCAACATCAACATGAATTTTATTCAAATAGATATTAAGCAAATTGCATAAATTAATTTATTTTAAATGTATATGCTATAATTATAATTATATGGGTCATCTAAATATGACACCTAGATTTATGTTTTATTAAAAAGAAACATGTGTATAAGGTGGTGTATAGGGAAACACGTGTATAATTTCTTTTTAATAAAACATAAATCTAGGTATTACATTTGGTTTACCCTATATAAATTGTATTCACACAAACGAACTATCACAACAACACATGATATTAAAAAAATGTTCAATAATTATTTATTGTTCACATTTTTTGTTTATAAACTGATGTATATTTCAACAGAAATCCCATCATCTTTAAAGTGCTGCATTATAAAATTTATAAATCGTATTTATACAATATATATAATTGTGTATACATATATTTACATATATACATAAATTTATATATATATTCCACTCCGACGAATTTACTTATTTCTCTATCCCATTTATCCATAGATATCTTCCTGATATATATATATATATATATATATATATATATATAATTTGTAATTTTAATTTTCTATTTATTAAATTTTTCATTTAATGATATATCTGCCTTATTCATAATACAAGAACTTTATTACTGCCATGTATGTAGTTCACAGAATTATATTAATAGTAAAATAAATTCCTGGTAGAATACCGATGTTAAAATGATTTACGGTGATAGTTACATAAAACAGCCATATTTATGAATGAAAATAATTTTATCTTGTTATATTTAAATAGAGAAATAACTGTCAATATATATATATATATATATATATATATATATAAACTCACATTCATATTTGAATATATATATATATATATATATATATATATATATATATATATATATATATATATATATATGACGAATATATACACTGACGCGCATAAGTCATGGCACACATGAGTAACAAACAATTTATTGATATAATTCAATGAAATCGTTAAATTAAAAAAGGGTGTGTGTACTTATATACGCACGCCAGAAATGAAACTTCTTTGCTGTAAAGTAATAATAAATTGAAGAAAAAGATAGTTCCTCAGCATGTTCATCAAATAGCAAACTTTGAGGCACATTTTGTTCAGCAGGCTATACGTAAATATTATTCCTCATTCCACAATAGGGTATGTTGTTAGTTAGTGAGACTATCTTGAACAAGATTATGTTCACTGATATTTTCTTGAGGAATTTCGTTATGAATTTGATCGTCGTTGAAGAAAAAAATATCAATTTTGATATCATATGTTGTATAAAATGGAGATAGTACCAAAAATTGTAGCCAAGCTTTTATCGTACGTTTATTAACTATGCCATGCAGATAGCTTGATTTGTGAATTTTTTACGTTTGATAAGAACATTTATACAATGGTCATCATCAATGTTCCTTGGAAGGTGTTTAACTTTCGTGTCAACTGAGACAGGTACATTGATAATTTGTCCATAAATACCATATATAAAATAAGAGGGTATGAGACGAGCGGTAATGCGTCGTAAATACTATATGTGTGCATCTAGTGTGAAGAGGCTCATCGCTTTGCAATAGTAATCAGATATTAACAAGGCGCGCATGCGTGATCGGCCTCACTACCCCACTCCCTTATGCTCTATGAATACTATGTATACTAGAGTTACTTCTCTATTTCTCTCTACTTTTTGAGTTGAATTTTCGTCCGCTGTGCGTGCGCAACTTTCGTTGCATGTAAAAATGTTACTTCAACGCCGCTAAAGAAGTTTCACTTCAAAAATTATTTAATTGAAAATAAATATAATATTCAATAAATTTATTCATTATATAGTATTCATTATATTTATTTTCAATTAAATATTTTTTTTTAATTTAATGACTTCATTGAATTATATCAATAAATTGCTCATGTTACCCATATGTGCTATGACTTATGTGCATCAGTGTATGTATATATATATATATATATATATATATATATATATATATATATACATACATATATATATATATATATATATATATATATATATATATATATATATATATATAAAAGAAAAAAGTATGTACAAAGTTATAACTATGAAAAAGAAAACACATAAGTAATTTAACATATTTAAGATATATGATTTTGTTATTGTCGAAAAGAATGAATATGAGTTCTTAAATTTTGTTAACTCGTATGAAGATATCAATATTTTATTAAAAAATGTCTGCAAAAATATATTTCTAAGAAGATTAATTATTCGACAGTACCATAACTCTAAATATTAAACACAAAATTTTAAATTCATATTATTTTATAATACAATCAACAAAAATACATCAAATGTTCTCAACTTTTATTGTAAATTTATAGTACAAAGTTCAAAAATAAATCCAGTAATAAACTGAAATATACTTTGAAAAATATATTTAAAAACATAGGACTTTAAAATGAAATTAGAAGTTTTGTATCATTTTCAATCATTAGAAAATTGTTGTCATTATACAAAATATTAGACAAGACAGATTTATATTGTAATTTCGTATAATTATTCTGTTCAACAAAACTCTAATAAATGTTATATAAACTATTTTTCACTTTTAATTCAAATTTAAAATATTTATGTTAAGCATGGTATTTTAGACATACTTAATTATTTTATAACCATTTTTATATTTACCAATAGTCGTTAATAAGTTAAAATAAAAAAAAACAGATGTTTGATTGTACTTATATATTGCATACAAACACACATACACGCATATATATATATATATATATATATATATATATATATATATATAAATTAGAAAAAAAATAATCATATATAATCTAAAACATTTTTTTTAATAACTTAACAAATAAAATATATATTATTCATTTGCAACTTTTAATGTGTAAAAAAAATCAATTTCCTTATAAAAGAACGTTTAATAGTTATTTAATATACCATAAATTAAATTACAGATAATGGAAAAAATGACGGCAAACCTGTTAGAGTAGATACAACATTCAAATTATCTCATTATAAATATATTAGTTGTGTATATATGTACATATAGTGTGTGTATATAGACACACACACACATTTATATATATATATATATATATATATATATATATATATATATATATATATATATATGAACAACAATGTATTTAAATAGTTTTAAAATTTATATCAGTACTCCTAAATAGGAATTGAAGTGTTTTGTTTACTTCAAATTTATTTAAATATATATGTTATTTATATTTTACATAAATACTTGTGTTAATGACATATAAAATGTGTATATAAACATTTCTTTATATGTTTATGTTGTGTTTTTACTACTTAATTAAAAATATTCAAGGTATTTTTAAATTTAAATCAAACGTGTATGTATAATTAATAAACATAAATTTCCATTTTAAAACATGTTACATTACATTCGTTAAAACTACTTCAACAGTGTTATATAACAATGTTTGCATAATGTAATATTTTCTACATATTTTAACAAAGAAATCATAAACTTTTCAAGTACTGTACAGTAATAACCTGTTCATATAATTTTTAACGTGTATTTCGATAGCAACTCTATCGTTTCACTTTTATATTCTTTAACTTTAAAATAAATTTATTTTCAGAACTCAGTTTCTATTATATTTAACGCACAGTACAAAATATATCACATATTGATATCTTTCATTGAAAACATATTTTATACAATTTAACACAAATTAATCAACACTTCAACACTACAAAATATTATAAACGTGTCTAAAAATTACATATAGTTCACATCATTATTAAAAAATAATACTGCTTTTAGAATTGATACTTCAATATTACAATATTAAATTTAATTAATATATTCAATAGTTGTGTAATGTTTCATTTTTATTATTTATGACTATCACAGGAGTAGTATTTGATATCTGCAGGCTGTAGCATTGTTATTAAAATATAAATAAATAAAAATAATAATTACAAACAATTATCATATATAGAGTTTTCCAATAAACGCTTTATAAGTTTAAAAGGAAATAACACAAAAAGTATTTAATTAATTAGTTTTTACTTTTTTTATTTTTAAGTACATTCTACAGCATTAATGATGGAATACAATTTCCCTCATATAACCACCATGACTTCGCTTAACATAGTGCATTCGTTTAGTCTAATTTTTAATCCCTCTTTCACATAATTGTGGTTCAATTTCGTGAATTACACGTTTAATGTTTATTTTTAAAGCATATGTTATTTATGATTTAATAAATCAATGATTTCACATAACCTCACAGAAAATAATTCAATAGAGTTAGATCACATGATCTTGGTGATCAATTTATGGGCCCATTTCGTGAAATAATGGGCTCGTTAATAAGTCTATTAAAGTTTTTATAATTTCTAAGCGTTGTTGAAGTGTCAAACGTTCGATGATAATTTTCCAAATTATACTGAGTTAAAATGTCAAAATGAGCTTAAAAAATCAAACATGGCTGCCACTAGCTGTCAAAGTTCTGACATTCATATTAGAAAACCCTATATTAAAATAAAATAATTTTTTCGTTATTTATTTTAGAACTATGACGAATTCATGATCACACAAATGATTAATCACTCCAACACTACAAAATATTGAATGTGTTCAATAATTATTTATTGTTCAATTTATTTGTTTATAAGCCGATATGTATTTCTTATAAACAAAGAAAGTGATAAGTACGTAATTCTTGAACACTTTTTCAATATATTGTGGGGTTGGAGTGATAATTAATTGGGTGAAAATAATTTCTGATAACAAATAAATTATCTGTAATTCAAAACTATATTGTAGTTATGAAATTTTAATAAAATAATATGTGATCTAAATATGTAGTAATAAATAGAAACAATAATAAAATATTGTATATAAAATTTTATTCTGTTTATATCTTTAAATAGTATGAAGTCATTAAAAAATACAGTCATTAAAATGTCAAGAAGTGGTTTAATGATAATCTTATTTCAGTTATGTTTTGGCCTGTGCAATCGCCAGACTTAAACCTGATTGACAATTTGTAGACAGATATAAAAAAAGTAATTGGAACGAAAAATATCAAAAATAAAAATCACTTATGGGAAGAAGTGCAAGTTGAATGTTTAGTAATTCCTGTAGATAAATGCAGACATTTTATTGATTCAATGCTAAGAAGATACGATGCAGTATTAAAAAATAAAAATTATCCAACAAGTTATTAATACAGAACAGTAACAAATTCTGTAACATTTTGCTTTTTTAAATCTCCTTTTATTAATTTTCATTAGTTTCTATTACCCTACTTATAATTTTGTCCAAGGACCTATTATTTTTTTCTCTCTATTTTTATATGCGGTTGAATTTTTAATTTTTGTACTTTATGGAAAAAATTGTTTTTGTCAATGTGATTTGAAATAGAAATAATTAATTAATCATATATCAATATTTTCTATATTTTAATTTATATTTAAGAAAAAAAATTGATGTACCTATTATTTTGGCCATAGGTATATATATAAATATATATATATATATATATATATATATATATATATATATATATATATATATATATATATATATATGACGTTGAATATCATAATAAAAGCATATTTGTATCGAATATCCATATAGGATACCACCCTCTAAGATAAATAATATACATATTATTTACATTAAAACATAACAAACGATATTAGGCAGCTCACGTTCACGCCGCGAAGAAGAACCCCTTGGATTCTAGAATCGAACACAGCTGCATTGATACTGTGCGATCTTGATAATTTAAATATTTTAATTTAGTAGCACTAGTCACGATAGCGTGCAATGCACTCGCTTTTATTATAGAAATCTGATGTGGATACATTTTTATCTATTATACATATATGGAATATATAAACTAAACCAGTTATGTATCGCATAGAATCTCATCTAGAACATTTACAATGTATGATTAATGTTGTACAATCATATTAACTAATAATTGTAATAGTAAATATTGACGTAATGAAATGATGTTAAAATTTGTACAGCTAATAATACAGTCGATGTAGTGATTGATGGATTTTCATTTTGTATTTAAAAGTGATAGTTTCTAATTAAAATTTATGTATAAAGCTGATGTAATTTTCATTTAAATGCTTTATATGAATCATATGTTTCATATAATATAAAATACTGCAATATATTTTAACTTAAAATGATTTTCTATTCAGGTTTATAATAACATTCATATATCTTTTATAATAATTACGTACAAATGTTTTATAAATTTATAAAAACCACATCTTTCAAACAAACAAGAGAGTTAATTTAGACATACTGTATAAGGCAGTCCAATAGATATATAGAAAACATTTTTAATATTTTTTCATTTTTCTTATAATATTAAAAACTAGTTAAAAGCATATATTCTTTTGTAATGTAGTAAAAATAAGAAATAAAAATGGATTTTGTATGGAAAAAAAGAAAATTGGGCATAAACTATCATTTGTAATAATTATTTATAACGAACAAATCCAAATTAAATAATTAAAAATATTAAATATTAGAATAAAAAGTTATTTCATAAAAAAGATTTTATTTATATATTCATATTTAAGATTTCATATATGTATTTAAGACTAAAGTATCAATCTGTCCATAAATAATGCAGATGTGGGTGTAAGTGTGTGTACATAACAATATCATATATAGGACGTTTTTAAAAAGTGATAGAACTTTAAATTGAATCCCTATCGAAAGTTCTATCTAACCTAAAAAATAAATAAATAAATGAAATAAAAAATAATATATACATCTGTATGTATGCATATATAAAAGTATGATAAAGCTGTTTTTTTAGGTTAAATAGAACTTTCAATAGAGATTCAATTTAAAGTTCTACCACTCTTAAAAAAACATCTGTATATACACATTTTATACATTACTGAATAAGAGTAAATTTTTATACATTACTGAATAAAAGTCTCTCTCAAAATTTCTAATTCCAACAATCCAATTATTTTTTTACACATCCCATATCGATAAAAAATTTCATATAATGAATAAAATATTGCTATAAATTGAATATTTTTAGTTTTCTTAAAATTATATTGAGTAGTGAAATGTTAATTATAACAAATGTTCTAATACAGAATTATAAAAAAAAGAAATATTCAAAATCTATATATTAAGAAGTAGAATACAATTCTTAATACATATATAAATACACATATTTACATACACACACACACACACACACACACACACATATATATATATATATATATATATATATATATATATATAAATTCATATATTAATGTATGTTTAAGTACAATTTCTAAAGTTTGTCTTATATTTCCGACAATGTACTTAACATAACTGTTTAACCTAATGCTCATAATACTGTCTTATTTGTACAGTGGTTTAAGCGATACACAGGACTCAAAACTTCAAATGAGCTTATGCAGAATTAGCAATAATACAAACTAAAATTTGAATAGCTGTGCCAAAAATCAACATGGGAGTTCTAAACAAGTACAAAATCATACAAAATATTGAACATTCAACTTAAGAAAACCATTTAGCACTCATATATATTTATATATATATAATTAAATATGCATATGTATGTATGTATGTATATATATATATATATATATATATATATATATATATATATATATATATTGTAATTTTATTTGCATAAATTAAAATAGTGAAAATATCTATAATATAAAAATAAACAATTATGATTAGCGCCATTTTCATAAAATACAAAATTTAAATTCAAAAATACACTGTTAGATTTTGTATATTTTATAAAATTTTAATTTTTTTACTTCAAAATTCTGTGTTAAACAATGGAGTCTCACTTTGTTTTTTGAAAGAAAAATATGACTATGTACTTAAGTGTGAATATTGTATTATGTACTTATATATATATATATATATATATATATATATATATATATATATATATATATATATATATATATATAGTATAAATATTTACAATAAAGAATGGCCTAAATGAGATTGAATGATTTAGAAATACATTTTTTTGCTTACTATCATTAACCATTCTTTATTATTTTTCAGTTTCATTTGGCCACCCTTTATAAATGTAAATATATATATATATATATATATATATATATATATATGTAAACTCAGTATTTAAATAAAATATATTTTCATGATTTCTTAGAATTTCACTGTCTAAAATATAAACTGCATATTCAAATCGCAAATTTTGTTACGTTGAACAGACTGTTGATAATTTTGTGTTGGGCAAAATACTTATTTTGAATTTTCAGTTGGATTATCGGATAAACTATTTCTGTGTGATCCATGTTGAAGAAGACTATTTATTTTTGAAGACTTATACATGTCATTTAGATTACTGGAAGAGGCTGTTTAAACGATCTTGTTTAAAAAGTTAGAAATGTACACGAGTTTATAAAATTAGTTTAAAATATTAAAATAATAAAACCACCTAGTTACCATAGTCTATGAAAGTTATTGCAAACAGATCATGCCATTTAACATTTATAATTTTTATTTTTATATTAATATTTAATTTTTCATTCCTAAACATATGTATAATCTAATCTTCGTAAACAAATATATATATATATATATATATATATATTGAGAATCAGAACAGTATTTGAAATTATTAACAATATAATGAAGAACAAAATACTATTGAATATGACAAAGAAAGCATATAATCAATGTTTGCTATTTGCCTAAACTTCCGTGTCAAAAACTTAGACTCTGAATGTAAAAACGAAATAAAAACGTTTAACAACCCAACGAAGTCTGAAAAGAATAATATTAGGAATTTCAAACCGTGAACAGAAAACTTGTAAATGTATACGAAAATGAGTGAAAATGATTAATATAAAAAAGCAAATGAAATTATAGAAATGGACATTGGCAGGATGCACAACAAAAAGGGAAGATAATATTATATAAGATCATCCAAATGCGACACCTAGATTTATGCTTTTTTTAAAAAGAAATTATACACATGTTTCCCTATACACCACCTTATACATATGTTTCTTTTTAATAAAATACAAATCTTATATAAGGAAGCCTAAATGAGAGTAAAGGGTTTAGACTTATAATTAACTGCTTATTATCATTTACTACCTTCAATCTCATTTAAGCCACCATATATAATAGAGAATTTCAGGAGATAAAAAAAGACAAAGAAAGAACAGTTGTCAAAAAAGAAACAATGAAATACTGAAACATATTTTGGTTGAATAAAATTAGCAACAAACAGAAAAATATGAAAAGTATTGGGAAAAAATTTAAGAAGAACCAATAACATTTGATTAGACTCTCGCCTAACAGTGGGTTGATGTAATCTTTTATGATGATAATTATGACACACACACACACACATACACACAGATATACATATATATATATATATATATATATATATATATATATATATGTATATATAGTCAAATAAATAATCATTACAACACTACTGAGGATCAAGTATTGTTCTAAAAATGTTTTTTTAATCAAAACTCTAACATTGATAATAAAATTTTATAATTTTCAACTTAATCAATGATTTTAATACCCATGTATTTCATATATAATACATATGTATTTTGAAAATAAGAAAAAATATCCAACAAAAGATAGTTAAAAAAAATATGTTCAATCATGTTCATACATTTATGTTTACTTTTCATTCATATTTTTCATACATAAGTAAAAATCTTCTACGTATATTCTAAAAGATTATACGAAAAAAAAAGAAACGGCGGAAGAACCATATGCTAGCCGGACGAAAAATACGGTCAAAGGGTTATGTTGATTCAATGTTTATTTGAAATACAGAAAAAAAGATTATTTATTTAAAATAAGCGGATAATACGAAATAGATATTTTCTTTCTATAAGAGATTTGAAGAAAAAAGTATGTTTTCACAAATAACAGATTAATGTGTATTCAGATTTTGCTTTGTTATAGAACTTCCGGTGTTTCTAAAAATATAAATATTGTTCACAATTGAATGAGATTTTATTTGTAGTAATCTATTAAGAAATCGCCTTGAAATTCTATGAATTATCAATGTATATTTATATAAAACAAATGGTTATTTTAATATATATATATATATATATATATATATATATATATATATATATATATATATATATATATATATATATATTCATATATATATAAAAATATATATAAATATATATATATATATATATATATATATATATATATATATATATATATATATATATATAAGAAATATATTAATTAGGAGCCTAGTTTGATAAAAAAGGCCCAAAAAGAGATCTATGAAAGGATAGGACAGAAATAACGAAATTCGTCGAGTGGACTAGAGGAGGAAGGAATTGAATTAATCGAGGTGGAAGGTTTTGAGGAGACCTTCATCCAGTATTGGGTTGAGAGGAGCTGATGATGACGACGATGATATATATATATATATATATATATTTTTTACAAGATGAGGTTGTCGGCCTATACTCATATATATATATATATATATATATATATATATATATATATATATATATATATATTATATATATATATTATAATATATATATATATATATATATATAATATATATATATCTGTGTATCCGGAATATATATATATATATATATATATATATATATATATATATTCAGAGGAAAATTAAAAGGAATAGAAATAAAAATTAAAAACTATGTGTATCTAATAAAAGTATTAATTCTGAAAAAAAATTATATTTGAGATAATTATGAGAAAAAAGTGTGATGATATGAATTCAGAAGAAATTCTTATATTACGAAATCTAATATTTTTCAGTAATTGAAGAATTCAGAAGAAATTCTTATATTACGAAATCTAATATTCTTCAGTAATTGAAGATAAAATCTAATCTATAATATTTTTACTTATGGTAGTGATGCATGAGTCTTAAATTCCAGAATATCCAGTTACTCCAAACAACATAAAGAATCATAGAGAAATGTATGTTAAGAATAATACAAAGACAGAAAAAGAAAAATGACTTCATTTAAAAGAAAACCAAAATTAATGGCATAAAAAGAATAAAAAGTGTAAAACTGAAATGAGCTAATTATATACCTAAAAGGAAAGACTATAAGAAAAGTTATTAACTGGAAACCAAGAAATAAAAACACAAGAAAATATTTACAAAAAGATGCAATAAAGATATAAGAAAATTTTTTAGTTGTAGAATATAAAAAAAGCACTGATTGCTTGAGATAAAAAGTATGGGAGTTAATCTTCATTAAGCACTAAATAAAAATAGATTGATAATAATAATTATATATATATATATATATATATATATATATATATATATATATATATATATATACAAGCTGTCCAAATAAAAATTATACACACTTTAAATAATTACAAAGTCAATGTTTATTTACATATGGTTCATTTTTAAAATTTAAAAAAATCTACAGGAATGAATAGTTTTAAAATGTGTATATATTTTTTGGAACAGCTGTATATGTATATATATATATATATATATATATATATATATATAAATAGTATAATAAATTTATTTAATATATTAAAAATAACTCAATTGCTTTTATAAGATTATACTAAATACCAAAAAATGTCATTATTACAAAATCCAAATTAGAATGTATGTATGTATATATATATATATATATATATATATATATATATATATATATATATATCATTAACTCTTGTTAATCCACTGCTAAATGAAAGTCTTTTCAAATTTTTTTTACTTCAACTAATTCAATTTCTTCCTCTTCCACTCCATATTCCAACGAATTTTCTTATCTCTCTATCTCATCTATCTATGAGTAATTGTTCTTAACTGTAGCAGTGAATAAGGAAAAACAGGAAGGCTGAGAATGTTAAAGTCCCCTAAGTCTAAACATTTACTACCATTTTTTTTATATCCTTCTCAGTACATTCACCCTACACCTTTCTACTTACATTTTCAGG
The DNA here is from genome assembly GCA_029203775.1 of Neoneuromus ignobilis. Classification (NCBI taxonomy): domain Eukaryota; kingdom Metazoa; phylum Arthropoda; class Insecta; order Megaloptera; family Corydalidae; genus Neoneuromus; species Neoneuromus ignobilis. The sequence continues at coordinate 47,703,278 of CP092090.1, forward strand.
TCATATATATATATATATATATATATATATATATATATATATATATATATATATATATAACGAAAAAAATATTTTATTGCATTACAATTAGTTTTGCAGAGTATATATTTTTCAAATTCCAAATTTGCATATGGTATAAAACAAACAAAAAAGTGAAGGAACAATACTAAATACAAGTAATCGAATAATCAATTATTCAATATCACCTGTCATATTTCATTTGAATTGCATGTTAGTAATGTGAAAGTCTTCGAATATTGGTAAGAAAATTGATTTGTGCAACAATGAATAGTCGAATTACTTTCAATTAGTTTGCATTGAATTACAGTAAATATAAAATCCTGACCTCTTATATGCATGTATAATTATTTATTGATACCAGAATGATAATAAATATTAAATAACTAAATTAAAACTTAATATGTAAAATGTAATTAATCGAAAATAATATTTAAATAAATAATAATAGGGTGTTGTTATAAAATTATAGCACTATATTTAACTATTCGATTATTTAAATTTATTAATTCCACATTTTTTTATACTAATTAATATTAAATATAACATTACTTTAATGTTTTTAATTTCAGTTCAAAGTCTTTTTAAGATATTCCACAAGTATGTCTTGAATTTTGTAAAAAAAAATCAATTAATAATTTAATAATTATTAAATTATTATTTTATGAATAAAATCGCAAAATATTTTGAATAATATTTTGACCTGTGACAATGAATGGATTCTTTATTCTAACTATAAACGTATCTACCATTGGATAGCATCAAATAATCCTTTGCCATAAACAGCTAAAGCTAAATTAACTCCAAGAAGAATTATTTTCTGTGTTTGGTAGATTTCAAGAGGAATTATTCATTATGAGTATCTATAAGTTGATCAAACCTGCATAGCGAATATTTACGGTGAATAACCATAAATAATGCTTAATGTATTACAACCGAAACAACCAGCGATGTTAAATCGTTAAAAAGTTTTATTTTTGCAAGATAACACATATCCACATCTTGCGCTAATAACACGAGAAAAAATAACAAATTTAAAATAGGATATCCTCTCTTATCTCCTATATTCACTAGACATATTACCATCGAATTTTCACTTATTTCTATCTCTGGATAACTACATACGTGGTAAAAAATTTAATAGTTACAAAGAAGTTTTTCAAGTTTTTGAAAATAAATATTGAAATTTATCAAAATGTAATTTAAAAATTATCTTCTTATTGAGAAAAACAATTCGATTAACCTCAAGATCAACAGAACTTTCTTATTTACCTTATATTTGTTATCCTTAACCTCACATTATAATATCATTGATTATATAGGGATTTCCAATAAGAATTTCAGAAGTTTAAAAGAAAATAAAATGAAAAGTATTTAATAAATCAGTTATTTTTGTAAATTATTTTTAAGCATATTCTATAGCATGATTGATGGAATACAATTTCACTCATATGACCATCACGACTAGTGCATTCGTTTAGTCCAATTTTTAGTCACTATTTCACATAATTGTGGTCCAATTTCATGAATTACCCGTTTAATATTTATTTTTAATGCTTCTGTTGTTTGTGGTTTATCAGCATAAACCAATGATTTCACATAACCCTATAGAAAATAATCCAAAGGAGTTGGATCATATGATCTTGATGGCCAATTGATGGATCCATTTCATGAAATAATGGACTTATTAATAAATCTATTAGAGTTTTTATAATTTCTAAGCGTTGTTGAAGTATTAAAAGGTTCCATGATAATTTTCCGAACTTGAGTTGACAAAATGAGCTTAAAAAAATCAAACATGGCTGCCACCATCTGTCAAAGCTTTGACATTCTTATTGGAAAATCCTATACAACAATATTTGATTTAAAATCATTAAAAGTAAGGACAATTCCTTACTTTAATTCTCTTACTAATTTAAGTTTAGAATATTATAAATAATATTTTTTTAAAAAAATATACATTTCAATTTACATTTTATAGATAATAATTATTTGTTTACTTTATGTTTAGAACAAACAAATTTAAAGATAAAAGATATTTATTAAAAATTCAATAAGAATATGTATGAACAAAGATATGAAAAATAATGGGAAAAAATAATAGATATATTTTTTAAAAGACGAAGGAACAAATACTACCACTATAATTTTTATGTAAGTATATGACATATGCTAAGACAACAAAAAAATATCATTAATACAAACTTCACATTTTACGATAAATATAAATTATTTACTAACTTAATGATATCAAGCGGATGTATGTAAACAGTATATTATAATCATTCGAGGATCAATATTAATATTGAATATCTAGATGCGAGTGATACAACACAACACAAATGTGCACGCGTTCTCATCTGGTCGCGGTCATGCGATCAAGACCTAAAAGGCGGTAGTCGACCGTGTGAATAGACAGGTGTAACATATCGTCACGACATATCTGTTCAACAATCGTCAATTACGTATGATTAAAAGATGATTTTTCGTTTACATAATGTATGTATTGTGGAAGAAACAATGATTGTCTGTCTATACTTTTTCTAGAGTTTTGTCTATACTAATTGTCATGTTATTACTATACATATTGATTTTGTATGTGTTTCCAGAGTTCATATCACAAAAAGACAAGGTATCGTGAAATGAAAAAAAAAATAAAAAAAAACTATATAAAAGTTAATGGACGAGAATGAAGAACAAGTCTCCAAAACGACTATATAAGTATAATAATAATAATGACATAGTAGCAGTTGAATCGATGTAAATGAACTACAATATTAACTTCATTGCATAAAGTCAACTGAAATATTACAAGAGTAATTCAAATACTACGTCTGGGAAGTTAATTACCGGTAAATTATTATAGTATAATCATTTCTAGTGCAATTTGCTGTATTACTATTTCATGTATATTTAATTCAACGCTACAACATTCCTAAGTTTACAATACTAAAGAAAATACTTTTCATTTTTTGAAAAAAAGAGTAATCTATTTCTTCGAAAAATAGATAAGTAAAAATTATATATAATCATATAAACATGGTACGTCATGAAAATAGATTACTTATTTTTCAAGAATATTTTTGTGCACCTTCTTTTTTTAGAAAGATATCAGTAACTAAAAATATAGTTACTGAATTTAAATTTAATTTTCTACAAATGTCTACTTTATCCAAATTTGTGGTTAGAAAATAATTTATCAATAAAATACAGTTTTTTGAAAAAAAATCATATTTATTGATATCAGTGTAAAGTAGAGATATATGAATTATGAATGGAAAACAATATCAGCCAAATTACCTCCTCTACCATGCCGGTAGAAGTCCACACTTTTGTCAAAATTTTAAAGCAAGCTTTGCAATAAATAAGGCTATATTTTAGCTATATCTGCATGAATTTCATCCTTTAGTTTTTGAATCGTTGCTGGTTTGTTGGAATAAACCTTATCTTTCAAATAGCCCTATTGAAAGAAATCTAACGGTGTTAAATCACAAGTTCTAGGCCAGGGGTCGGCAACTTATGACCCGCGGGTCACCAAGTGACCCATTTGATAATTTCAATTGACCCACTTTAGTTCTGAAAACTAAAAAAATTCATTTCTTTCCCTTGTTAAAAAGGGAACATGAAAAAGAAAATATCGATGAAAGCAATCTAAATATGTTCGAAAGTTATGGAGAAATGTTTACATTTATAATAAAGCCCGAGGAAATAGAAGAAAATGTTTTAAATTTGAAGTATTTTCAATATCTAAAAATTGATAATTTTAGTTTAGAAATGATTGATTTTAAAAGTTCAACGTTATGGACGGATAAATTCAAGAAATTGCGGAAAGATTTGGAAAAAACAGAAGATAATCATTTTCTCATGATATCAACATGTTGGGCATCACTTCCTACGAAGGTTTCATCTTTGAAAAAAATTGGCTTTGCTATTTTGTCCACATTCGGTTCAACTTATAAATGTGAGCAAATATTTTCACAAATGAAATTTATATTAAGCAAGAACAGGAACAGGTTAATTACCAAAAATTCAGATGCTTGTATTCATCTTAAAACGACTAACTATAAACCAGATTTGACTAAATTGACGTCACAAGTTCAACATCAGAGGAGCCATTAATATCTAAGAGAACGTTTAGAAATAAAGTTCATTCGACTATGTTTGTAATTATTTTCTTAATAAAACATATCTTATTATTTACTAAAAGACTGTTTTAATACGAAAATATCTCTGACCCAAACGTCTTTTTAATACTCACATTTTGGCTGATTTTGACCCGCGGCCAAAAAAGGTTGCCAACCCCTGTTCTAGGCGGTCAATTAACATCACCATTACGAGAAATTAAAGTAACAAGTTTTATGTCTTGTGGCACCATCCTGTTGAAACCACATGTCACTGATATCAATATCTTTAAGTTTCAGTCACAAAAAATCTGTTATCATGCTTTGATAACGCACCGAATTAACTCTAACACGAATACCTTACTCATTTTCTAAGAAGTATGGACCAATGATGTCTCCAGCCTATAAACCACAACAAACAGTGACTTTTTGACGATGTAATTGTTGTTCAACAATGGCTTTTGGATTTTCACTTCCCTATATGTGAGGATTTTGTTTGTTTATATAACTATTTAATTGAGAACGCGATTCACTGAAGATGATTTTGTTAAAAAAATCAGCATTTTCTGCTTTTTTTCTTGTTACCAATTAACAAACATGCAACGCAAATGATGGTCAGCTGGCTTCAGTTCTTGTATTAACTGGACTTTATATGCATGAAGATACACATTTTTTTCGTAAAATGTTATGCAGAGTGTTTAATTGTTGTGAACGTCGACAAATCGTTGTTTGTCTCCTTCAACACTTTCACGTACAGCAGTGATATTTTCAGTTGAACGACCACTATGAATATATGTTTTTGGTCTATGGTCTTCAACAGTACCAAATTGTTCAAATTTCGTGATTAAGTTGTGAACAACCGGCTCCGAAGACACTTGATTACGAGGAAAAGATGCACGAATTTTACACATTGACGTTGTAAAATTTTACCATTTTTATAGTGAATTTTTACTATTTAAATGGATTGTTTAAGTATGTATCTTTCTATCACTAAAATTTCTCAAGTTTTTAATGAACAAATGTTAAATAATGACAGTTTAATATTTGACATTTCATCAAATAATAGCCAATTTACTTCCTAACCTCAAATTTGGACACCTTTATATATATATATATATATATATATATATATATATATATATATATATATAATCAACTGGTTTCACTTTATGAGTTGGATTATTAAACTACTCATTATTGAATTATTAGACGACTTCGAAAGTTTTGTTTGATTTTTAATAAATAGTATTTAAGTCATCTAGTTATAGAAACACTGTAACAAATTATTGTGATATATATTTTAAAAAAACTACCTTGACAGTTCTTACTGCAATGTGAAGCTTATTTTCTTTGAATATATTATATTTTTTTTAAAAAAAAATATAATAAATATTGACATGGACTAAAACAATTTTTATTTTCGATGTATCATATTATTCTACTTTTGTAAATAGAGAAATGTTTCTAAATACAAATAAATATTTATGAAATGTATAGATGAGACATAGAAATTAAAAAAATCCTTTTAAGAATCGATTTAAAAATTTTAATATCACTGTTTGTTTTGAAACTATGACTAATTTACTTTCACACGATGAACTATCACTCTAATATCATAAGATAGTGAAAAATATTCAATAATTATTTATTGTTCACTTTCTATGTTTATGAGCTGACACACATTTCGATTGTAATGCCATTATCAACAGAGCACTGCTTTATAAAATCTAGAGATACAAATTTTATAACACAGCGCTATGATGATGGTATTGTAACCAAATAATTATGAAGATAATCATTTAAATTTTATTCAAGATTTAGTAGTAAAAGCTGTAAAATTATTACTAAATTAAATATATTCTTGACCTTAAATCTGTATTAAATTCAATTAACTAACTAAATTCGTTTAAGAAACTTGGAGATTAGTTTTAAATTTTGTTTGAATAATTTATAGAATGTATGACAAGAGCACAATGGAAATGAAACGACACATTTCCCTGACAAAAAAAAAATGTCTAAATAAAAGAAATTATTGACAAAAGGAAATTAATTATGATTTTAAGAAAAAAGATTGTGAAAATCTATATATGGAGTACACTACTTTATGGAAATGAAAATTGGAACACCCTTAACAAAGATTAAAAATGACTGGAAGATTTCGAATTGTGAATATGGCAAAAATTGATCAAAAATTCCTAATCAGATATAAATAAAAATACAAAGATATTAAATCAAATTGAAGAAGAAGAAAGATCTAAAAAATAAATCTGGATATGGAAAGGAAACTTATTTGATTAGATATTTAGACTCGAACATTTTTAATAAATATATTTGAAGGATAAATCAATAAAGAAAAAGCAAATAATGGAATTCAAGAGCTATAAAGAAAGATACAAAGGAATGGTAGATTTGGCTGTTGTCACAAACCAAATTATGTTTTGTAATAAAATTTATTTTATTTTAAACAGCAATATAAACAAATAAAAAAGTTGTGTTTTAAATCTATAAAATTTAATAAATATTCATCAATACTAATCCAATTTAATCACATAAAAATATATATGTAATATCTTATACAATGAATTTTTTAATCTTATTTTAAATCAAAATTATTTTTTAATTGTAATTTAATTAAACTTATATTGAAAAATCTATCTAAAATTATGAAAACTAAGTAATTTTTGTAAACAATTCATTTCAATGAAGAGTATTTAAACATATTACTGATATTATTATTAATAACATTTAGAGACCAATTCATATCCAGAATCAAATTGTTTTAATTGAGACATAAATTACTAAATTTAACTATTCTTAATTTATTTTCAAAATTATCTGTGATAAGAAACTTTTTAAAACTAATATAATAAATATATTTCTTTAGTTATAATTTTTCAAATTTTTTTTTATTCACTACTACAAATATAATTTTGGTTAATCCATATACCTATTCTAATCACTATTTAAATTAAAATAAAAAAAATATGTACAAGTAAAATGAAAGATAATATTATTAAAAATGGTAAAAATATTCATTTCTCTTATATTAAAAGCGTTACCATAAGTGGAAAAAAAATGTATAAACCATTTCAATATATATATTGACATGAAAACAAATTATAACAGAATAAAATATTTTCCTGGTAATATAACACGCCCAATGATATACGTTCACAAACAGGTCGAAGGGTGAAATGAATTATTTATTTTAGTGAACGAGCTAGTGATATTCTAAAAGCAACTGTTACACGAAGTTGTGTATTTAATGACAAATATAGTATTTATGTAAATAAATAACGTGAAACACTATTACGGATCCATATAATTATCGTCAGTGTAATTAAGTCGTATAAAAAGTACATTATATATATATATATATATATATATATATATATATATATATATATATATATATATATGTATCTATGTGTTTGTGAGTATGCATGTATGAGTTTATCATTAAATTTTCTCTTTGTTATAAAAGAAAAAAATAAATCCTTTGATGTTTTTAATTAATTAAACCTTTTGCAATTCATTTAATGATTTCATCATAACTTTTCTTTTTTATAAATTAAAAAAAGGATTTGAAAATTACGAGTATAAAATCTATATTAGTGCTTTTTAAATGGACAATTATAGTCATTAAATAACTATGATAGTTTAAAATGAGAGCAGAACAGAAATATTTTATTGATTTTTAGTATTTATTATTAAACACTATTTTTTAATAAAGCTATAAAAAATTTTTTTTTAATTAAAACAATACAACGTATTTATTAAAATATTTCATAATCTTCAAATATAGGGTCATCCAAATTCGATGCCTATATTTATGTTTTATTAAAAAGAAACTATACAGATGTTTCCTTATACACCACCCCATACACATGTTTCTTTTTAATAAAACACAAATCTAGGCGTCACATTTGGATAGCCCTATATGTAATGATTAAAATATAAAAAAAAAACACATTGTTATTTTTTAAACTTTATTTTGAATACTAAGACAATTTTAAGAAACTAAAATCAATTTTAAATACTTATTAATATATTAATGAGGATTAGGTAGTCTTCAAAGTAAATGCACGTGATTATTTAATATAAACGATTGATTAACTTGTTTTAAAACCACATATATACAATTCTGGTGCAAGATATAACTACAAAAATAAATCATTCACACTTTATATTTTGTTATTAATTTAATTTAAATGAAAATCAATATATAATTAAAAAAGGCTTATCATTAAAATATTTGGATATGGATTTGGTAAAAATGACATCAGAAGTTCTAAATCAAATCGATTCTGAGGACAATAGCACTGATGAAGATTGTAAAGTTAATAATTTAACACTAAAAGAATTACAGGAAGCCCTGAGCTTAGCCAAAAATCTAGAGTAATTTTTCTTGAATGCAGACTCTTCCATTGAAAGAAAAAGAAAATTCAAAATTGCCTATTTCCATACCATAATATCCACAACGACCTTGTAAGAAACAGTAAATAAACTAAAATTACAGATTTTTTAAAGAGTAAAGAAGGTGAAAAAAATCTAACTGAAAAAAAAACGTTCAGAAAGTGAATATGGTATCGTTCAATCGAAAAAACTTTATCATTTGATTGTACTGAGCAGTGATGAAGAAAATTATTAAATTAAGGTTATAATAAATTAAAATATATATTGTTTATTTCTTTACGTTTTGTGTCATACATATTTTAATATTTTTAATAAAAATTAAGTTGCTTATACAGAATAAAAAAAATATTTGTTTTCAATAAGTTTTCAGAATGTAACCCCCATTTTTGTATTGGTTCCTAGTCGCATATAATACGGATTCACACAACACGGCATTTTCTAAGAATCTATCTACCGTGTTATAGGAGGGTTACCTGTTTATATATATATATATATATATATATATATATATATATATATATATGTATGAATGAATGAATCTATGTATGTATGTACGTATGTATGTTTTATCATCATCATTATCAACATCATTATCATCATTAATCCTCCATCCACTGCTGGATGAAGGTTTCTCTCATAACTTTCCATTTCTATCGATCAAATGACTTTTTATTCCAACTCATTTCAATAAATCTTCTTATATCTCTGACCTATCTATCCATGGGTCTCTTTTAGGGCCTCTTTATATATTTAGATCCTCAATATTTTTTATCTATCAACTTTCTTTTCTTATTATATAATCGACTCATTTTCATTTCTAATTTCTCACTTTTGCTATAAATACATATTTTTTTCTTTCTGGTCCTCACAGTTCTCTTCCTATCTATAAGTGCTATTCCTATCATTCATATTTCATGTTTTTTTTGTGATATTTATATATATATATATATATATATATATATATATATATATATATATATATATATATATATATATATATATATATATATATATATATATATATATATATATATATATATATATATGCATATATATGTATATATATATATATATATATATATATATTATAAGGAAACCAAAGAATATATACATATGTTTATCTATACACTACCCTATATACATTTTCTTTTTAATAAACCACAAATCTAGGCGTCACATTTGGATATACACTACCCTATATATATTTTATTTTAATAAATACATATATATATATATATATATATATATATATATATATATATATATATATATATATATATATATATATATATATATATGTTTGTATAAATGTATGTATGTATTTTTTTGCGTGTAGGATATAATAATTTTTAGCAATAAATAAATAAAAAAAATAATATAAATCATAACGATAACTCGTTACAATACAAATGTTTATACTTCTTTATGCAAATTCTTTTTAGAATTTTATTTTCAATTAATACCGTATTCATTACATTCAAAAATACGAGTATCCGAACAAAAAAAAAACGTACGGTGCTTAAAATAAAATATTACAAAAAGAAACATATACAGCGTCCAGATAATATTCCGTTTAATTTAAAATGTACCCTCGCTGGCAATAATTTTTCATCACATACCATTAAATACGTATGTACCTTTCCCACAAACATTTCAAATTGCAAAAATAAACAAGTCGACTACACGTTTGCTCTTTTTGTTCGCGTCATATAAAACGAATGGAGTTCAGTCTGCACGCAGCGTACGCTATTTTTACATACAACGAAGCGAATGTCACAGAGAGATTTATTTACCTGTTGTCAGGTGTACACGAGCGAGTGAGTGAATGAGTGTGTGTACCATATAGTGGTAACGCCTGGCATTGTGAGTCGACCAATCGAAACATAGTCCCTCTTCATTAGCATTGCGAAGCAACTCAGAGGTGGAGTTTGTGGACAGGTTTTTCTTGCATGTGTATGCAAGCAACGAACGGTTTAAAAAATAAACACAAAATACGGTCATGATATATGTATGGTTAATTGGTAGTTGAATATATAAGGTATTTAATGTTCTTTAATAACGACTATGTATTATATACATGCATAATACATATAGATATGATAATATGTGTATGTGTGTATATATATATATATATATATATATATATATATATATATATATATATATATATATAACTAGATAGATAAATAGATAGATGAATAGAAAACCACTTGCAGCATATGTCAGTAAATGACTAAGTAAATACTCTTTTGACTAGAACTTTTTTAACATAAAATTTTCTAAAATTGTATATACAAAGTTAGACATTCTCTATTTATTATATTTTAATTAATAACAAAATTAGAATAGATATATCAATTGAAACACAAAAATTCATTTATGTATATATATATATATATATATATATATATATATATATATATATATATATATATATATATATAATTTTTTTCAATAAGAATATCAAAACTTTGAGAGCTAGTGGCAGTCATGTTTGTTATTTTTAGCTCGTTTTGACATTTCAACTCAGTATAGTTTGACAAATTATCATGGAACGTTTAACACTTGAACAACGCTTAGAAACTGTAAAAACTTCAATAGACTTACTGAAATAAAAGTTTAATGAATCCATTATTTCACGAAATGGACCAATCAATTGGTCACCAAGATCAGGTGATCTAATTTTATTCGATTATTTTCTGTGAGATTATGTGAAATCATTGGTATATGCTCATAAACCATAAACAACAGAAGCATTAAAAATAAACATTGAATATGTAATTCACGAAATTAGACAACAATTATGTAAAACAGTGACTAAAATTGGACTAAACGAATGTACTATATCAAGAGAAGTTGTCATGGTTATATGAGTGAAATTGTATTCCATCATTAATGCCATAGAATATGCCTAAAAATAAAAAAATAATAATTAAATACTTTATGTTTTATTACTATTTAAACTTCTAAAACGATTATTGGGAAACCCTATATATATATATATGTATATATATATATATATATAATATGTATACAAAGAGAGAGAAAAAGAACCATCAAAAATGCACAATTTATTTTTTCAATAAAATGCATCTTTCTTCAGAAAGCGATGATTTTTTTGAGCGATGATCAATGTGCACTCCTGATTAGATTCTCTCTCTCTCTCTCTCTCTCTCTCTCTCTCTCTCTCTGTATATATATATATATATATATATATATATATATATATAGGAAAATGAAAATAGGATATTATCAACTTGAAAGAAATTCCTACAATATGTAATCGAATATTCCCTTATTTTTTAAAAAAGAAGTTTTTGATGAGTGCACCTTATCTCTCTTTACTTATGATAGTAAGAAATTGATTTTAAAGTCCAGAAAATTTTAGAATCTCTAGACAATATAAAGAAACATAAAAGGATGCATATTAAAAATATCATAGATATAAGAAGAGAAACAAGTGGATTTGAAATCAAAAGTGGACATTAAATTTGTTTATAAAAAATTATTTCATGTATATCAACAATATAACAATACATAAAATCTGTCTGGCCAGTAAGAAGTTACCCCCGCGGGTAACTTGGAGCTCCTTTGGCCAAACATCGTGCAACAGGCCCACTTCATGGGACCTGGGAAATGCTCTACAAAGAGATTATTACCGAACCGAGAAACAACCAGGTTATTCAAGCAGTTAGAGTAACTGCCTCAAAGGAAGTAAAAACTCTAAACAACTGGCCGGAAGGTCGTTGCTTCAAATTGATAAAATCTGTAATAAAATGCTGTGATAATAAATTCACAAGACGAAATTAATACAAAATTACATATATAATTATTTATGAAATGATAGTAAATTCTGAACGTTAATAAAATATATAATTGAAAATGAAATGCAATTAAACATTTTCTGATGTTCATTATGCCAATAAAATAAATATCCTTAATAAAGAAATCTAAATAAAACGTATTTGTTTAAAATAGAATTTATTTATTATTTAAATCTTTCACATTCCAAAAAAGTGATTTGTCAACGTATCAAACCCTATTGTCAGAACAAGACGACGAGTTGACGAATAAAAATACGAAAACGGTATATTAAATTTGTATAACAATAGTATACATTTCCTGGACGCGTTCCATCATAATTTTATCAATTTTCCAACACGGTTATCATATATACATGACACAAACATTGAACTTGAACACGCCGTTAGTATGAGAACGAAAATTCATATTAATAAACACAATATTTGCATTGTAAATCGTGACCTAAGCAAATATGTTCATAAGAACGAATTTTATAAAAAATGTAATGTTTCTATTATAGACGTTTAACCCGTACGAAAATTGATATTTAGAGACGGTTTTCGTATATTATATTTGTCTTATTAATAATATAACGTGTTTAAACTCAAATTCAAACACACATAGAGACCACATTTGCGTGCAGACACGGCAACGAACTATATAATTTACACATCACACGTGTTGACAGGTGACGTCGCGCATTTATGAAGAATGAGTCCGGAAGTACGTCCATCATTGTTTCCTCACAATATACATGTACACATGAATAAAAAAAAATTGTCCGTAGACAGAAGAAAATTACATTTATTTTATACCGTTTTTTTCACTCCAACTAATGATTGCGCGTACAGATATTATAGATTAACTTAATGTAAAATGCATAATGATTATGTATTTTCATGTTTACTTTGTGTATTACAAATGATGTATTAATAAATTTCACGTGTACCTTATAATTTTTATGTGTTGTACATTAGTTGATATAAATCACTATTAATTATATGTATATATATATATATATATATATATATATATATATATATATATATATATATATCATCTTCAATAAATCTTTTTAATTAACTTATACTGAAAAAAATACCACCTAATAATAAATATTATTTATGATTTTTATTTTACATGACATAATAGCGATAAAAAGATTTTTACATCAAAAATATTTTAATATCAGCATTCACCATTTTCGAGTAAAAATATTAATTAAAATAAAAATAGACTAATTACAAATAAATAAGTTTTGTTAGTAATTTAAATGTATTTTAATAATATAGTTTTTTAAAGGATTTTTTTTTAATTCAATTCGTATACTGAGGTTAGAAAAATAGTTGATTCTTTTTCTTGCCATTAAACGATTGTTTCACAAACTTTATCTAATTTCATTTTAAATTTAAATTAAACAAATGATTTTAACAGTTAACAATTTCATATGTCTTCAAATTCATTATATTCACATAATTTAGTTTCGACAATGTAAGAATAATTATTTTTGGACAAAAAAATATAAAAGGGTTATCAAAAAGGCTGTATGTAAAAATATTTATAGATATTCAAACAATTAAATAATAATTTAGAAAATTTTTCACAGAATTTTTTTTGACAGATATTAAAAAAATAAATAATCTCATGAATTTAATGACGACAAGGTGTGATATTAATTCAAAATCATTTATTTTCAAAATTGGTTTATACACAAACTATAAATAGTGCTAAAATCATATATTGGATATTTGAGAAAATTTGCTGTAAAGATGTTTCAATTATTCATAAATTCATATAAAATTGAATAGATTATATAGGTATTTTTTAAGAGTGATAATACTTTAAATTGAATCTCTATCAACAGTTCTATCTAGCCTAAAGAAACACCTATGTATATATATATATATATATATATATATATATATATATATATATATATATACATGTGTATGTATGTATATATAAAGTATGATAAAGAATTTCTTTTTAGGTAAGATAGAACTTTTGATAAGAATTCAATTAAAAGTTCTATCATGCTTAAAAAAACATTCTATATATAAAAATATTAAAAGGTCAGAATAATACAATTTTGGAAAAAAATAATAACAAATACAATTACCCTCTGTAATACCGTTATTGCAAAATATTTTTAAAAATAAAGTTAACCCTCTATTGTTACAATGAAATAAAATTAAACTTTGTATTTGATGAAATTAGAGAAATTTAATTGACTTAAAACTTTTAGCTAAGAAATATTATTATGAAAAAGAACTGCTCTCAAATAGATGATTTCAAAAAATCAACTTAAATAATAGTTGACTCACTAACAAAAAATTAATGCTGTAATTTCTATTATGCTAACTGCTCATTATATATATATATATATATATATATATATATATATATATATATATATATATATATATATATATATATATATATATATATATATATATATATATATATATATATATATATATATATATATATATATATATATATATATATATATATATATATACATATATATAAGGTTTTCCAATAGGAAGATCAGAACTTTGGCAGCTGATGACCGCCATGTCTAAATTTTTTTAAGCTCATTTTGACATTTAAACTTAGCAAATTACCATGGAAAGTTCAACACTTCAACAACGCTTAGAAATTATAAAAACTTCAATTGAGTTATTGAAATAAGAATTTAATGAGCCATTAATTCACGAAATGAACCCATAATTGACCATTTTACGAAATGGGCCCATCAATTGGCTACCAAAATCATGTGATCTAGTTCCATTAAATTATTTTTTATGGGGTTATGTGAAATCATTGGTTTATGCTGATAAATCACAAACAACAGAAACATTAAAAACAAACAGTGAACGTTTAATTTATGAAATTGAACCACAATTATGTGAAAGAGTGACTAACAGTTGGATTAAATGAATGCCCTATATCAAGCAAAATCGTGGTGGTCATGAGTGAAATTGTATTCCATCATTACTATCATAGAATATGCTTAAAAAAAACTAATTAATTAAATACTTTATGTTTTGTTTCCATTTAATCTTCTGAAATTTTAATGACCCCCTCCCCTCCTCAATATATATATATATATATATATATATATATATATATATATATATATATATATATTCGAATGTTAAAATGAACTGATAAAGTAGAAAATATTTTTTTATGTTATCTCTATATTCATTAAGATTTCAAATTAACAGTTGTTTTAATTACTTAATATTAATTTAATTAAAAAATAATTCGTAAGATCACAGGTCAACAAAACCCACCTGAGAAAAGCTGAAAATATTTTATGCATTGAAGTATATTTCTCTAAAGATACGTTATTTTTTATTTTTTTAATGTATATATATATATATATATATATATATATATATATATATATATATATATAGTCATTGTTAAACAGGCGATGTAATATAAATCGAAAAATAAAATAAACATTATAAATACCGTACTAAGTTCGTGATAAATTACAACTGAACAAAATCGTCAAATCTTAATATAAAAATCATATCCCACTTAGCAGCAAATAAAGAGATCGAAAAATCGATACAATATTATCTAAGATCAAATATGTCCTACAGTAAAATAGTCAATATGCCCTGAGGTTTACAACATGTGAGCTATCTACTTCACCGATCGCACTTTTCTACCATTTACATTTAAACGGATGGATGGATACGCATAAATGCTTTCTATTGACATATTTAACTGAAGTACATTCTGAAAAATACCAGTACTGCACTATGACGTCTTTGTTGACTTGTTTAATGTTATCTGATTTTTAATACTATATGAACCGTACTTCTCCATACAGTTTATTACAATATCGTTCAATCAAATGTGATCATTATCGACATAAATATTATATTTTAAAACCACTATTAACATATAAAATATCAATAAATATGAAATTGTCATATATACAATAACAATTTTTAATTTTTGATTTTATGTATATATATATATATATATATATATATATATATATATAAATTTAATATTAAAAAATACTTAATATATAAAGATAATAAAAATATATTCATGAAAAAAAACTACAAATTATTAATAATAATAAAACATAGTTAATAATATTAATTATTTATTTTTGATCTTTTCATTTTTTCATTGTTTATAAATATTTTGATGAATTTTATTATTTTTGAAGTTCATAGAAAAATTATAGACTTAGATTAAAGATTTTTTTGTACTCACATAAAAATAATCAAACGAGTATCAAAATCGTTATAAAAAATAAAAATAAAAAGAATTAAAAATAATTTACAATTATTATAAGTAAAATTTTAAAATTTGTGCTACTATTTTGTATATTGTATTTATTACAAACATTGATTTAAAAAAAAAATGCTATTTATATATATATATATATATATATATATATATATATATATATATATATCTACAGAATGTACAAAAAAAATGTATACACATTTTATTGTGTACATATTTTATTGAGACACCTGTATATATAAAATGATGGAAATTTTAATTGTAATAAATTGAGGAATCTTAAAAATATTATTAATATACGATTAAAATAATTAAATATTTTATTTCCTCAATTTATTACAATTAAAATTTCCATCATTTTATATATACAGGTGTCTCAATAAAATATGTATACATTTTTTTTGTACATTATGTAGATATATATATATATATATATATATATATATATATATATATAATATATATATATATATATGATAATATATATATATATATATATATATATATATATATATATATATATATTAATAATATATATATATATATATATATATTAAAATAATTAAATATTTTATTTCCTGTATTTATCTTCTTGCTATGAAAAAATACTTTAACACAATTGAATCAGTTATCTTATATTACATGATTTTATGTATTCAATAATCTCTCATTTTTCAATTCATTTGCTTTTATACAATTCGATGCCCATACTATCATCATGATATTGCTGTATTATATATATATATATATATAAAAATTTTGTAATACAGTGCTTTAATAATGATAAAATCAAAATATAAAAGGAACTACAAATATTATTAAACACAAAAAAATTGTTTCATATTGGAACGAATAATTCATATATTAGGTTGTCAAATATCTCCCTTCCGCCTTCCGCTTTTCCGAATTTCGCGGCTATGTACAAAAAAAAAAAAAAAAAAAAAAAACGGAAGGGAGATACTTGACAACATAATTTATTACTTTTATTTTTAAATAAAAACATGATAAATATACTCTCATTACACAAACTTCAAACAAGTAATTCAGTATAGAAAGTAAATTCTGTTTTAATTTAAGTTATATATAATAACATTTACTATTTACTTTTATGTATTTAATAAATAATTAACTTCCTAATAAATCAGTCAATTATTTCATATGTAATAAAATATAAACATACATACAAACAATCATGTATATATATATATATATATATATATATATATATATATATATATGCATTATAGATTTATTTGTGTGTATAAATTAGTAGGGTAATATTTTTAATATTATAAAATATATAATATCTTACCTATGTTTATTTTTCATAAGAATACATAAATAATTTTGGATTGTCAAATGGTTCATATATATATATATATATATATATATATATATATATATATATATATATATATATATATATATATATGGATCTATTTTGTATGATTTATTCCGTTATAGAAAAATTAGTAATTTAAAACGGCATTTTTTTGTAATTCTGACTACAAAAAGTAACATTTTTTGAATATAATGTATATATTTAATAATACCAATCTGAGCGGACCCCCTCAAATAACCATTACAAATTGCTATATTCAATGTGTTCAACTTAGCACGATGAAAAAGTACAGATAAACAATCTGGTTCATGAGCTTTCATAATATACACAAAAATATCAAATTACTGCACACGATCGCACTGGCAATTCATCGTCGAATTTCACATAAAAGATGGAATCAACGACGACTGGTCTACTGTACAGTAGTTATTGTGTTTCGTTTCTTTTGTTGTAGACAAAAGTGCAACAATGGATTCACGATTGTCTGTACATGTAACATGTTTTGTTTAGAACTACCACCGAGTGTTTACACAAAAATTGACAAGCATATATTGTCATGTTGCCTGTAGAATTTGAAAAGTACAACAGTTTTCAATGATATTTGCTATTAAATTAAATTTATTATATGAAAAATCAAAGAAAATAATCAGAAATCATAACAAATATACAGATAAACTGAAATACAACATCAGAAAAATGAAAACCATGGAAATTTGAGTAAAACATTTTATTGCAATATATATTAGGAAAATATACTAATTTTCTTCCATAGATTTATAATTATGATTATTACACAATCGTAATGATCAATTATTATTAATTTTGATAGACTATGAAATTAGAATATTTTAAGTTCTCTCAATACATTTCTTTCAATAAAACAACAACCTTATTTAGAATCATAATACAGGTAGTTATAATTAAAGTGATTGACAGGTGCATATAATTTTTTTGACTTAATTATACACAAAGATAAAATACAAACCAAAAGTAAAACTAACCTTTAAGGAAGCAATTTCATACACCGATATATTCCAAAACAATTTCCTAGAACATAAAAGAATATTTATATATTATATAGCTATTTTATATACTATATAATTTTTTTGAAATAATTATATATATATATATTTAATAATGATATTTATCATTAGTTTTTTTTCATTTCATTAGCATGCAACGAAACATACAATTAATCTATTTCAGTATAAATTATATAATAAAAAAATCATTTAACAATTTTTGTATAGAATTTCTCGGAAAGTAATTTTCGATATAAATGTCATTCTTTATAATTAAGACTTAATTTAAAAATAAAAAATAATACAATTAAAGCATTTTATGTTCAAAATTTAATAAAAACACTGTAATTTTTAACTGAAAATACATACATATATTATACAGGATGGATCAAATGAGACTGAAGAATAATAAATAATAGTAAGCAAGTAAATGAATGTCTAAACCATTTAGTCTCATTTAGGTCATCATATATATATAGATATATATATATATATATATATATATATATATATATATATATATATATCCTAGGTGTTATAGTTCTTATAAAGTTTAACCTCACTGCTAAATGTTAATAAATTCTGACCCCTAGTTAAATATGGCTTTTCTTTAAAAGTTTTTTTAAACAATTATATTTTTTTTGAGATGAGATTATAAGTCCTATGTATATTTCTCAAATTGAGAATTTTTTTTACTAGAGATCGAACACAATTTTCCACATAATAAGCAGTAATACATACTACTGCAACCATCAATTGATGTGTGTATATTTTATATATATATATATATATATATATATATGTATAATTTTTTACAAATATAAAAAAATTAAATTAAAAAGAATAGAAGAATCCAAAACTAAGTATGTTTAGAACAGTTTATTGATGCAGAAGGAACATTTATAGACGAAATGAATAGAAGGTTAAATGTGAAATAATATGAATTACAAAGAAGTGCTTATATTATAAAGTGAAATATTCCTTTATGTCCGAAAAAAATTTTTGATCAATATATACTGCCTATTCTCTCTTATGGCAATAACTCATGTTTCAAAATTTTAGAATAATTCAATAACTTTAAAAGGCACTAAAAAACATAGAAAGATATATGAAATGTATGCGAGAAGTATTGTAGAGTTAATTCGTTGAAACAGAATGAAAAATGAGTGGATTTAATAACAAATAAAAATTATAGATATAGCAAGAATGGTATGTTTAAAACAGCATATAGTAAAAAACAAGATTATATAGGGTCATCCAAATGTGACGCCTAGATTTGTGTTTTATTAAAAAGAAACTATACACATGTTTTCAAATTCACCACCCTATAGACATGTTTACTTTTAATAAAACGCAAATCTAGGCGTTACATTTGGATGATCCTGTATAAGCAACAAAAATTGATATAGATAATACAAATCACTGATGTAGATCTAGAAATATACAAAAAAAAAATAAGAAGGAATAGATGAATAGATAGGAGAAAATCTATCGATGTGGAATGGAAACGAAAGAGTTCGATAGGTAAAAGTGAAAAATTTTGGAAAAAATTGATCGATGGAAGTGAATATATTTGGAACCGTTCATTTAATAGTGGTTAAAAATAAGCTAGTGATGATGAATATATAAATTAAATATATATTACATATATCCTATAATGATTTTAAAAAAATAATAATAAAATGCATATCAAATTTAGTTTAAAAAAATATAATATAATCTTTAAATATTTCTAGTAAATATATTAACCTATAACGATTGACACTTTTTTTATAATATACTTCTACAAGACGAAATAATATTGGCTATATTTAGAGAAAATATTTGTAATAATAAAAACAGAAACAATACTTATAAAAGTGATTTATTTATGTACAAATTTTACTTTTAGTTTTTTATAGCAAAAATGTAACGATTTTTTATAACTAACGTATGTCCTTCCGACCGTTAAAGATTCATATTAATATATATTTTTCTAAGTTATTACAACGAAATATATTTTTATTATATTAATCGATGATATTGTATTTATTCTTTATAAAAAAATCAACAGGCTACCTTACTAAACATACCTCCCATTTGATATATCTGATTATTAACTAGTCTCGTTATCTATTCAGCATATGAGTACCCAAACTTGTATAAATAACCTAATAAATAGATTTAGATAACGTTATGTATAAATAAGTATACAAACAACCCCATGTTTCGTGAAATGTAAAGTATTAAATAACAACAGATAAAGAAATGTAAAAGTGCACATACATACGACGTTAAGGTGTTATATTTCAATACAGTAACAGTATTTCTTTTTTGTCGAAAAAAATCTTTGACTGCTTCAATTTTCATATTCGATGTTTTGTTAGCTATTGTGTCCATATTAAATCTCATAGAACATAATGCCTTAATTACATGTTTTACGAAATGTTGTCTATTTTGTGTATATTTCAAAATATATTACAATTCTAGATAATTAGACTAGTAAGGTGATAAACGTACGCTCGTGTATTTCTTCTCTTACACTAAAATGTACAATTTACGTAATGGCCAGCATTAAGTTGAGTATGGGTTTAAAATGACAATGAATTTACAATAGTTTTTTTAAAAAATAACAAAGATATTATCTGAAAAAATACTTGATCGGATTACTTTATTTTTCTTTTGAAAATTGTATAAAAATCAAATAACATATAATTATTTCATTTGTGGTTATTGTGGAGGTGTTAAAAATTATACAATCTGATTAAAAGTATTTCTTATACACAGAGATTAACTATTAGAGTAATAAAATTTGCACCAAGAAAAATAAAATACAAAAATTTTTACAATATAATTTTATTTAATTATTATTGACATTACAAGTTGAAAAGTCGATTTGTATATTAAAATTCGTTGATTAGTAAATATGTGAGAGTAAATAATTATACGTTACTGATGTTAATAACTACACAAGTTGTAAACATGATATGGCATTAAGGTCATATACACCTACATACAGATAAATTTCATTATTGTTTCTTTATGTATAAAAGATAACAACACGTGCAACTTGTAAATATATTTTTATTTAAAAAACAAACAACCAAAAATCGTTTTTTTGTTAAAAAAAATATAATATAAAACAAAATAATATTAAAATTAATAAGTAGCATGAAATATTGATCAAAATAAATTTCTATCCAAAACCTTTTATTCGGTATTCAATTTTGAAAATATTCTTGGTTAATTACTTCTAATTAATAACATTACTATTTTCAAAAAAGAGGATCATTAATTCATTTTTTTAAAATATATATATATATAATATATATATATATATATTTAAAAAATAATATTTACATTAAAAACAATAATGGTGTTCCCATAGTAAAAACACCATAAAATCTAAAATTTTACAGCAAAATATTAGGAAATATCATATTTTAATTAAATAAAATTAATCAAATATTGTGCAAAATAATTTTTTATTCAAAACGTTTAAATTTTGAAAATATAGAATCATTCAAATGTGACGCCTAGATTTGTGTTTTATCAAAAAGAAACATGTGTATAGTTTTTTTTTAATAAAACACAAATTTAGGCGTCACATTTAAATGATATTATTATATTTTTGATTAATTTTTTTGGACTTATAACATGACAGTTTTCAATGAACAGTAATATTAAATGGCATTTTTTATTAAAAACTATATACTTGGAATATAATTTCAACATTAAAAACAATAATAGTTTCCCATGGTAAAACGCCATAAGATCTAAAATTATACTACAAGATATTATAAAAAATCTCACATTTTAATTATCTGGAGTATGATATTACATGTGAATATGACTTTGATTGCAAAAATACCGTTAGAAAACTTCAAGCTATATGTCGAACGATTATGCACATTTTAAAAATAAAATCAGAACTGAAAGTATAATTTCTCTTTATAAATTAATGACTGTTTCAATACTATAATATGGAAACGAAGTTTGGGTGATGACACACGATAGAAAAATTGAATAAGAAAAACGAAATATGTAAAAAGTCTAACGAGATGAAAAACGAAGATATCAGAAAATGCTTGTACGGTTTATCTCTAAAAGAAAGAATAATTGAATATAGAGAAAAATGAAAATTATATTTAAATAAAATGTACGAAAACAGAAAGCAACAAAAAACCTACAGCTATAAACTAACAGGCGAAATATAGGATGGCTCGAATAAGACTAAAGGATAGTGAATGATAGTAAACAAGTAAATGTATGTCTAAACCCTTCAGTTATATTTTGGCTACCCTATATAAACTGACCGAAAACTTTGGTAAAATGGATTAGGGTATATCCCACATTGTGAAAGATATGGCGATGGAAACAATAAATAACATGTTTTAATAGCATTTATATTAAAAAAGAAATATACTTTTAAAAAATTCCATTTCTAATTTTAGTTCAAAAAATGTTTGGGGCATATACAAGGTTTTCCAATTAAAATGTGAAAACTTTGACAGTAGGTGGCTGAATTTTTTAAGCTCCTTTTGGCATTTCAACTCGATATAGTTTGCCAAATTATCATGGAATGTTTAAGAGTTCAACAACGCTTAAAAATTGTAAAAATTTCAATAGCTTATTTAAACAAAAGTTTAATAGTTCATTATTTCACGAAATGGATTCATTAATTGGCTATCAAGATCATGTGATCAAACTCCATTGGAATATTTTGTGAGTTTATGTGAAATCATTGGTTTATGGCGATAAACCACAAACAACAGAAGTATTAAAAATAAACAGTGAACGTTTAATTCATGAAATTTGACCTCAATTATATGAAAAAATAACTAAAAATTGGACTAAACGAATACACTATGTCAAGCAAAGTCGTAGTAGTCATATCAGTAAAATTGCATTCCATCATTAATGCCATAGAATATACTTGAAATAAAAATAAATAACTATTTAATAAAATACTTTTTGTTTCATTTTCATTTAAACTTCCGAAGTGCAAATTTGAAAACCCTACATATATATGTGTATATAATTGTCATTATATAAACTTATTTCAGTCTACTGTTGGATGAAAATTTTAATGAATGTTGCTATTTACTAGTATTTGATCATGTCACGTTGACCAAGAGGGTTATGGAAGATTTTTCATTTAGAGTTTACTCTCTTAGGCATGTTCTCTTTACTTTAATTTAAAAGCCACATCTCATCATATCATTTAATACCATTTCCTGTATCACAGGCAGTAATGCTAGCCACTACACCATATTTATATATATATACATATGTGTATATATATATATATATATATATATATATATACATAATTTTCAAAATAAATATAATTTCTTTTTCAATTCTATAATTAAATTTATTTTTATTGAATTTCTTACCAGATTACATATTTTATTGAGGAATCATTTAAATTAATATTAGGTTTATTAAGATGATATAAAAAAAATATATTTAAAAATGAAGGCTTAATTTATCAAAAAAAATCTTGTCATTTTGCAGTAATTTGTGTATGTGGGCAGATATTTATGTTCCTTTGTCACAAAAGTAAACGGAAAACAACTTTCTATTAAGCTACAATATAGAATTAATGAAGCGTGATTAATTATTAATATTGACATTGAACAAATGTTAATAAAAACCATTTCATCGTTTTTATAAGAGTATAATATCCTATTTTTTTTAAAAAAAAAAGTTATATTTAAACAAATATATCCGAATATAAAATATGTAGAATTAATTTAATATTAAATTATTGTTATTTGAGTATATATATATATATATATATATATATATATATATATATATATATATTAATGAAAGTAGATAAATTATTAGTAATATAAAGTATTAACATTTCATTAATCTATTAAAGATCTTCCAATGTTTTTGTATTTTTTCATAACTAATTCTAGCTTTGTTTGTTTAAAAATTATAGCAAATTCACCTTCCCATAAATATACTATCACTCCAACACCACATATTGAAAAAGTTTTCAATAATTATTTATGACTTTTTTTTGTTTATAAGCTGATATACATTTCGATGGTAATTCCATTATTATCACAGAGTTGCTTTATAAAATCTAGCTGTAAAAATAGCACATCCATTTTTAAACAAAAAAGTTAATAATAAATAATTATTGAACACTTCTTTAATATCATGGATGATATGAAAGTTCACTTGAATAATTTTGGTTATTTCCTACTACCATCGAGATAAATATTAGGTTGGCAAGTATCTCCCTTCCGCTTTTTTTTTTTTTTTTGTACATAGCTGCGAAATTCAAAAGACCAGAAGGCGGAAGGGAGATATTTGCCAACCTAATATATACTAAAACAATTTTAAAATCTAAATAAGCTTATCAAGCAAGAAAATTAATTAATTGAAAATCCAGAGATAAAAAAACTAACAGAGAAGAAATCAACAAATAGATGAGATAGAGGCTTTTTTAGCCATCAATAGAAAAAGGCTACCAACTAATACTGCTAAAGACATATATATATATATATATATATATATATATATATATCCATTTATGATACCTGATTCTTTAAAAATTTTATTAGTAAAAAAAGTATACATAGAATACTACAATTTAATATATAGTGTCATCTAAATGACGTCTAGATTTGTGTTTTATTAAAAAGAAACTATACACATATTTCTCTATACACCACTCTATATACATGGTTTCTTTTTAATAAAACACAAATCTAGGTGTCACATTTGGATGACCATATATAATAATGATCTATTCCCTATTATCATATATATAAAATTGATTGAAGTAAAAATAGTAACATTTTAAACAAGAATGGTATTTTTTACTGATTAAAAATAACATTTATAATATGTTTAAAAGAGATTTTCAATAACAAAAATTATAATTATTGAAAAACTTATTGTGTCTATTCCAAACATATTTTCATATAATACTACTGTTATTAATGTCACTTTAATTTTTCTATATTGTAGACATCTGTCCAAGAAACATAACCATATTGTTTGTTAACATATTTAAATTGTACTTATAAATTATTCTTTTTTATACTACATATATCTTTAATCTTATCATAAAAATACACTTAAACTTTAAAATATTTACAACAAAAACGCAATATGTTATAATTTGTATTAAGCGACAGACATATAATAGATAATATTGCAAACAGTATATACTAATCCATTTCTATGAAACAGAACCCCTACAGTTCACAACATTTCATTTTATTATATTGTTTACGTTTAACTGCGGTTTTATACAACAATAAGAATTATGTAATAAATTTTGAGTTATTTGGATTTTCTCAGCGGTGTGTCTACTAAGTTCCACCTTAAGGTTGTCTAGCATAAGTATTAAGAAAACCTGTAAAGTTAATATTTCTCAGCAAAGAATATTATGTAAAGAATTAAGATATCATTTTAGTTTAACTTATAGGCTTCTATATTATCTTACCACAAGGTGTAAATATTATAATTTTTGAAAGGTTCAGGATATTATACGTTAACAAGAATGTTTGTTATTACTTCTTCTTCCTTAATATTCTTGTACATTATATATATTTATATATATATATATATATATTAGGTTGGCAAATATCTCCCTTCCGCCTTCTGGTCTTTTGAATTTCGCAGATATGTAAAAAAAAAAAGCGGAAGGGAGATACTTGCCAACCTAATATATATATATAGAATAGCTCAAATAATACTGAAGGGTTTAGACTATATTTATTTCTATATTATCATTTATTATCCTTTACTATTCTTTAGTCTCATTTAAGCCACCATATATATAAGATCATCCAAATGTGACGCTTAGATTTTTGTTTTATTAAAAAGAAACATGTGTATAGCTTCTTTTTAATAAAACCCAAATTTAGATGTAACATTTAAATGACCCCATATATATATATATATATATATATATATAGAGAGAGAGAGAGAGAGAGAGAGAGGACCCAAATGATAATGAAGAATTTAGACATACATTTATTTCTATATTATCATTTATTATCATTTACTATTTTTTATTTTTTACTATTCTTATATATATATATATATATATATATATATAGAGAGAGAGAGAGAGAGAGAGAGAGAGAGAGGGTCCCATCAGGAGTACACAATTTAATTTTTAAATAAAACTCATCTTTTTGAGTGAACAATGACATTTTTGAGCGATGATGAGTTTGTTCCTGATGGGACACCCTATGTATAGAAATAAAGAAAAAAGAGAACATATTTTATAGTGTCGTTTTATTTTGAAAAAAATGTATACTAATTAAGTAAAAAAATTACAGAAAGGCATATACAAAGACATGTGATTTATAACATTTTCTTAAGAAAATAAATCATTTTTATTTTTCTTTCATAGAAAAAATTATTAGTAATATTTAATTTTGAATTCAATTTAACTCTAAATTTTATAATTAACCAACCAGACATTTTATGTATAAGAAAAATGAAATTTAATTAATATTATCTACAATAAATAATTGAAATATATTTTTATTATTTTAAAATGTGTGTGTGTGTATATATGTATGTTTGTATATATGCATTTGTTTATACATATTCGTGTTTATTTTTAATACTGTTATTAAAAGAGTAATTTTGAAAATGAAATATTTTCAGAGATTTTAATTCGAATTAGTTTTTTTGCTATATATCGTCATATCAGGTTATATTATCCCACTGCTGGACGAAAGTCTCAGTCAATGGTATCATTTATTGGTATTAGGTTATACCACATAAAATGTCCGATTAATGACTATTCATTTTTACACAAAAACAAGAAGTTTTTTACAAGTTTATTCCTTTTCTATCATTGTTTACTATAAAAACGGTTACGTCACTCGTAGTGCTGTTAGTATTCACTTGATATTTCAACAAGTGTGTTTGTTTTTTTTAACCCTCGAAAATACGTTGTTTATCGAGAAAAAGCGAACTCTTTTTGTATTAATTTAAATTGGAACATAGTGCAGTCAAAGCAAAAAGAAAAATTAATTCAGCATTGAAAGAAGGAATTGTTAATCAACGAATAATACAAAAATAGTTTCAGAAATTTCAAATCAGTAGAAAATGACAAAGTGAAATAAATTATCAAAAATAATTCTGAGATCACAATACAAGAACTTGCTGTACACATGAATTTCACTCATGACAGTTTTTCATTTCGTTTAACTGCAATAGTAAGAGTAAAAATATTACACAAATGGGTACCACATAAATTAACGCAAGGTTGGAAACAGCAGCGTTTGGAAGTTTGTTTATAACTAGTTATTCGGAACAATAATGGCCCATTTTTGGAACATATCGTCACATGTGATCAAAAATGAATACTCTACGATAACAAGACATACAATAGTTAGGAGAATGGTTAAACTCCTATAAGACACCAAAGCATTTCTCGAAGCCATCGTTGCACCCACGTAAAGTTATGGTGACTGTGAGGTGATCTGCTAAGGGAATCATAAAATATTCGTTTTTTCAAGTATATGTCATTACTGTTGCATCTTACTGTCAAAAAATTTAAGTAATTCATCAAAAATTAAGATCCCAACAACCTAGACTAACCAACAGAGATGAACCAATATTACTTCATGACAACATCTGACCACATACCTCTTTAATCATTATACAGAAATTAATTGAGCTGGATTATACAATTTTAGAGCATTCTCCATACTTACCTGACTTGTCATCAACTGATTTTCATCTTTTCAAACATTTTAATCCCTTTATTCGAAATGAAACATTTATAAATCAAGAGGCCATAGTTCATACATTTATACATTTTATTTCTACTAAAGATACAGAGTTTTATAAAAAATGAATCTATAGTTTAGTATCACGTAGACAATAAAATTTTAATATAGGGTCATCCAAATAGGATGCTTAGATTTGTGTTTTATTAAAGAGAAACAAAAGAAACTATACACATGCTTCTCTATACACATGTTTCTTTTTAATAGAACACAAATCTAGGCATCACTAGGTCATATTCACATATGCTAGCCAAGCGGGTTGGTAAAGACTTTTTATTCAAGGTATACTCCCTTAGACGAGTTGTCTTCACTAAGGCTAAAAAGCCCTACTTTATTTTCTTTATATATGCATGTATGTACATATATACATATGTATATGAAAATTAATTGGAATATATATTTATTGCATAAATATAGAAAAGGCGATGTATACAATGGTACTAATTTGTTCACTGTATAGTGAAATCACGTTATTCCATTCAATGGTCACATAAGTTGTCACAAAACTACGTACCAATAATGATACCACACTCTTCTATGTGAGACAGCTCTAACATCATCAATAATAATATTACCCACAGACTTAATGTACATCTGCCGTTTACAATTGTTGGATTAAGTTCTCAAAATCACACTAAGCTGCGCCTCGGGCCCATTTTAAATTATTACGATTTCACCCCAAGTTTGCACACAAACTGAAAACATGTTTCCTTATGTTCGTGATCAACACAGAATGTTTGACATAGCGGATGATATAAAAGAAAATGATTGTGCCATTATTGTCTAATGCGGTTTAAGTTTCAATTTTTGTTTGCATTATTTTTTATGTATATATATATATATATATATATATATATATATATATATATATATATATATATATAAACATTACTGATATAACCATAATTTAACTATAGATTAAAGTAAATTACTATTATTTTTCTTAACTGTAAAATTATCTGAGTTATTGTTGACATTGTTGTCAAAGTAATGGACATTGTTATCAAAATCATTGAAGTTGTTTGATTATAAAATTTTATTTGAATTATTATGAGATTAAAATTGGAAATATATAAAAAGATTTCTCATATAATTTTTAATTTAAAATTAAAATCATTATTTTTCATCAATAATTAATATTATAAATTAACAAAATAATTTTATTATGTTTTTATCAATCAAAAAGAAAATTTATTCTGTTTTCAATTCCGTAAGAATATTTTTTTTAAAAAAATAGTTGATGTACAGATAAACATTTAGAAAATTCATAAAATATGAAGAAATTTTCAAAAAAATAAAATAAAATGTAGAAAAATGTTTCAAAAACAGACAAACTTTTTTTATAAAAGTAACTTAGGAAATAATAATGAAAATTAAAAAAAATGAGTACAATTTTTTAATTCGAATATTTTATAACATATAAGGTGATCCAAATGAGATTGAATGGTTGATACATACATTTACTTCTTTATTATCACTTGCTATACTTTATTGTTCTTCAGTCTCACTTAATTCACCCTATCAATTGATCTATTTATCTATCTTTTTATAATATATATATATATATATATATATATATATATATATATATATATATAAAATTGTGATAGAATTTAAATTTAATATATCAAAATATATATATATATACATATGTAAACATATATATATACATATATATATATATATATATATATATATATATATATATATATATATATGTAAATAGATTGTATAATGAAAATAAGTACATATTACTGTATTCTCCTAAACGTTTTAAGTTATAAATATTAGTAAATAAATTTTAAAAAAATATGAAACTCTATTTTATGTTCATAAAATGCTATTAACATCAAATAATGAAAATTATGATATAAATAAATTTATGTGTATAAAGATTAAAAAAAAAATTATCAAATATATGAATTTTGTATAAATTTCATTTTAAAATTGCAAGTAAATTTATTACATTCTACATTAATTCATTAATTATTTACTTTCTACAAATAAAAAAATTAGTTCGATTTCTAATAGAGGCCATTATTGATATCTATTTATAACAACACTATTAGAAATATGTCAGTATTATATGTCATTCAGAACTTTATGTCAATAATTCACATTTAAGTACAAATGATTGATACTGATTAGTTGTTCTATTGAATTTAACACTAAACCTACCGATACTTCATGTATACCTATTCCTACCACAGCGGGGTCAAATGACCCCTCTTTAAAATGTTATATATATTACAATGTATAGCGAAAAATATATCATTTAGCACAATTTGGTACATGAATAAAACAATTTTTTTCAAATAACGATTCAAAATTGTTTATTTATTTATTTATAAAACCTATTTGGCACCTTTTTCGCATTTGTACATGAGAATCCGAACTTGAATTTGTTGACGTTTTCTGTATAATTTCTTTTTCTTCCTGTTGCTTATGTTGAAAATCTTCGGCAAGTTCTTCAGCTAATTGGAATAAAAATTGTTGTCTAGAAATTTTTTCGCCGGTTGTTTCTTTGTATAAAACCCACGAGTTGATTCCAGCCAGGTCAAGAATATTGAAGAAAATCTGCGCAGGCCATCTTTGCGATTTCGATTTCACGGAGTATTTTCTTGCCATTTGATCCGTCATGTCTAGACTGTATTTAGTATTATTGTAGAATCTGATCGTTTCAGGTATACGCTTACCGTTTTTTTCGATGCTTATAGATTTATGCTTTGAGCTTAGTAGAAGCACTTTTTTGTTTGGCTTACTTTTGTAAATGGTAAGTGAACAATGACTCGATTTATATAGTTTTGTTGAGAAGCGTGGCATACCATCTTTCGCCTGCTTGGCGAATTTTGGTAGTTCTCTTTTATTTCCGCGGATAGTTCCAACAATAGTGGTTCTTTTTTCTAGTAATTTTGCAGCTAGTGATGCGCTCGTAAAGAAATTATCTGTAATGACGCTTCTTCCGCATCCTGTGAACGGTTCCAGTAATTTGAGAACAACGAATTCCCCAAGCGGAGATGAAGCTCCTCTATTTTCATCCTTTCCCAAATATGGAAATCCATTTATAATGTATTTGGTGCTGACGTCAGATGCTAGCCAGAATTTGATACCAAACTTATCCGGTTTGTTCGGCATATATTGCGTAAACCGACACCTCTCTTTTGTTGGGAAAAGCTGTTCATCGATAGTTACATGTTCCCCAGGCTTGTAACGATTTTGACTATTCTCGATGAATTTGTACCATACTTCAGAGATTAAATCCAATTTATCTGTTTGTAAACGCTGGCTTCGTTGACTTTTTTATCATTCGCTTGGAGTAGAGTGAAATTCGCTATTCATTCGTCAGCCAACAACAAATATAACGCAATACAGCAAAATATATGATGAAATAGCAAAAATGTATAATGCTATTAGAAATATGTCAGTATTATATGTCATTCAGAACTTTATGTCAATAATTCACATTTAAGTACAAATGATTGATACTGATTAGTTGTTCTATTGAATTTAAAAATTACATATACCTGTATATTAGTTCAGTGAAATTAGTTTTGATGATTTGCATCTTCGCATGATAGTTGTGTTTTGGAAAGGTTTTAAACTTTAACAATAAATTTGCAATAATAAATTGTGAAATATATGAAGATAATACAATATCTAGTAGACATACTAACATTCAAATGATGGTTTGAAAAATTCTTCTTTGACTTATTTGATAATTCATAAATAGACAATTTGACCGTCTAATAAAATTGATGATTTAATTCACAATTCATTATACATATATATATATATATATATATATATATATATATATATATATATAAATAGAGAGAGAGAGAGAACGAGAGAGAGAAAGAGTAATGTAATTATGGAGAGATTGTAATAATAACTTGTCACTGGTTGTTTTCGTACTGTGGCAAATTCACTTTAACACAAATAAATCATTCACCTCCAACGCTATAACATTTTTTTATCATTTTCTTTTGTACTTTATAATGAAACTCTCTGTTGATGATGGTATAGTTATGAAAATTCGTATCTGCTTTTAAGAAAATCAAGTGAACATTAAATGATTAATGAACATTTTTATAATTTTATATATTAACGAATAATTTTACAAATTTTTTTATATTAAAAATAATTGATAAATTTAAAAATTCGGTATTTGAGTACGATATTTAGTACAAAAAAAAATAATGAAACCGCTTTCAATATACATTTCTTTACTAAAATCATTCCATTTTAAAAAAATAATATTCCGCTTCCACTGATATGAAAATTTCGTTTCTGAAGTTTTCCAAAAATTACCCAAGTACAAATTTTATGAAATATTAAAATTAACAAAAAATGGAAAAAAGATAAATTTTCAGTCATAGATTTTCGGACACATTTTCAGACAAAATAAATTTCAATTGTACAGGGAATGTTTTTTAAGCGTGATAGAACTTCAAATTGAATCCCTATCGAAAGTTATATTTAACAATAAAGACATATATATTTATATATATATATATATAGATATATATATATATATATATATTTATACATGTTTGTGTATGTATATATAAATGTATGATAAAGATGTTTTTTAAATGAGATAAAACTTTCAATAGGACTTCAATTTAAAGTTTTATCACGTTTAAAAAACACCTATATTTCTATTATTTACCATGTATATATATATATATTAATAATAAAAATGATCTACATGGAAGCATTAACATAGCTTTTTAAATGTTTTATTTTTCATAACTTAATTACATTATTAAATAGAAGCAAATTCGAGGGTCGATTAGCAAAGCAAATAGGGGGCAAAATGCTTTGATGATAAAAAAAATATCAAAAATAGGAATGAAATGCAGAAAAGAATAACATTTTCAATTATTTAACAATATTATAAAATAATATCAAATGTTAGTTTAATTCTACAAAATATATTATTTATTTAGATCGAATGGAGAAAATTGATCTTTTATATAACACCTTCTTCCAAGAAAATCGTATAAATAAATGAGCATTTTTAGTAATTACATTAATTGAAATTTATCAATCTAAAAAATTACTTGGTTATAGTTTATCTAAAAAAAATTCATTTTCACAATAATAATATTAAATAACACTTTTTAATGAAGATTGAACAAAAGTTGGAAAAAATCCATAGTACAATAGTTTTAGCTTTCAATTATCGAGTTCAATCATTACCCTATCACATTATTATCTTTTTATAAATAAATATAAACGAAAAACTTGTGTCCTTTTAGAGTTTTCAAAAAACATCAGTCTTCTTTATAAAACATGAATCAGACTTTATCATACTAGAGAGTAATCCAAATGAGACTGGAGGGTTTAGAAGTACATTTAATTGTTTACTATCATTTACTATCTTTCAATTTCATTTGGGCCACACTATACTATAGAGTGGTCCAAATAAAATATAAAAACAATTTAAATAATATCAAGATAATAACACAATTTTATAATTAATTTATTATAAATATTTTACAATTTATTAGATTAATTACTTTTTAAGTATACTTGAAATTGCTTTCCAAAAGTTATACTAATACTGAAAACATTTCTAATGCAATTTAATTATAATTATTAAAAGTAGATATTATTAAATGTGAAAATTGTAAGAACAATATTACTTAACTTAAGTATGGTATATCAATCAATTAAACATTCACATTATAAATTGATATAATAAACATATTTAGTTTTTTAAAACTAAATATTAATCCCTAGTGAAATAAAATTTTATACAAACAGTTAACATCGATCTTTTATATATATTTTTTATTAAGATTTTATTGAAATAATCTGTATATTTGCTTTTATTGTATAACGTTCAACAATGATAAAATTCAATTCATTTTTTTCTTTTTTTAAAAAATGACATACCTGTGTATATATATATACATGAATGTATGTATGTATGAACGTATGTATATTTGTGTATATATCTAATTCGTTATAATATAAATCAGTCATGGTTAATACCTTGGCATGGACTTACATTTATTTTGGAAACATAACTTAAAGTTTTTATAAACATCGGATATTTAAATCTCTTTTGTGACAAACAAGTGAATGCGTTGATCCATCACACTGCTGACATGTGTACAACGGCGAACTCGAGAGGTTCGAATTCAAAAAGATACCACGCATGCAATCGTTCTTCTCCAACGTTCCATCACTGCACGAATTATAACCCTTTATGGATGGATCGTCGTTCTAAATTCAAAAAATTTTAACTATTCTCAAAGCTACTTTGTAACTTCACAATGACATGTGACATGTGTCATAGGATTGATATTTTCACACAATGTTTGTGGATGGTAGCCATTCCGTCTCTGCTAGACTTGATTTCTGTCTCGTACGGTCGTTTCCATTCACGCATTTCAACAGGGATGCTACGTGTTTCAAATAAAAAGAATACAATCATAAATATTCAAATGATATTCATGACTTTAATTTCGTGGACTTTAAATTGTTTGATATAATCAAAGCAAGAGGGAAAAAAATGTTAGGATGTTGATATTATTATATTACAACTGGTTTACATCTCGAAGAATTCATATAGAGTATATTCATGTTCAATGAATTTATTTTAACATGAAATATTGAAAATTCAAATGAATTAAGATTGTAATAGAACTAAAATCAATTTTCTAAGAAACATCAAACTGTCTTTATTCATATCTGGTATAAAATAGATCTAAAAGATTATTTTTAATCATCTTAAAAATTGAAATATTCTTGACAGTAACCAAGAATATTTTTAAAAACAAAATTTTCATTATATAGGCTGTTTTTAAGCGTGATAGAACTTTAAATTGAATCCTTATGGAAATTTCTATCAAATCTAAAAAAAAAATTATATATATATATATATATACATGTGTGTATGTATATATATAAAGGTATCATAAAGGGGATGATTTTAAGGTCAGATAGAACTTTCGATAGGGATTCAATTTAAAGTTCTATCATACTTAAAAAAACATCCTATACAATACACAACCTTCGTAAATATTCAAGACTTTTCGAAGGTACACCCTGGTCTTATTTTCTACTTGTTGACAAGTTCTTATATCTTTTTATGGCACTATACAACGTAATCTTGCTTCTGTTTACCAATTTTACTATTTCCTATAATGATTTTCCGTTGTTAAAATGGAAAATCATTAATTTTTTTCTTCAACATACGATTAACTTATTTATAGATCCATAGCAAAATTTTTAAATTTAAAATTACTTCCAAAATTACTTTCGAAACAAAGAAAAAAATAAAAATCTAAATTTAAAATTGTCTGTGTTTATGTAACTATCGCAACACCATTTATATGCATTAATAATAAGCGTATGAATTTAATTTGGAGTTGTTTTTTGGTAAATATTCATAAAAAAAATTCAAAATGAAGACATTATATAATGGCTATTTATTTTAATTATAATGAAAATATTTCTAATAAATACATAAGACATAAAAATATTCTAATTGTGATTATTAAAGAATTTTCTACAGTAAATATAGAGTGTTTTTAAGCATGATAGAACTTAAAATTGAATTACTATTGAAAGTTCTATCTAACTTAAAACATCCTATATAAAAGTATGATAAAAATGTTTTGAGGTTAGATACAACTTTTGATAAGGATTCAATTTAAAATTCTATTACGTTTAAAAAAATCACCTGTATAAAAAATATCATGCTATATGAATGTCACTTTGATTCACTATACATACATATATATATATATATATATATATATATATATATATATATATATATATATTATATATATATATATATATATATATATATACCATATATATATATATATATATTATATATATATATATATATATATATATATACTCGTATATATTGAAAATATAGAATAATTCTGCTACCATAATTATTATTTTTAATTCTACAAAAATGGCAGCTAAAATATTTCTAAATAAATCAAAAAGACATAAACAGCTATTTTGTCAAAAGACATTTTTCAAATAAACTACTATTTAGATCACACATAGTGAATCAGAAAGAATGTTGGATTCTGTGTAGCCCTGTTCAGTGGACATTTTTATGATGTATGTTTACCGGTTGAATGACTGTTATGAAACTATATTAACTTAATCCTTACAAGTATTATTATTATTATATCGTTTTATTATAATTCAAAAGGTATTTATATGTACAGGAAATTACTTTTGTTACTGAAGAAAATTACAAATTATTCATGTGTAAAAACACATTCAGTACGATTTAACTTCAACGAAATCCAATCTTCTTTCGTTAACATCATTTCTAAAAATTTTATAACAATTAATAATAATACATTTTACCTTTAGTGTTACTTTTTTAATTCATTTATATATATATATATATATATATTCATAGCATATATATTGTTAATTCAAAAATTATTTTTACAGATTCAGTATTACAACATAATAATATTTTATTAAAATGTTAAATAATTATTTATTTTCATTTATTATTGTTTATACAATTTTCTATGATAATATCTTTATCTTCGAATCACAAACAGGAAATAAATTCTTTGTAGAATTTTATATAAGTTTTATTCTTTTTTACAAATCCAAAAGAGTTTTATCGCCAAGATACAGAAATAATAAAAAAAAACACATTTTAGATTAAAATTAAAGGGGTATTCTTCTATTTCAACTCTGATATATGTCTTTTTTGAATTTTTTTATGTACTCGAAATAGTCGGACGACTTTACAAATTATAATAAATCTTTATTTATATGTGTAGTACACACAGTAAAAAATTCAAGTAAAAACTCCAAAACAATTATGAGTTTTACACACTTTTGCAAACCTCTGACGAAATTTCCGTATAATACGGTTGTCAAGATATCTCCATTTCTGGTGCTCCGAAATGAAAAAATCAAAATGAATTTCATTCAAGAAACTCGCCTCTATCGTATGAACTGGGACTATTAAAATATATTGATAAATAAAAAATGACGCACAATTAAAAAAATCCATTTTTAGTAAAATCTTTGAAAATGAATTAAAAAAAATCGAAGTTTACATCCGATTTTAATTATCATAGTGTATATTGGCGTTAGTTACGAACAAAATGAGGTATCATTCATGGAATTAGATCCATTAGTTCGAGAGAAATGCTGTCAACCAGTGGAAAAGAAATCGTTTTGAGAAAATCGCATTTAAAATTTTTTATTATTTTTTTTCTATCATAACTATTGAATAAAGTTACATATGTTTAACCGATTTAATTGATTATATTTTCTGAACTATTTAAAATTTCTAGAAAATTCATTCACATACGTATTTTTTAGAGTCCAAGGAATAATATAAGCTATAAATAAAAAACAATTTTTTGGGTCCAATTCATGAGAATACTTCCTTAAAATGTCAATTTTTTGTTCCATTTCAAAACTTTTTTTTAAAAAAAACACATTATTTATGAGATAATCAAATACTTTAATCATCATCATATCTTATGTTATAAAAATCTTCAAAAAAATTATTTTTTATTATGATCTGCTTAAGTACTATAGAAATGCTGTTATTTTCTTGTAAATAAAAAAGATGTTACTTGATATAATATTTTGAGTACTAAATAATCATTTATTTTTTAATACCATTTAATTAATTAGTAAAATTTGAAATTACATAACATATTAAAAAAGGTTAATAATTGATTATGAAAAACATTGATGAAGATAATTATTTATAACAAAATAAGCTATTTAAAAAAATTACTCATAGCAATCTATAAAAATATTAATGGCTATTAAGATAAATTTGAAATCAAACTTATTATTTGTATATAAATTAATTGATATTACTGTTTCATTTTTATTTGTTTGAAACTATTTCAGAATATTTATAATAGTCAGTTATAGTTTCCAGCTTTTACTTGAAGAAACATTTCATTATTTTATTAGATACATGTATTATTCAACACTTATTACTCAAAGAATGAATAACAAACAATAGATTTTTTCAGAGTTTCGTTATAAAAGTTTCAAAAGATAATAACAGATTTAATGACAATTTGATCATAATTGTCGAGCATACTATAACAATTATAATAAGTTTAATTACAACTACAATTATCGTGAACGGTAAACATATGAATAAAAATAAACGTGCATACCGAAATAATTGCATATTTCATATCTTTCCTATTATTTCAACATATGTATAATAACGTGCAATCATGTCGACAACATCCCATGATTTAGTTAAATTATTTGAAATATCATCGAAAATAATTAATCCGGCAAAAACAGGTGAAGAAAAAATATATAACGTGGCGGTAAGATTGTAGAGAAACAGCGGCAATAGGAAATTGGAACATACGATATAGTTGAGTGACCCGCTAATTATTGAAAAACATTGTGGATGTAAGCTTTGTTACAGCCGCCAAGTTATAGCATAACGTATAATAATATTGTCTTATATTTATGTAACATTGGCCTGTCTATGCTAATTATTTCCTACGACTGTTCAGTTGCCAGCTATTGTGTGACTTTTTTCACCGAGTCACTGGTAGCCCCACAATGCGCGCATTCTATTGTCCTAGAACTTATCCTTATGTGTTCATGTTATACGAATCACTTAACGTATAATTATTTCGTTCGGCTTGTATGTTAAACGAATAGTGTACGTATTTATTTTCACAGAATGTAACGTTTATGACAGATATAAGAAATTTTTATTTAAAAAAAAAAAATGTTACGAAAAATAAATTAAATACAATTCAGTAATTATATTTCGTTGAAGAATAATGCGGTTGCGTTGATTTTCTCAATGAAATTATTTTAAACCTGTTTTTGTTGATGTACTTCAGGTCATATAATTACCTAAAATTTACTTCGCACGATTCTACTTGCAGAAGATTGATATCTAATAAGAATAGATGAAAAAGCATAATAGAATCAGCATGCAATATATATAGATATATATATATATATATATATATATATATATATATATATATATATATATATATATGGATGTGTGCGTGTGTGTAGGCTAAGCAAAGTCCCATATATAGATTGTAAAAAGATATTAGGTTGGCAAGTATCTCTCTTCCGCTTTTTTTTTTTGTACATAGCTGCGAAATTCAAAAGACCAGAAAGCGGAAGGGAGATATTTGCCAACCTAATATAAGAAAATTCGTCGGAATGGACTGAAACAGAAAAGCACTGGATCAGTCAAAGTGAAAAATTTTAGAAGAGGCCATCAGTTAACAATGGATAAAGAAAGGTTGTCGATAATGATGATATATACATTCATGCATGTATAAGGTCATCCAAATGTAACGCATAGATTTGTATTTTATTAAAAATAAACAAAAGAAATTATACAGACGCTTTCCTATACACCACCCGCCCTATATACATGTTTTTTTTAATAAAACACAAATATAGGCGTCACATTTGGATGAACCTACATAAAGAGATATTTGTATACATTATTCGAGATATATATATGTATGTACACATATAATTATATACATACATACACACACACATACATAACTAAATATAGTGTTTTCCAAAGTCAGAACTCTGACAGCAGGTGATAGCCATATTTGTTTTTTTGGTTAATTTTGACATTTCAACTCAGTATAGTTTAACAAGCAAGAGTTTAATGAGTTCATTATTTCACGAAATGAACCCATCAATTGGCCACCAATATCATGTGATTTAACTCCGTTAGATTATTTTCTGTAGAGTTATGTGAAATCATTAGTTTATGCTGATAAACTACAAATAATTGAAGCATTGGAAATAAACATTAAATATGTAATTCATGAAGTTGAGCCACAATTATATGAAAGAGTGATTAAAAATTTAACTAAACGAATGCACCATGTCAAGCGAAATCAGGATGGTCATATGAGTGAAATTGTGTTCTATCATTAATGCCATAGAATATGCTTAAAAATAAAAATAATTAATTAATTAAATACTTTTTCTTTAATTTCCATTTAAACTTCTGAAGCACTTATAGAAAAATCCTATACATACATCATAATCATCATCATCGTCAGAGTCTATATCAGCCCATTGCTGAGAAAAATCTTCATCAAAGATCACTAGTTGTTTTTAAATGTTTTCTCAAGATTTTTCTATTGACATATATATATATATATATATATATATCCCAACCTGTAATAATTCATGTATAGAATGACCTAAATGAGACTGAAGAATTAAGACATTATATTTACTTAATTACTATCATTTACTATTATTTTCTATCCTTCAATCTCATTTCGATCACCTGTATTATATTCTTTATTCGCTTTTCTCATAATAACAATAATAACGCTAATTCTCTTGTAAGAACAAAAGCTAATATAAAATTATTTTAATATAGCTAAAAAAAATTATAAACATAATCACAACTTTTATTAGCTGTAATTTATGTTAAATCAGATGTTAGTTTGTAAATAGCCTTATTGTTAATACTAATTATTAGTGGTAATATTATTTATCTATTGTATATATTAAAAATTACGAGTGATTTTCAATTTTTTTTCTTACAAATAGTCAATTATAAACAGAGTTAAACACCATTAAAATTACATAAGTACTTGTATGTTATTATAAATGTATAAGTCGAGGAAATTTAGTTTTTTTATACTTTTTATATATCCATTATCATAATTATTGTTTTAATCTATATTGTTTTGACTTGTTATTCCTAGGCATACAACCAACTTTGATTATACACACACACACACACACACACACACACATATATATATATATATATATATATATATATATATATATATATATATATATATATATATATAAAGGTGTTTTTAGGTTAGATAGAACTTTTTATAGGGATTTAATTTAAAATTCTAACACGCTTAAAAAACACCTATACATATATATATATATATATATCATATCACATCATAAAGCCCATATCAATCCACTACTGGACGAAAGCCTCAATGAATACTACCATTTACTGGTAATTGGTCATATTCACCACGCTGCTGACCAGGCGGATTGGTGAAGATTTTTTTATTTGGGGTTTACTCCCTTCTCGACAGTTATTTTTTACAAGATGAGGTTGTCGTCCTTCATGCTCAATTCTCGAAAATGAGGGACTCTGACTGGGACTCAAACGCAATCTCCCACATGACACGCGGTGATGCAAACCACTGACATATATATATATATATATATATATATATATATATATATATATATATATATATATATATATACGAAGGTCGTTTGATAAGTTTGGTAAAAAAGTAAGAAAATCTAAATTGAAAAATTTAATTAAATTAAACAATAAATAAATTTACCATACTTATCAAACGACCCTCGTATACATATAAATACAATTATACATTTATCTTAATTTTCTTATTTATTTTTTTTTACTTTATATTTTATTATTATTTTGTACAAAGAATATAGAAAAACATAGAAGAAAATTAAAATGCCTTCATGTAAACAGATTATCACTCCAACACCACAAATATTGTTTATAGTTTAATGGTTATTTATTGTTCTATTTTTAGTTCATAAGCTGATACGCATTTCGATGGCATTGCCATCATCAAAACATTTCGTTAAAAATCTAATCATTAAATTTCCTAAATTTTATCGATGCCATGAAAATGAACATCAACTTATAAACAAAAAATCTGAACAATAAATAACTATTGAACATTTTTATAATATGTTGTGACGTTGGGATGATAGTTCATTTGTGCGAAAGTGAATTCTTTACAGTTCCAAAATAAATAAGTATATGCATTATTTAAAGAAAAATTACATTTATTTATTTATATATATATATATATATATATATATATATATATATATAATATATATGTAAATGAATATGGCTATATAAAATATATATATACATACATATATATATATATATATATATATATATATATATATATATATATATATATATGTGAGTGTGTGTGTGTGTGTGTGTATTTGTATGTGTATCACTGTATCTTGTTACATGGTAGATATAAAACGCATGGATGCACGCACATACGTGAGATATCCAGGTGTGTTGTTAAATTGTATGTGTAAATTGTAAATGGTACTCTATGTATATACAAGGCCCAGCTTGTGCTTCGCTAATAGGATTTGGTATTTGAAATCAATTGTGGTATTTGTGAGCATTCTTTGAATTCGCTTAAATGTCCAACGGAGACATTTTTATGTTATACTGTTAGAACGTAATATTGTTGTATGTTAGAAAAATAGAAACATTTTTGTCAGCATGTGTGTGTATGGATGGATGGATGGATATATATATATATATATATATATATATATATATATTAAAATCATTAATTAATTGTATTTAAAATTCTAAAAAATTATAACAAATTATGAAAAATAAAACTTTATATTAAAATATAATACTCTTAAATTTTTAGAATTAGTGAAATAAAATTTTCGAGAGAAGAAAGTCTTAATTATAAACATATACAATATTATTATTCATTAAACTATAATTACGATTTAAAAATATAGGGTAATCCAAATGTGACGCATAGATTTGTGTTTTATTAAAAAGAAACATATGTATAGGGTGGTGCATAGGGAAACATTGGTATAGTTTCTTTTTAATAAAACACAAATCTAGGCGTCACATTTGAATATCCCCATATATTGTAATCTCTTCAAAACAAAAAACAAATCTCCAAAATAAAAACGTATTAGATAACGTTTTAATTACTTTCAATCATAAACTTTTATTTTAAAAATTTTACGATAGATCCTATTTTTTGTGCATGTGATACTTCTGTAACTAGAAAGATGTAATTTGTTTATTATATTTAATTAAAACCAAATTTGTCATTGATATATATATATATATATATATATATATATATATATATATATATATAAAATACATAATAGATGCAAAAATAAATGCAACATGTTTTTATGCACTTCGATCCTATAATTTTTGTACACAGTTAAAAGTTACACATAAAAGATTTCCCTTCCTTAGATAAACATTATGAATACATATACAAAAAAAGTATGTTATATTAAACACAGTGCTTGAGTGCTCAAAATGGTGGAAATTCCCGACACCTTTAGGTTAATCCAATTAAACACGAATAGTGCAATAACACAAAGATACAACTGAATAAATTATATAATGATGGCAATAGTGTTAGCTCGCTTTTATATTACCGAACGGCTTTAATGGTAAACGAAACAGAGCGTACACTGAAT
Organism: Neoneuromus ignobilis; assembly: GCA_029203775.1. NCBI lineage: Eukaryota > Metazoa > Arthropoda > Insecta > Megaloptera > Corydalidae > Neoneuromus > Neoneuromus ignobilis. The sequence goes on from CP092090.1 coordinate 47,747,325, forward strand.
GCCAACTGAATTTATCTAGCGAGTATTTGCAGTACACAATGTATTTTATTTAAAATCAATTGTACAAATGAAAGGAGTATCATATTAGGGGACTTAAAGTGACGACATTTGATTGACATCTTTTTTTCTCAGAAATGATTGTACTAGCGTTATCCGTAGTAGGTATTTTTAAGTATTACTTGACAAAAGTTAAATTGAAATATCTTGAAAATTGTATATATATATATATATATATATATATATATATATACAATTATACAATAATAATACTAATTCGTTCTAGAAATCATGTTTTACTCATCAATAAAAAAATAATATATTTATTATTTGTAATTTTAATTGATTTTAAAGAAGGGTTAAATCGAACTTAAACATCAATAATGGATTTGTATTTTTCAAAAGATATATTTTTCATATATCAAGTCAAAAAATTCATTTTATACCTAAGAATTTACAATGAAATTATATTGATAAAAGTACTCGTATACTGACAAACTATGTACATTGATATATTCCTTTTTAACAACCAATATATTTCAAATATACCCTTCAAATTATTTAAATACATTTTAAGATACTTTGTATTTATAACTTACATTTGAATAATATGGTTTTAAATATATTTTATATTTTTTTCTTTGTATTATTGAAAAGGTATATTACATATGATATATTGCTTAAATGCAATATTATAATAGATAGATGTATTAACACAATCTACTAATATATAAAAAAATATTTAAATTAATAACAGTTTAAAACGAATTAAAATATGTGAGAAATGTAATATGTTGGGAAAATATTTTAAAAATGTAAACATCTTTTTTAAGTACATAAAAAAGAATAATATTTAAATTAATAAATTTTAACATAAAATTATATTTTTTTCTGCTGTCCATTCATCTACTATTTAATAACTTTAACAATTATTTATTTATATAACGAATTAATTTATGGTCATCCAAATGTAACGCCTAGATTTGTGTTTTATTAAAAAGAAACTCTACATATGTTTATTTTTAATAAATCATAAATCTAGTTGTCACATTTGAATGATCCTATATTTAATTTCATATTTGCATATTAAAAGGATTTTTTATTAAAACCATTATTTTTTTGGATGATATCGAAACAAAACCGTTCATTATTTTTTTGTATATATAGAATGTGCCATCAAGAGCGCACACTTATCATCGATTACTAAAAAAGATGTGTTTTATTTAAAAATTAAAGTGTGCGCTCC
>CP092090.1:47751067-47753567 GCA_029203775.1 Neoneuromus ignobilis
ATATATAAAAAAAATTGTATATGATTTATTATTTAATCATTTTTGACAGATATCGAAAGAAAAAGGCAAACATATTTGTTTATGTTCATTAAACAAATATCCGCCAAACATAGGATGAGTCTTTTCGGTAAATTTTTGTAATACCTCCAGTATCGCGTTAATAGTTTTTTTGTTCATCGATGCGTGCATTTGTACCACCCAACATGGACAACATATAAAATGTCGGTAACCTTAGTTTTTGTTTATATACATATATTTATATATATATAATATGTATATATATATATATATATATATATATATATATATATTCAAATGTATGTGTGTATCTGCTGTATTTTTGTTCAAAACGACAAACGCATATCCAATAATGGACAAAAGGCTGCCGAAATGTTTAGTGGCTTATACTATTGAAGCAGCATAATGTGGCATATACATTGAGACGTTTTCATTTTACCGACACTGAAGGCGGGGCGGGCCGAAATAATAAATTATGTTATTTCAGTGTCCCGGTATGAAGACATTATACACTACAAAGCATTCTATATGATCTTAAAAATATTTCTGTACGAGCTGTGTTGGTAGTATTAGAAGGTGTAAATGTAAAATAAATCTGACCGGTAAGTATTTTAATAATAAAAAAAAAACTATTTTATTTGTTGTTTTGGAACTGTGGCTGATTCACTTTACACAAATGAATTTTAACCCCAACACCACAATAATTTAAAGTGTTCAATAATCACTTATTATTTATAATTATATAATCTATAATTATATCGGCTGATACATTTCGATGGCGACGCCATCATCGTCAAAGCATCAGAAAAGAAGAAATAGAAAGACAATCGAGCATAAGAAATGCATCAGCCGATATAATTATAGATTATATAATTATAAATAATAAGTGAACAATAAGTGATTATTGAACACTTTAAATTATTGTAGTGTTGGGGTTAAAATTCATTTCTGAAAAAACTATTTTCTTGTATATTTTGTTTTGAAGAAAATGAGGAAAAAATTAGTAAAGAGTTAAACAACAAAAAGGCTTTGACGATAATGGCATCGCCATCGAAATGCGCATCAGCTAATTATTGTTATAAACAAAAAGTAAACAATAAGTGATTATTGAACACTTTATAACCTATTTTGGAGTCAGGGATAAAACTTCATTTATGTTGAGTAAAAATCTATTTGAAGTTATTTTATATCAGCAAAATAAAGTTAAAAATAAAGTGTGAAATTAAAATATTTAATTAAATATATTAAACAATCTGGGGGTCAAAACAGCAATAAGTATCGAAAAGTACATATGCTGTCAAGGAGTATCTACGGGTAATGTTAACTTGTCTTATTTTTTCCGTGTAATAATTTCTAGGTAACATTAACGAAAGAAAGTAAACGGCAAAGTTCTAGTATCTGAAAAATGCAATATTTCGGCTGATGGACTCAATTCCGAAAAAAATTCATTTCTTTAGATTCCGAAATTGAGCAGATCGTTTAGTAACCAGCTGATGTAAAATTCTAAGTACTTTTATTTCTCAAAATATCCTCAGAATTCAGGATGAATTTACAATAATAAACCCTTCTAGAAGATAAATGCCTAATATATAAAGTGTAGAAGAAGACTATATTTAATAAATTTCCACTTTTATTAAAATTGCTGCTGATATTGGCACATGTATGTTTTTTTCTGACAGTCTAACTAGATATGTGAGTTAAATATACTTAATAATATAATAAATCAGGTAAATTATTTATAATTTATAAAAAAATTAATACATATTCAATTGTAATATTATTATTAACCCAACAGTTAATATAGAATTATTAATATTTTTTTTTTCAATAACTTTGCATTAAACGCTTTAAAGACACTAAATGTGTAATGGTTTGTATATAAAATATCCATTTGATCAAATACAAATTTATCAGTGTGTATTGAAATTTCATTAGAGACATTAGAAATGATTTCAACCTGTTTTATTGTGGAATAATTAAAAAGGAAAAAGTCAAATGTGACTCCACTCTCACTCAAAATAATAAAAACTATTTTTCAATTGAGAAGTCCATTCGATTAAGATTGTATAGTCCAAATATATGTAACTATGAAAAATGCAACATAGCATTATGTTTTCTTTTCAAGAAAAATAAACAAGAAAAGTATTTTTTTATTCTTCCCATTTTTAATGTAGCATTTTGTATTAATAAACATAGTTAATATTTAAAATAATAAGTGTCCATTATAGAGTTAAATTATAAGAGATATTTTAATGCAATTAAATGATTTGTTGTAATAAGAGAATAATTCGGATATTTCATAACAGTGGAAATAATTCCACTTAAAATTCTTTGTTCTGTTTACATATGAATAATTCTATAAGTCAATATGTGTGTATGTGTTGGTGTGGATATATATATATATATATATATATATATATATATATATATATATATATAACAGACCAGATATATTTATATAATTTATCTTACTCCCATGACA
>CP092090.1:47758567-47921067 GCA_029203775.1 Neoneuromus ignobilis
AACTTGGACTCTAAACATAAGAATCAAACAGAAACTGTTAACTGCCCAGAGAAGTATGGAAAGAATAATGTTAGGAATTACTAAACTGGACCGAAAAGCAAGTAAATGGATAAGGGAACAAACAAAAGTAATTGATATAATAGAGAAAGTTAAATCGTTGAAATGGACATGGGCAGGACATATAGCGAGAAGAGAGGACAACAGATGGACGAAGATTGTTACGGAATGGAGACCAAGAGATATAAAGAGACCTAAAGGAAGACCACATCAAAGATGGAGAGATGAAATTGTGAAGTATTGTGGAGGTCAAGGTTGAATGAGATTGGCCAGCGACAGGAAAGAATGGAAGAGGCTCGGAAAACTCTTCTTATTTTAATTATGACATTCGACGAGGCTTTCGCCCAGCAGTGGGCTGATGTGGGCTATCAGTAGTAGTAGTAGTAATATATATATATATATATCTATATATATATATATATATATATATATATATAATATAGTGGTTATTTAATATTTTTTTTATCAAAACGTAAATACAAAATAAAGCCTATTTTACCTCTATTTGTTCTGGTATTGTGTTAAATTCATTTTAACCAATTGCGCTGGAATGACGTGCTATGCACGTCGACTGTTATCTGTACTAAATACCGATATGACGTGCATATCACGTCATGTGATCTTTGCTAAGTATAACATCGGAGTTCAGTTAGCAAATGTCACACTTCTGTTTTGAAGGCATACGAGTGCGTTTTTGTAGAACTTCATTAATTTTAAATATTTTCATTAAATAATAATCAAATAACTATAATACACAATATTTTTTTTATTATTATAAAGTACTATTTTATCCAAGAATTATTTTATTCTGATAATAGCGCAATAGAAAATGTTGTATTGGATTTATGTAGACCTTTAGTTGATTTTGGACACACCCTCTTTTTAGATAACTGGTATTCGTCACCAAAACTGTATCGGAAATTACATTTGCAAAAAATTAATACTATCGGAACAGTCAGATCTAATAGAAAGAATATGCTAAAAGATCTCGCAGCGACAAAATTAAAAACATTTTAAGTTCTTTTAAGATCTCACAATGGTATCTTAGCTGTAAAATGGAAGGACAAAAAAGATATATATTTACTTTCTTCAAAACATTCCAAAGCAGAAATGATTACAACAAAAAAGAAAAAAATAGAAATTATACCGATCTAAATGAAAACATTTCAAAACCTAATATAGTTTTAGATTACAATGATGGTATGGGTGTAAGTAGACCTGCAAAATAGCCATTTATCATCTTTTCCTTTAATGAGAAAATTTGCAAAATGTTACAGAAAAATATTCTTTTATCTAATGGATATGGAATTTTTTAATACCTCTATTCTATTCGGTAAAATAACAAACGTACCAAAACCCAACAAATACTCCTTTTCAAAAATTATTAATTATATTAATAAATGTGTTAATCAATTTAAGAGTTTTACTATAATGTTAATGTGTGTGTGTGTAAAACTTTATAAAAAAAAATGATTTCAAATACTAACTCACTGCGAATTGCTTTGGACGGATTTGCCACGCGTGCATGTTAATTATTTGCCAGCGCATCTGGTTAATACAAATATATTACTCACACCAAAAACACAAGTGTTTTATAATCAATTATTATTAATTTTATTTGTTATTGTATACTTCGATAGTAAAACTCTTGATTGTCAGGCCCTTGTATTATGAAATCTCAAAACAGAAAGGCTCTGACGATGATGGCGTCGCCATCGAAATGCATCAGCCGATATAATTATATATAATAAGTGAACAATAAGTGATTATTGAACACTTTAAACCATTATAGTGTTGGGGTTAAAATTAATTTATGTTAAAGTGAATCAGCTACAGTTCCAAAACAACAAATAAATCTCAATTTTTATAATTCAACAACTTGATACATCGAAAATACACATCAGGGAACAGACTAGGGTCTTATTTAACTAAATTTTCATCCGATTAAAAATACGATTAGAAAATTAATCGTAATTTCTTAAACATAAAAATGATTAAAATATAATAACTAAATTGTTATCCGATTAATCATGCTACTTAAAGATTAATCATCTTATTTTAGTTTTTTTTTAAAAAAAAATATTAATCAGATAAAAAATATAAAAATTCGATCACAATCTCAAATTATGTTTTTTTCTTCCCTTTTAAATAAATTCAAAAATTATATGAAAAATATAATTCTCTTTAACTAATGTTTATAATATTACAATGCAATTTGTTTAAGCACTGACTGTATGATAATTTCTCAGCAACGTACATAAGTAAATATTTCCATTCAGGAAATGCATTTATTTTTTTGTTTAACTTAAACAGAGTGTTTGTGTCACTTAAAAATGTAAGAGTGCACGTACTGAAAATGAATCCACGTGTAGATTGTAAAAGGGAGTAATTCATGTTGTACAGTAGTCCGTGTCAAACTGAATGTCACAAGTATCTTAAGAAAAACACATACATCATTCGTACAACAGAAGAATATATCCTACCGAGATGCCATAAATCCGTTCAGTCCTGATTGCGCCACGCTTTAATGTCCTTTCTGTTGTGAAATTCTGTACGAAATTCTATCCGTCATGACGATCGGTCGTCCGTGTATTGTATTTACTACCGTCTGTCAAAGTTTGAAGTATCGAAATCACCACCTAATGCGTCAGTTACTTTTACGCGAAAAAAGATAATGTTCGGTCATAAACCACTGATGTCTCCGTTTCATGCGTCAAGTTGTAAAACACTGATAGATGTCCAATTGTTCTTAAAAGAATGTTTTACGATTCGTATATAATTTAATTATATATGGAAAATAGTGGTAGTTGTATGGACGTTATTGGTTATTATTAGTCGAATGATTAGTAGTCAGTTAGAACGATGTATTTCGGAAATGTAGCTTCTGAAACGAGTCAAATTATTGACTACTTACGATTCGGATAATGTGAAATTTAAGAAACCTTGTAGTTTATGACTACATGCTTATTAAAAGAATATTTAAGTTTAAAAAAAAAAAAAAAACTTAAATATTTCTCTTTGTGGAAGAGATATTTTTAACAATAGAGTAGGGATATTTGATGATTAATTTATTACATTGTTTATTTTTTAGCTTTTATTTCATATTTTTTAAGATTTTGTAAATTAACGGAGTCCAACACCTTTCCAATAATTTATCATATTTTTTTAAAAATATTAAATATGTATGTATGTATATATACATATATATATATATATATATATATATATATATATATATAACAATTTTTGGAACGTATAGTCACATGTGATAAAAAATAAACAGAATACACTCTGAGCAGTGATTAAAATCCGATAAGGCACTAGAGCATTTCTCGAAGCTATCGTTGCATCCATATAAAGTTATGGTGACTGTGTGGTGGTCTGCAAATGGAATCATAAATTATTTGGTTTTGCAACTGCAGTTCATTATTATTGTATCTTACTATCGAGAAATTGAAGTAATGTATCAAAAATTAAGATACCAAAAACCTAGACTTACCAACAGAGAGAGACCAATATTACTTCATGACGACGACTGACTATATACCTCTTTAATCACTATACAGAAATTAAAAGACCTGTATTTTAAATTTTTAGAGTATCTTCCACACTCACACGACTTGTCATCAACTGATTTTCATCTTTTCAACCATCTTAATCTCTTTATTCGAAATAAAACATTTATAAATCAAGAGGCCATATTTGATGCATTTACAAATTTTATTTCTTCTAAAAACGTGGAGTTTTATAAAAGAGGGATCTACAGTTTAGTATTACATAGGAAAAAAAACTTGATATGAAGGGTGTCACATGAAATTTAGATATTTCATGTGACACAATCTAATATATATATATATATATATATATATATATATATATATATATATATATATATATATATATATATATATATATATATATATATAATGTTATTTGCATGTATATTTATGTATACATGTGTATATAAATTTAGATATAAAAGTACATAATTGAAATTTTGGTTTATAAATCATACAATAAATTCATATTCATATAATTTACTTAAAAATTTTTTCAGCCAATTAATTAAACAGTGCTGCATGAATTCAACAAAATTTGAATATTGTATTAAACGAGTTTTCATACTTAACACTCATTCCTTTGTATAATAACATGTTTCACGCACGCAACATACTACAAACTGTCGGTATTACTAATAAATTATTTTATATTTTTATATTAGTGAAGTTGTCGCCTAATTTTTAAACACTGCCATTTTTTATATAAAATACACTTTGTACCTAGCCGACAAGATTAAGAAAATCTTGAATAATAAAGCGATTGTAGTTGGATACGCTATCACATATGTGCTGTACTTTATATTAATACTCAATATTTTACATCTACCATAAAAATAAAGTACATTTAAAAATAAGTACATTTAATTTAATGTACACACACACACACACACACACACACAAAGATATATATATATATATATATATATATATATATATATATATATATATATATATAAGCTCATCCAAATGTGATGTCTAGATTTATGTTTTATTAAAAAGAAAGATTTGTATAGTTTTTTTTGTTTCTTTTTGATAAAACACAAATATAGGCGCTACAATTGGATGATCCTATATATATATATATATATATATATATATATATATATATACACATATATATATATGTGTGTATATATATATATATATATGTGCGTATATATATATATATATGGGTATATATATATATATATATATATAAAATAAATTCTATCAAAATTTCTATTTCATTGCTTCAATGAAATATAAAAATGAAAATAAGATTTTAGAAAATAGTATAGTATTATCAATATTCAACCATGTAAATAAACATGAATATTATTGATGGATCAATTTAGTTAAATTCTTTAATATCATAATAAAATTGTAAATTATAATTCTATTTCTAACAATAAATAAAATAAAAAATAATTTAATGAATTACTAAGTTTATTTAATTAGTAAATTTATTATAAAAAATAAAATATTAATTAAGAATGTTTTTAAGATAATAAAATACATCATACTCCAAAATTATGTTTATTTAAAAAATAATTGATTAATTTATTTTAAAATATTTATATTTCGTTGAGTTTTTTTTTAGTTATTTTATTAATTTCACGAGATCAAAAATAGATAAAAGACAAAAAATAAGTATTATAACTAACTAAAATTGGAAAAATAATAAAACTGATTTGGAAAAAATAAATAGAATAAGTTACGAATTTTAAATGGAAATTAACGACACACATTACATAAAAGAAGATAAGTAATTGATAATATAAATCATAGATTAAGAAACAAAAAATATAAATCCTTTAAACTGAAAAAATGACAGTATTGAAAAAATGTAAGCAAATTCATATAAGGTGGTCCAAATGAAATTGAAAGATAGTAAACATTAGTAAATAATTGTAAGCAAGTAAATGTAATGTTTAATGCCTCATTTGGGCCACCTTATAAAACGAAAATATCTGATTATTCAAACAAAAACGTTTTCCAATAAATAAATTATTAAAAATTGACAAAACGATGAAATAAAAATAAAATTAATTAATTATACTAGTGGTATTTTTAATTTACCAAATAATTATTTCTTTTAGTTTTAAATGTTGTATCATCCAAATGTGACGCCTAGATTTGTGTTTTATTCAAAAGAAACTATTCACATGTTTTCCTACACACAAGTTTCTTTTTAATAAAACACAAATCTAAGTGCCACATATAGAAGCCTCTATATTTCAAATATACAAAATTTATATAATATACATAAAATTATTTCAGTTTTCTAAAAAATAAAAGCCCTTAATGTAAATTTAATGTTTTATATCTTGATCGAAAATTAATAAAAAACATATTAATTTTGAAACACACACACATACATACATACATACATATATATATATATATATATATATATATATATATATATATATATATATATATATATATATATATATATATATATATATATATATATATATTAATATATATATATATATATATTAAAAAAAAATCTGTATAATGTCAAGTTTTGTCAAGCAATAAACGTGCATGTATAAGGACCACGCAATCTCAAAATGGTGACGCGAACTAAAACAAGATTTGAATTAAATAAAAAACACGGGTAACGCGATCCTCGTCTGTTTCATAAATAACGCGATGTGGGAGGGGTTAGACTCTTTTATTATAAATTTCAAAAATCGAACAATCGAAAACGTCGCCTCCGCTCGCAAACCCTGTAATTTTTGCTCTACCGACAGAATTAGCACTTCTATAGAGTCCAATTATGCGGTGTAAAGATTTTTTTATATCCAATTCTATTATATTGTAAGGTTATGAAAAGGGTGAACTACCAAAGACTGCCTACCACAATTCACATATTTTCATAACTTTAACCAATTGATATTATTACATAAGATTATCAGTATTCTATATATTTATATACATACACACGCACGTATGTAAACACACGTGTGTATATATATATATATATATGTGTGTGTGTGTATGTGTGTATGTGTGTGTGTGTGTAATAAAATTGTATAATTGTATATGTATAATAAGTTATATCCACAACCTAAACACCGAACTACTATCTTATATATATTAACATTCTATTTTTTATTCAAATTTAATAAATAGATGAATCATTAGTTTCATATCAAAATAATTTCAGTTATTTCTCCTAATAATATACATATATTAATATAACATAAAATGAATAGCAGTCTTTATATAAATTATATATAGAGTAATCCAAATATGACGCCTAGATTTGTGTTTTATTAAAAAGAAACAAAAAAAATTATACATGTTTCTCTTTAATAAAAAACAAATCTAGGCGTCACATTTGGATGACCCTATATATAAATTGCTTATGGAAAAGCAAAAATAAAATTAATGTGTATTAAAAAGGGAATAAAAAATTTAATGATTAATTTATTTGTGTATAATTAATAAACACTTGACATTAAAAGCAATGTTAAAATTAATTAAACAATTAAATTTAGATAAAAAATGTTTGTACTTATGAAAATAATAGATCATCTAACACATAATTTATATAACAACATTTTATTTAAAATTAAGACATAATTGTACGCACAATATTTATTACAGTTATGAAAAATTGATTCATCTAAAAAGACTACGCTGATAAAATGGCGGCTCCCTTTAGACTCGGTTTCTTTTTAGTAAACATGACACCTTTCAACGTATTACTTTTTTATTGAACATATATATTGCTTATATACACATACGTAAGTATACCTTTCTACACATATGTATGTATGTATATTTTTTTATATATATATATATATACACATACGTAAGTATACCTTTCTACACATATGTATGTATGTATATTTTTTTATATATATATATATATATATATAATTATGCACACTCACACACACACACATAACATTACCGTATTTTACGGAAGAAGTGCTTTCGATCACTGGTTAGAGACATAGGACAGTCGGGACATATTAACCGATATGAAAGCAACGTATCTAAGAAAATAATTCCTGAGTAAAAAATCTTCATCAATCAGTCTAATCAGCGTGGTAAGTATGGTTAAATACTAATGAATGATAACATTCAATGATGCTTTCACCCACCATTAAGATAATATAAGTTGATATGATAAACAAATATACACACACATATATACATTATATATTATATATATATATATATATATATATATATATATATATATATATATATATATATATATATATTTATATATAATTTTGATACATTTGAAAAAATATATAAGTTATTCCAATTACTATTCATACACTATTTATGTACTATTAATAAATTTCATTATATATACTCATAAATAGTAATTTATGCATAATATAAACATAATGTCATTTTCAATAATAAATTATATTATATTATAATATATTTACACTAATGTATTTTCATTTTATTAGAAGTATTAATTGAATTATTTGTTGTTTTGGAACTGTGGCTGATTCACTTTACACAAATGAATTTTAACCCCAACACCACAATAATTTAAAGTGTTCAATAATCAATTATAAGTGATTATTGAACACTTTCAATTATTGTGGTGTTGGGGTTGAAATTCATTTGTGTAAATATTAATTGAATTTTTTAAACAATGTCATATATATATATATATATATATATATATATATATATATATAAACTCCTTTTTCAAGTGTAACATAAAGAATAAAATGTTAGTTTTTTAACACAAACAATTACAAATATAGTATAAAATTAAAAACAAGACATTTGTCAAATAAAATATTTATACAACATGACTTATGTGTATAATGCGTCCAAATTTGAGGTTAGGAAGTAACCTATCAATACAATGAAGTTTTTTTTAAAAAAATCATATTTATTGATATCGATGCAAAGTAGAAGCATGGAAATTATGAATGGAATACAATGACAGCCAAATGGCCTCCTCTACCACGTCGGCAGACATCCACACTTTTGTCGAAATTTTTACGTACGCTTTGAAATAAATGAGGCTGTACTTCAGGTACAGCTGCACGAATTTCATCCTTTAGTTCTAGAATCGTTGGTAATTTGTTGGAATAAACCTTATCTTTCAAATAACCCCATAAGAATAAGTCTAACGGTGTTAAATCACAAGATCTAGGTGGTCAATTAACATCACCATTACGAGAAATTAAATGTCCATTGAATTTGGTTGTGAGTAAATCGATTGCTGCACAAGTTGTATATCTTGTGACACCATTTTGTTAAAACTACATGTCACTGATATCAATATCTTCAAATTCCGGTTACAAAAATCTGTTATCATGTTTTGGTTACGCACCGAACTAATTGTAACATGAACACCTTGCTCATTTTCAAAGAAGTATGGACCAATGATGCCTCCAGTCCACAAACCACACCAAATAGTGACTTTTTAGGGATGTAATTATTGTTCAACAATGGCTTTTGACTTTTCACTTCCTCATATGCAACAAATTTATTTGTTTACATGACTATTTAATTGAAAATGCGATTCATCACTGAAGATAATTTTGATAAAAAAAAATCAGCATTTACTGCTTTTTTTCTTGGTACCAATCAACAAATATACGATGCAAAAATTTCCCATCACTAAAATTTTCCAAGTTTTTAATAAATAAATATTAAATAATGGTAGTCAATATTTGACATTTCATCAAATAATAGCCAACTTACTTCCAAACCTCCAATTTGTACACCTTTATATTAATAAATGTATAACGAGATTGTAGTAAATAATTTTTAAAGAATTATGTTAAAACACACACATTTTCTTTCAAGAGATTTAAAAAAAGTTATTATTGATACATTATTAATATGTTATATATATATATATATATATATATATATATATATATATATATATATATATATATATATTCATGTAATTTTCAATTCACGCCAATTATTAGTTATATTTAATGCGATTAAAGTAAAAAGTGTTTATAGAAATATCAATTATATATAAATCAAATTAACTATAATAACATAAAAAAGATATAATTTTATACATACTTATCATGAAAAAAACAGGAATTTTACTACTGTAGCAACAGTCATATATTAGCATTAGCTTGAAAGCACTATGGTTCATTCACTTTGTCGGCAGTTAAATACCACCAATGGAATCTTATGCAGCCTTTGCTGCAGTTTTATCATTTACTTAGTTTATAAATAAATTTCTGTACATAAAATGTATTTTATTCATTTACACATTTTTTTTATAAAATGATTCAGATTATATATATATATATATATATATATATATATATATATATATATATACATATTGTTGCTTGTATAACAAGGATTAAAATATGTGAATGTATTACAATATCTTCACATTGGATGAAACGCTGATAGATCTTTGTAATATTACTTTTTATCTGCATACTAATATATATATATATATATATATATATATATATATATATATATATATATATTCAAATATAAAAAGAACAAGAATAATACTAATCCTGATGACAAAAAATGTCGACTGTCAAACCATCGCTGTTTATAATCCTTTTGTGTGGCATAACATGCCTCAAGAAATATACAATAAAACTAAACATTATGAACCAATGATTACAGACATTCTTTAAAAATCAACATATCTTTATGAATTTTATAATTAAAAAAAAACTGATACAAAAAACAGTTTAATATTATTAAAATAGACGTTGTGTATGCAAATATAGAAGATATCGATCAAATCGTACAAGTAGCAGTTTATAAAAAAGTATATATTCACTTAGATACATAAAATATTCTTTATCATAGACGATGTTTAATCGGTATAATCGCCATTTTGACTACGAATGTATTATATATATATATATATATATATATATATATATATATATATATATATATATATATATAATATATATATATATATATATATATATATATATATATTCAAATATATATTCATATATATATATATATATATATATATATATATATATATATATATATAAATAAATCTACCTTTTTAATGTTCATTCTTAAGCCGAATTTATTTCAGTAAAAAGCAATACGTGTAGAATTTAATATATTTTATGTAAGAAGGAAAAATAATTTAAATAGAACGGTACTTCTTAGTAAAAATATCAACAAAAATTAATAGGAGTCAAAATTATATTTTTGATTTATTTATATATATATATATATATATAATTATAGACAGAGAGAGAGGGAAATATAGGTATGTGTGTGTGTGTATTCTGCATCAAAATAAAGATTAAATAAAATAATACACATAGAAATGTATTTCTTTCTGTTAAAATTTTTATTTCCCTATAATTACCAAAGTTGTTATAATTTACTATTTTTTAATGAAATTAAAATCTAATATTATTTTCAGCCTATATATGCTTTATCATACCAACTCCGCTGACCACATATATTTGTGATAGATAAATATGTATGTATGTATGTATGTATGTATTTATGTATGTATATATATATATATATATATATATATATATATATATTCTAATAAATGCTATTTAAATATTTTAAAAAATAAACAAAGTAATTGAAGTTATCTGTTGTTAAAGAAACGATATAAATACAAAGAGTGGCAATTGAAGAACTGTTTTTGGATAAATGTAGGAATAATTTAAATATGATTCTGTAACATATTTATCTGGTAAAAAGATTAAGAAACAATAATATAGGGATTTTTTTTAAGCATGATAGAACTTTAAATTGAATCGCTATCAAAAGTTCTATTTAACCTAAAAACAACCTTTACCTTTATCATACCTTTATATATGCATACACACACATACACATATGTACATATAAAGGCTATTTTTTTAGGTTAAATAGAAATTCTAATAAGGAATTAATTTAAAATTCTATCACGCTTAAAAAAATACCTATATATATTTTAAGAAATTTATTTTTATTAGTAACGTGTGATTTTATCATAAAGAGTAAATTCAATTTTATTTTAAAAATATCTTTTTTCATGTCTACTTTCCCTATATGAACTTTCTAAAATTGTTTTTTTATAATTAAGAAAATAAATTTTATATTAAAAGAATATTATTATAGAACAGTCTGCATCACTATAAAATGCATTATTTCTAATACATTTTTACATGAATTAGTTACACCACAATATTACAACAATTTATAATGTTCAATAATCACTTGTTATTCACTTTATAAGCTGATATACATTTCAAAAGCAATACTAGTTCTACATTATGAAATATAAATTTCATAATGCAACATTGACGATGATAATAAATAACGAATAAAGTGAATAAAAAGTGATTATTAAAGATTTTTATAAAATATTGTTCTATGGAGTGAATGATTCATTTATGCAAAAATGTTTCTAATATAATTTTAATTCAAAATATTTAATACTTATAATTTCACACAAATGAATTATCACCTCCAACACCACAAGATATTAGAAAGTGTTTAATAATCACCTATTGTTCACTTTATCTGTTTATAACAAAATAAACTATGTGCATTTCGGTGAAGATATCATCATCGTCAAGGCATTG
This sequence comes from Neoneuromus ignobilis, assembly GCA_029203775.1. NCBI lineage: Eukaryota > Metazoa > Arthropoda > Insecta > Megaloptera > Corydalidae > Neoneuromus > Neoneuromus ignobilis. The sequence goes on from CP092090.1 coordinate 47,770,725, forward strand.
TGTTATAAAATCTAAACTAATTTTTGGTAACAACTGCTTAAACATTATTTTTTGTATATTTTCTTATTTTTATTCAATGCATCTCCAACTATTGATAGATTCTTTTTATTTTATTTTATACAAATATGTATTAACTCCTTGTTGTTATGAATAAACAAAGTAAACAATAAATGATTATTGAAAATTTTTTTTAATATCTCGTAGTGTTGAGTGATAATTCATTTGTGTGAAAGTGAATAAGCAAGTTTTAAAATAAAATAATTTATAATTTCATATATTTATTATATTTAGTTGCCCTGTTCTATTTTCTTTATTATATAGAGTTTTCCAATAAGAATGTCAAAACTTTGACAGCTGGTAGCAGCCATATTTGAATTTTTTTAAGCTCATTTTGACATTTCAACTCAGTATAGTTTGGAAAATTATCATGGAACGTTTAACACTTCAACAACACTTAGAAATTGTAAAAACTTCAATAGATTTATTGAAACAAAAGTTTAATGAGTCCATTTTCACGAAATGGAGGAATCAATTGGCCACCAAGAACATGTGATCTAACTCCACTGGATTATTTTCTGTGGAGTAATATGAAAACATTGGTTTATGCCGATAAACCACAAATAACAGAAACATTAAAAATAAATATTCAACGTGTAATTCATCAAATTGGACCACAATTATGCGAAAGAGTGACTAAAATTGGATTTAACGAATACAATATGCCAGGCAAGAGTGAAATTGTGTTCAATCATTAATGCCATAGAATATGATTGAAAAAATAACTAATTAATTAAATACTTTTCATTATACTTCCAATTAAACTTCTGAAGCGCTTACTGGAAAACTCTATAAATTTTATTTTTTCTCTTTTTTAGTCAATTTTGTATCAAATATGTCATTCCTGAGTAATAGTAAATACATAAATTTATTTTTTTCATTCAATATAAAAACTTATGTAATGTTAAAAAATGCTGCAAGTTTACTTCTCCTAAATCCAGATATGCCTATCATATGATTTGATAGACTCAACTAATTTAGTTAAGTATGTATTGTATATCTTGATTCTATTTTAGAAACTAAATATCACTTAGCAATTAATGAAGAGTATGATTCGTTATTTCGAAACATCAACGAAAATATACACTTTAAATCTTATCGGTATTCAGTCTTCTCGAATTTAAGACGATAACATTGCAGTGTAGGAAAGTATTGCTATTAAAATTTATTTTCTTTTTATAATATCATATCAATAAACGACTTAACACTTATATAAAATGATTTAAAACTAATCGGTTATTAAATTAAAATTCAATTACTAGCACAACACACATATATACATTCTCAACAAGTACAAAGTGCATGAAACCATTTTTATTCTTATTGAATTACCAGTTTTTGCATATTAACATAATTCCAATTACTTTATTGTCGCACGTTGTATATAATACCAAAATATATACTTTTAACTAGAACTTTATTAAAATTAAGCATTCTATGTAACATTATACTAAGAACATAAATAACCTGATATGGTCTTACTGGCTTTCAACCACTTAATTAAAATAAGCGGTTTACATAAACAGAATATAATTCGATAGACTTACAATTAAAAGTATGCTCTCCGCTATGCATCTTCCGCGTACAGAACTAAATACATTCACAAATAGTCGACATTAAGCCGGTTATACAAAAAATATTCGAGTCATGAAAATTATTTTATTTTAAATCGCCTTAACTATTCATATATCATGTTTTTGTTTATGAATTAATCCCTAAAGGTGTGCATAATATTATTGTTCATATAATCTATTTCAAATAAATGTAATTGACGTTTTATTCTAATGTAATAGATATTTTTTTAATATTTTTATTTGTTTACTTACATTAATATAAAACATTTTTTAAATTAATTCGTTTTTGAAAAAAAAAACGTACGAGATAAACATCTTTGAAACATTAAACATTGAACAAATTTAGTATTTAATATTTTGATCAACAGCTTAAACGTGTAAAACATATTTATTATGTTAAATTTTTAACACGTTTATTAAAACCATGACTGCGTATTTTTAAAAATATGATCTTTTTATTTTTAGTTTATATCATATTGTTGTTTATTATTTAATTCCATTGGAAAAAAATAAAATAAAATCGATCGATAAAAAATTAATGAAATTAAATATGAGATGATTTTTTTTATTTGATAAAATAAAGAGAAAATAAGGGCAACCTGATTTTTTTATAGTAAGACTTCATTTATATCAACATTTATTCTATGAAAATACTTTGAAATATATTCAATACACTAGACTGACACTGAAGAGAAAAAAATTAAAGAATGTAATTTACAACTGTATATACTCGTATATATAAATTAAAAAATATTACATATATAGAGTCATCCAAATGTGACGCCTAGATTTGTGTTTTATTAAAAAGAAACATGTATATAGGGTGGTGTATAAGGAAACATGTGTATAGTTTATTTTGTTTCTTTTTAATAAAACTCAAAACTAAGCGTCACATTTAGATGACCCTATATAAACAATTATGAAGTATGTAAAGTTAATTGAAGTATTTGAAAAATATTCTAGTTAATTAAAAGTTTTAGGGTGAGTTTATTTTTATTCAGAAAATATTTTTTATATATTATAGTAAATATTAAAACATTATGTAACATTGAAATAATATTATAAATAGGTAAATAAATAATGAATTTTCAGATATAAATGAATTCAAAAATTTAAATAGTTTTTTTAAAATTCAACTAATTAATGAAGTAACTTAAATTTAAACAATCCATAGTACGTATTTACAAAATTAATAGATTTTTTAGATAGATTAGATTTGTGTTTATTAAAAAGTAACATTTGTATAGTATCTTTTTTTTAATAAAACACAAATCTAAGCGTCGCATTTGGATGGCTCTATATATTTTCAACGAGTTACAAATTTTATTTGATATTTTTTTTAAAGTAATTTTTTTATAAATATGAAAAGTAATAATATTATTCTGAATTATTAAGAATAAATAAAATAAAAATATATTATCGATCTTAGACTAAATATCATGATAACAATATAAAAGCTTAAATAAATAAGAAAAATTGAAAATAGTTACTACAGGATATAAAAACGAAAGAGATTAACGAATTACAAATGATTAAATCTTTATCAAAACGAAACAAAGTATTTCGTAAATTTAAATGAGAATTAAAGAAAATATTTAGAAATATTGAGAATAGGAAAAAATAGTAAAGGAAAAAGGAAACGAGAAGAATATAACAGATTTGAGTTCTGTGATTAAAAAGAAAATAAAAAGTACGTTATAAGAATTTGAATGCAAAAAGTAATTTTTTTAATAAAATCTAAATGTGTTATTATTGAAATTTTTTCTTAAAAATTGAGTAGATATGTAGAAAATGTACTAAAATTTATAAAATAAGTGTTAAAAAGTCTAAAAGATATATTTTTCGCATACATGAGAGTGACATGTCAAAAACAGCAAAAAATATAAATAGATTTATAGTTAATAAATTTAACAGACGTTGTAAATAGACTTGATGTTTTAATGTAGAATGTATATAAGAATATATTATAAATATAAGAATTTGTTAAACAGTTTAATGTCAAAATATATCTATTGAAAGTAGGATTATATAATATTTCTTAAAAAAAAATATTTTTTAGTTTATGTTATGAAAAAATATGTAAAATTGTAAAGCTTAATTTACGACCTGAAAAATATATACACTTATAAAACTTTATATTTACCAATTTGACACAATTTTTAGAAAATATTTTCACAAATTACCATTTTCATATCATTACTACTTCGTGGATTAAAATCTAACTAGTTTATATATTATGAATGGTTTCTGTTTAGTTATTTTTATATTATGAAAAATATGATTTTATTTTTCACGTTTTTTTTAAAAAAAATAGCTTTAAATTGACTATTATTACAAAAATTAAATACAAAAATAATTTAACATTTCTACTGAATGGAAATTGAGCATTAAAATTTTAAATAAAATTACAACTATGTATAAATTCTGATTATAAATTATTTAATTATTTTAAAATGTTAACACTCATACTCTATGTATTAAAAATATGAATACAATTCTTTCAATTTTAAGTAAAAATTAAATACTAAATTTATAAAATTGCTATCCGATTGAAACAACTACATGAATAAAAAGATAATTATTTTTTTTCCAGTAACCCCATTACAAAATATGTACTGTGATTAAGATCAAAAAATAATCCGTCGGCTAACGATAAATCGTTTCAATAATAGTCACAATAACTGTTTGCATTTTATTAAATCAAATATAAAACATGCATAAAATAAACTAAATCAATATTCATTATATTTATATTGATTATCTAGGAACGTTTTTACAATTTATTTACTCGCAAACATATGTGTGTGTGTGTTGTATATGTGTGAATATATATATATATATATATATATATATATAGAGAGAGAGAGAGAGAGAGAGAAATATGATACGTATATGTAAATTTTGGAAAATTAATATTTTTGGATAGTAAATAATGCTGATATTCACAAAATGTTTTATTTTCGAAATTTAATTAAACTGAATAATTTGGATTAAATAAATAAAGAATTTAAAGTTATGATATATATATATGATATATATATATATAATAATTATCAACTGAACTTTTTAAAAAAAATGTTATTGTAACTAATGATTTTGTCAACCATTTTTTATTTTTCATATATAATTAAAAATTTATTAGTTAATATAAATAAATTATTGTTAGATCAAAAAGTAGACTTAAGCGAATAAAATATGTTTTATTTGGATGATAATATTTAAATTCAAATAAAAAATTTAATAATAATTTATAAAACATTGTATTTTTTATAAAATTTCTTCTCTCTTTGGTTTTGTTTTCAATTTTACTTTTGTATTATTTTTGGTAAGGATTTCAATACAATTATATTTTTATTAAGAAACGTATTTTTGTTTTTAATAAAACATTAAGTATTCTTATGAGATCTTTATATATATATTGTTACTTAAAATATTCTATGAATTAAAAAAATCATGTTAAACAATTTCTTCTCCAATTAATAATACTAACTTGTTTTTAATAAAATACACCTGAATAATTTTCTCTAATAATTATTAATTTTATTAAATAAAATTAGTAAATATACAAATTAATAATACACTAATAGTATTTTTTTACTTATTAAATTTAATTTCTTACACTTTTATGCACCGAATGTTCATACTAAAACATTTCTTTCTTCTAATTTATAAAATATCAATAAAAACATTTTATTACTAAAAAATATAGTATTCTTGAAATAATTTATCTACAATATACTGATAAGAATAGTTAGATGCTATAGAAAATAATTATTTTGTTGCAATTATAGAATTAGTAATAAAATATATAATTACATAAAAGTATATACACCTGAGTCTATTTTTATGCGGTAGATACGTTGATAGCACAAAAAGATTTAACTTACAGAATACGTTAGCATAAAAACCAAAGCTACAAAGTAAAATTACTCTAAAATTCACATCAAAAAATCAGGAAATAAAGAATGCTTAAAAATTTCAAATATCTGCAAAAATTGATACAAAACAAAGATTTTTAATTAACTATTTAATTTCATTCAAAGCAAAATGTAACATATGTGTAATTTATTTTAGAATTTCTCATACATATTTTAATTATCATCGCAATAATATCTGTACTGTTTAGAATAAAAATAAGAAAATTGCAGTCCAACAGGCATTTAGTGTTGTTTTATTTGAATAATAGCAATGTAACATGATATAATAAAAAATACATAAATTGACTCATACTTATATACACCTAATATTGTTTAAAAAAATTGGCAGCTTCTTCATTTTTATGCGGTAGATAGTTAACCATCTTTGCAGCCGAAAATATCCACGGAAATAAAATTCCTTCATTTGTTCATTGAAAAAAATAGCTTAAACAACTTCAAAATCGCATTAAAATAATCCGCACAAAAACAGACCCAGCTATACTTAATAATATATACATACTTATAAATATATTATCAACTTCATTATATACATATATATATATATATATATATATATATATATATATATATATATATATATATATATATATATATATTATTTATGTGTTATATATTTTTAATATCAAAAATCGTGCCAATATTAGCAAAAGTTCACGATACGTAATTAATCAATAAAACTTAATTTCCAATTATAATTTCATATTCAAACGAACGTCAGTTCAGACTGTCTTGTTGACCGATTGATTATTTTCCAAGGCGAATTTGTGAATTCGTATAACAAGAAACCTGACAGTATCATCCATTTTATGTTGATGTCACACAAACCGTGTTCATGTATATGTACGTATATACAGGGGGTAAATAGACGGGCGAATTGAATGGGGTAGAGTACTCATCCGAACAGCTGGCAAAATCCGGCTATTTATTAAACATACACACTAATCCTGCGGTCACACGCACATCACGCTACAAATATCGACCTTATGTCAAATGGTTGTAAGTTCTGAAGCAGACACGCGATGTTTACACAGAGATGTATGTGGGGAATTAAAGAAAAGTTATGGTGGTGTTATGGTTAACATGTTTATTTGTTAGATTTGCTCTAAGAGGTAGTGTGTTTTTATATATTATTTATATATAGAACTAGGTCGTTATATTATATTCACAATACAGTCACCTAATCATATAGAGCTGTAACGTTTAATTTTACTATTTATTTTTAATGTAGATGTAACACATACAGGAATATTATTCATGTATGTGTTTGAAGAATGGCATATTTTTACTCATATAAATCATTATAATTTCATATATAATTTTTTTTTACATTTTTCTTATAATTGTTATTCATTTATATCGGATATCCAAATTTGAGGTTAGGAAATAAGTTAGCTAGTATTTGATGAAATGTTAAATATTGAACTGTCATTATTTAACATTTATTTATTAAAAATTTAGAAAAATTTAATGATAGAACGCTACATGCTTGAACAACGCATTTCAATAGTGAAAATTCACTATAAAAAATGATGAAAAATTTACAACGTCAATGCGTAAAATTCGTGAATCTTTTCCTCGTAATCAAGTGCCTTCGAAACCTGCTGTTCGTATAAACAATTTGGTACTGTAGGAGACCACAGACCAAAAACATATGCTGTTGTACGTGAAAGTATTGAAGAAGACCCTCAAACATCGATTCATCGACATTTAGAGCAATTAACATTACAAGAAGCACCAACATTTAAGAAAGAATTTGCTTCTTAATGCATATAAAGACCAGATAACGCAAGAACTATAGCCAGCTGACCATCATTTGCGTCTTATGTTTATTAATTGGTACCAAGAAAAAAAAACGGAAAATGCTAAATTTTTTAACAAAATCATCTTCAGTGATGAATCGAATTTTCAATTAAATGGTTATGTAAACAAACAAAATAAGTGAACATCCAAAAGCCCTTGTTGAACAACAATTACATCTTTAAAAAGTTCACTGTTTGGTGTAGTTTATGGGCTGGAAGCATAATTGGTCCATGCTTCTCTAAAAATGAGCAAAGTGTTCGTGTTACAGTTAATTTGGTGCGTTACTAAAGCATGATAACAGATTTTTTGTGGCCGAAACTTGAAGATATTGATATCAGTGATATCTGGTTTCAACAAGATAGTGCTATAAGTCATACAACTTGTGCAGTAATCGATTTAAACACAACCAAATTGAATGACATTTAATTTTTAGTAATGGTGATATTAATTGACTACCTAGATCTTGTGATTTAACGCTGTTAGACTTCTTCTTATGGGGTTATTTGAAAGATAAAATTTATGCCAACAAACTAGAAACAATTCGTGCAACTATAACTGAAATACAGCCTCATTTGTTGCAAAGCATGTGTCAAAATTTCGACAAGAGTGGACGTCTGCCGACGTGGTAGAAGAGGCCATTTGGCTGAAATTATATTCTATTCATAATTCCCATGTTTCTACTTTCTTTACACTGATAACAAAAAAACATGTTTTTTTCCAAAAACTGTATTTTATTGATAAATCACTTCCTAACCTCAAATTTAGACACCTATTATATATATATATATATATATATATATATATATATATATATATATATATATTTCTAAAATAATTTAGCAGCACCAAACAACACAAATAAATATGGGAAAATGTATGTTAGGAACAACATGATAAGATATAAAAACTATCAAATAATATTATTAAATTATTAAAGGTTACATAAATACACAGTGAATTTACACAAACGATTATTAGTTATGTCTCTGCTGTATTATTAAATTATTGCAAAGATTTTTCTCCCATTTGTTAAATAACAAGCAAAAATGTACCATCCCCATATCTAGTGTTGAACATAAAAATTGTCCAAAACATACATATTCATATATGGAAATATTTAAAATTATTTCCAGGTACTGTAGAAGCAGAAAAATGTAATGATTAATCAGAAAATCAAAAAAAGAACTAAACATTAGCAGTGGCAGCATGAAACAAATGGCTTCAAATATAATGACAGGTAAACTGTTATACAAAGAAACGTTCGTTCTTGCGATTTTTTCAAAAAATCACAAACATGTTTCATTAGAAAGAAAATAAAACTTCAATATACCATGATACAAGTAAGAAGTGTAAAATGGAAATGGGCAGATCATATAAAAAAGAAGACCATTGATGGGCAAGGAAAATTGCATGAAAATCTTGATATATAAAACGCTCAAGAAAAACTCATGAATAGATGGGAGCAGGGATATAAAAAAAATTGTATAGAGTCTGGATGAAAAAGGAAGTAGATCGGTCGAAGTGGAAAATTTTGTTAGAAATGTTTATCCAGCAGTGTGAAAAAAGAAGCTGACTATATATATTTATATATATATATATATATATATATATATATATATATATATATATATATATATACATAAATTTTGGAAAGAAAGAAATTCATATAAAATATGCATTATAAGAAAAAATATTTTCATATATAAAAGTAAACAAATTGCATTTACAGTTTTTTAATAAAGCAAATATTATTCCTATTATAACCTTAAAAACCATTCAATTTATAAAATTTAAAAAAAAATCTTAATATTTTATTTTTTAAAAAGATATAAATCGAAATCTCTGATTAAACCCCCAAAAAAATTACATTTTATTTACTATTTTGCAATCACATTACATAGGGTCATCCAAATGTGACGCCTATATGTGTGTTTTATTAAAAAGAAACTACACACATGTTTTTTTTAATAAAACACACATCTAGGCGTCACATTGGGATGACCATATATAAATGTTATCCTTATATAATTTATAAATCACTAAATATCCACTCATGTAAATATTTAAAAAATTCTCATAATGATTACAAATCATGCACAATTTATGAAAGTTTATATTTTTATTTGTCAATATTATCTCTGTAAATTTCAACTTAATTTTCATAATAACGTTTGAAACCAGATATCTCACTGAAAACTATTTTTTATATGCCGTTTGAGTTAATTTAAATATATTTGTTGAGTTAAAAAAACAATGACATTTTCAATATTTCTAGTTAGAATAAATTGAAATTTAAATAAATAAAAGAACTTTATAAACAATGTCATAACTATTACTTGACAGTATAAATGTATGTATATATAAGTATAAAATAGTTGTTCTATAAAAAATTCTAATAAGTATAATTGTAAAAGTTTTATATTCTGAAATAATAATAAGAAATACACCTGCTTCTGACGGGAAGTTTACTGACAAAGTTTCATTTCAATAATAAAAATACTTTATTACAATTGTAGTGTTTTTAAAACAAACAGGAAAAATGTTTTGAAGTATATAATAAGGTTATTAAAGAGACGAAGATTTGAATTAAAAATTGAAAATGTTAATACCTTTCATTTCAGTTATGAATAAATAATATTTTTTACTAATAAGTAAATGATATTACATTATTTTTTAATACTAAATTATTTATAAATATAACTTTTTCAGTACAAATCTAGAAGAACAATATTTAAATATTAATGTTTTTTCAGTTTCGGTTCGAAATTTAAAAGATCTCAGTAAAATATCACTGAAACGATTAAAAATGACAAATCAAATGTCTATTTTTGATAGTTTTAATATTTAGATGAACATCAAACATATATGTAATAAAAATATTTATATATCTTAAGGGATCTAAATTTTATAACAATAATTTGACAATGATGATATCACCATTGAAATGCTGATTAGATTATTGTTGTTATAAATAAGGTGAACAATAAGTAATTATTGAACATTTTTTAATATTTTGTGATGTTGGATGGAATGATATTTTATTTGTGTTGAAAATACCTTAAAAATTTTTTTTATCTTTGTATATTTTGTTAAAATACTTTCCTTATAGTACACATTTTTAAAATTAAACTTAAGATCATTATAGTAATGATTTGTACTAAAATTTAATGGTAAAATAAAAAAAAAAAAACTACATTTAACTATCGTTCATAATAAGAAATCTTAATATTAATGCAGTTTTTGAAATATATAAACTATTTTTTTATAATAATTTGAAAAAAAAATAATACTTTATGAATAGTAAATAAAATAATTAATCAACTAATTTGCCTATTCATAAATGAAATTAATATATATATATATATATATATATATATATATATATATATATATATATATATATATAATAACATTTACTTGTTGCAGAAGAATACACGCTCTAATAAAATCTTACAAACGTATGAATTCATAATAAAAAAAATGTTTCATGAAAGTATGTAGTTCACACTATATATTGACTTGTTCAATAATAAACACTTTTTTGTACACGTCGTTAATGTAATAGAAAAATAAATTGCAATTGAGTTCGATTTGTTCATACAACTAACAAACCTCAAAAGCCATCCATCAAGGAACCATTTTGTATGGTTCACCATCACATTCATATTATTGGACTATCCCTTACATTATATGGGTCGAACACTGTACACATGTATAAATATTACGAAGGGTTCTTTCACCCTTAATTCATATAAACGTATATAAAAATAAAGTTATCAAATTCGTTTAGAGCACAGGGTAGTATTTAAACTGATTTGAAAAATCTCAAAAAAGTTATATATTGATTTGTTTAATAGTAACGTTTTTATTTCTAAATTATACATTTAATATTTTTTTGGTAAATAATAAATGTATTTCGTAATTAAAAATGATATATGACAAAAATATTTCAAACACATTTTTCTTAATTTTTAAAAAAAAAATAATTTAATTTTTCTGTTAACCTTTTTTGTAAAAGAAAAAATATTTTTTTAACGCAGTGACAAAATTTACTTTTAGACAAATAAATCATTAAAAGGTTTTATGCATTACTATTTATTATTAAATATTTTTTATTTACTTTATTTACTGATGCATATTTTAATACACTATCATCAAAGAGCTAAATTATACAACTAAGAAAAAATTGTAGTTAGATTGTAAATCAGATATTATACTACAAATAATAATATTAAAATTATGGATATATGCAAATTTAAATATGCGAATAAAATCAATAATTTGTAATAAAAAAAGTTAAAAAATAATATCGAACTTTGTTGTGTATAAATAAATTAACACAAATTTTAAATAAGTAATTATTTTCTAATGAATTGTACACACATACATACATAATATATATATATATATATATATATATATATATATATATATATTATTAGGTTATCAAGTATCTCCCTTTTTTTTTTTTTGTACATAGCTGCGAAATTCAAAAGACCAGAAGGCGGAAGGGAGATATTTGCCAACCTAATATATATATATATATATATATATATATATATATATATATATATATATATATATATTAAAAAATATGTATTGCAATTAAAAGTTTATTTCAAAAATAATATAAATGTAATCATTTAGAGTTAAAAAATTAAAATTAAGAAAAAAGTTTTTTTGGATATGAATTTTCTATTCAGTAATCATAGGTTTAACATTAAATTTAAATGTTAATGCAAATTATTCAAAATAGTATTTTATTAAAATAAATGATATATTATTTATTAAACTAAAAGTAATTGAAAATAAATGGATTTTTTGACTTATGTTTTTAAATGACAATTCATACAAATCAAACATATAGATCTCAAAAATGATCTAACAATTTATTAAAATAAAAAAAAATCGTTAATTTTTAATAGAATACATATTAGATTGTAGTGAATGACCTAAGGATTAAATAATTAATTAAACAATTTGTTACGTATGTTTTTCACAAATAAATCTCTCATCTACCAATAATCAGATCATCAAATAAATGCATAATTATCAAGTGCCAAAATTTCATTTTAATAACATTTCCAAAAAAATAAAAAAATAGAAATTAAAATAAAGAAAAATGTTTTTTAAAAAATACAATTTTTAGTTTTAAAACAAAATTTAATCATATGTTATTTTTAAATAAAGCTTTAAATTTAATCAACAGGTTAAAAAAAATCACTCAGATAATACAAGATTTTATAAAATGTTCACTTTATTCGCTAATATACATTTAGATAGTCCTGTCATTATTGTTAAAGCGCTGCATTGCAAACAGACTATTATAAGATCTTAAAATCTCTTTCAATGATGGGTATGATCATCAAAATGTGTATCAGCTAATAAAATGATTACTGAAAACTTTTATAAATATTATGGTGTTGGAATAAGTGATTTATGTTAAAATAAATTTGCCGCAGTTTCAAAACGAGTATTTTTATTAATAGTTTCATTTAATTTATTAATCATATCAATATAATATATATATATATATATTCACGAGGGTCGTTTGATAAGTATGGTAAATTTATTTATTGTTTAATTTAATTAATTAAATTAATTTTTTTAATTTAATTTTTCTTATTTTTTTACCATACTTAACAAACGACCATCGTATATATATATATATATATATATAGTGAAAGAGAGAGAGAAAGATAGATAGAGAGAGAGAATAAAACTATCTTGCCCAATTCACCTACAAAAATCAATTTATAAATATCTAAACAATAATCTGATATTTACAAGTTATCATAAAATTAAAAAAATATATCCAAATACAATCCTGTAAAAAATATGTATCCTTATAACGTTTGAAATATATCGCACTAAATATTTTATGCGTTCATTTAGCCGTTACGAACACATTTCACTACCGCTAAATGCGATACATATGAACACCTTTACCTATTTATTTTATAACAATAGATCTTAAATATGATTTATTAAATGTTTTATAATATAATACATACATGTAAAATATTTAATACCTGTTTATAATGTTTTACACGATTTATTATCATTACTAATTAAACTTCCGGTAGCCATTAATAAAAAAATGAACAAAAAAATCAATTTTTTGGTAATAAAAAAAAATCACTGGCTATAAATAAATATTTAATAGATTACATCAATTATATAATATGATATTTTGGTCCAAGAACATTAATTTCTAATATTTATGCTTGTACTGATTTCAATTAATTTATTGTTTTATTTTGTACATTTGTATATATATATATATATATATATATATATATATATATATATATATATATGCATGCATGTACGTATGTATGTATATGTGTGAGTGTGTGTGTTAAAAACTATGTACATTGGAATAACTCATGAACACTAAAGAAACATTTATAAATGAAGTCAATCGAAGAATAAAAATGAAATAGTATTATTTTGGAAGGCATTCATGGAAGGCAAATTATGAAATCGAATATTCCTCTATGTTTAAAGAAAAAAGTTTTTGATCAATGCATTCTACCTGATCTTATTTATAGTAGTGAATAACGGTCTTAAAAATAAAATAATTTAATGACTTTAGACAACATAAAGAAGCATGGAAAGATGTATGTTAGGAATAACGTAAAGTTAGAAAAAAAACTAATTGGATTAAAAAGAAACTAAAAGTACAAAGTAAAACGTTTAAAATGTAACAAAAGTAAAAAGTTTAAAATAGAAATAAGTCGAGTATTTAGTTAAGAAGAGAAGATCACTGATGAATAAAATTAATTATTGATAGAAATTTAGATACATAAAAAAAACAAGAGGAGACCTATAGATAAATGAGATAGAGATATAAGAAAATTCCTCTGAATAAACTGGAAGAAAAATACAGATCGGTCAAAATTGATATTTTAAAAGAAACCTTCATTCGACAGTGAATAAAAAGAGACTGATAATATATATATATATATATATATATATATATATATATATATATATATATATATATATATATAGATAATCGCACTGAAAATAAAGTATTCGATACTCAAACTTAAAACATTTATTAATTTTTCATTCAAAGAAAATTAATAATAAACATTATTTTACATAACAGCATTAAACAAAATATTAATTTACACTAAACTCAAACCGAAATGAAAAAAATTAATTGAACCACATTTATAATGAGTTTTTTTTAAAAAAAAAAACTCATGACACTTGTTTTTTCTATTTCTAAGTTTAATTTTCTATTAATATAATATGTTGAGACAAAAAGAACGAATAAAATTCAATACAAACAAAAATTACGGACGTTATAACAAGAGTAAAAAATTCAAGAACGAAATGAGTAGATTATATAACGAAAAGAGAATATTGGCGATGGATAAAGAAAGTGTTTGTTAAAAACTCACAAATACAAAAAGGCCCATAAAAACACCTATGAATAAATATGACAAAGACTTAAGAAAATTCGCTAAAGTGGAATGGAAGAAAAATGCATAACTCGACATTTAATACTGGGAGAGATCATTCAACAAAGAATTAAAAGAAACAATATCAGTTTCTTTCAATCCATTGTTGTCCAATATATATGATACATATATATATATATATATATATATATATATATATATATATATATATATATATATATATATATATATATATATATATATATATATATATGTATATATATATATATATATATATATATATATATATATATATATATATATATATATATATATATATATATATATATATATATATATATATATATATATATATATATATATATATATATATATATATATATATATATATATATATATATATATATATATATATATATGTATATGTATATATATATATATATATATATATATATATATATATATATATATATATATATATATATATATATATATATATATATATATTAGACATAAACCACACATGGTGGTAATGAAATAAATTAGAAAGTTTAATAAAATTCTAACAGATGACGACTTAAAGATATTCTCTTTACTCTTTTTATAATTTAAAATTCTCATGATATTAAAAAAAAAATGTTCACGAAATAATTTCTGAAACATAAAAAAAGAACACAAAAATTATTAGTACATGAAACTTCTCTATAAAAAAATATTCAAGCACTTTATTATATTTATAAAATTTAATTGAAATTTATGAAAATGATTATATATAGTAATTAAAACATATCTGTATTATTTCTGTTCATTGAAAAAAATTACAAATTATTATATTTGGTCACTAAATTTGTCACTTTCACTTTTTAACTACGTAGCCAAGAAACGAAAATATCCATAAAAAGAAAAATTATATATATGTATAATTTTAAATTTTGGGGAATGCCTTCATCCGGCAATGGATAGGACTGATAATAATAATGATGTATGTGTATACATGTATGTATGGATGTAATATATATATATATATATATATATATATATATATATATATATATATATATATAATATGGATAGATAGATATAGATATATGTGTGTAAGAATAGAGTAATTTTTCCAAAAAGATAGTGAAATGAAAAATAGTTCAAATGGGAAAGTTTAAAAATTGGAAGATTGGAAATTTGCTTTTTTAAACTCTTGTACGAAGTACTAAACACGAGAGGATTTTAAGCAATGAATACATCCTCATTTTTCTACGATAAAAATCAGCGTGCATTAATAATTAAATTAAAATATTAAAAAAATCAATTAAATATAAATCTTTAGTAGTACTCAAGCTTGAAATACTCTTTATCCAAAATATTGCCTTCTTTATTAAAGAATTTAAAAACAGATTAAAAAGGACAAATATAAATAAATAATAAAAATATCAAATTATTATCTTTATAAATACAAAAATAGTATGGTAATGCATTGTATAAATGAAATAATTACAATAATCAAATAAATTCACTCATGGATTCTGAATCCGTGCATTTTTACCGCTTCATTTCAATTTCGTACTAGTAATGCAGATAACCCCACGTTTTATATGAAGTTAACTACGATTGATTTTGACATTTGTCGCTAGTAATGTATTTAGGTGTAAAAAGCGTAGTAAGCTATATGGCGATGTTGATATTAAATTAAAAAATAAAATGTTTGTCAGAGATCCGTGTGGAATAGTATGCATAATCGTTACTTATTTAGCTGTATTTTACGCCGATTATGTAGTTGTTCGATGGATAGTTTTACAAACTATGCAAAATAGGTAAATTCGAATAAATCACAATTGAGTTCAGTAAATCGAATAAAAGTTTACTTTTAGTTTATGGGGTCCATTTCACGTTGTAATTTTTAATAGTGTTATTTTTTTACTTACTTTTGCCCATTTGAAAGCTGTTTTATCAGATCCAGGGACAGTACCGTTACCTCAAAGCCGATTAGATTTTTCCGATATTCATTCAGGAGAAACAGGTTAATTTTATAATAATTCCACACATGTAAACTTTCAATATTATTCAATGATTTTAAATATTAACGTTTTCTATGCCTGATAATACAGGTTGTGTACGTGAAGATTGGACAGTTTGTACACGATGTGAAACCTATAGACCGCCTAGAGCCCATCACTGCCGAATATGCCAGAGATGTGTCCGACGCATGGACCATCATTGTCCGTGGATTAACAATTGTGTAGGCGAACGAAACCAAAAATTTTTTTTGCAATTTTTAGTGTATGTTGGAGCGCTTGCTGTATATGCTATTATTCTTGTAATTCTTTCATGGCTTAGAGATTGCCCTGAATGTAATGAAGAAATTAATATAAAACAAGCAAGAATGTAAGTTGTGTCAATAATTGTCATATTTAAATTATTAAAAAAAATTAATAAAATTAAATGAATAAGGATTTATCTATTTGTTTTAGTTTACATTCTGTGATTTTAATACTCGAAAGTGCACTGTTTGGTATGTTTGTATCAGCTATTCTTGTGGATCAAATGCAAGCAATTTTAGGAGACGAAACCGCCGTAGAACAAGCACAAAAACAAGGTCCATTTCGGCGCCATAGACCACGATTTGTATTATTAGCAGAAGTTTGCGGTCGTACACATCCGGCATTTTGGTTATTACCTTGTTCGTCTCCTCATCGTCATCGTAAAATAGATGAACCACTTCTTAGTCATAACGTATAGATAATTATGGGTTAATTATAGAGTAATAAATATTTGCAAAGTTCAAATTTACAAAAATACTTTAATCCAAAGCAAGTGACATTTGAAGTGATATTGTATTTATTAAATTATAAGAAATTGTAAGAGACATAATAATTCTTATTGTTGTTAGGTTTTTATCATTTTGTTATATGTTTCTGTTATTAATTACACATATCATGCATATGCAGTTAATAAAATATACAGTCCATTATCATTTATACTTTTATATTAATTTATCAATGTTTGTGAAAATGTACTGATTTTTTGAAAGTTTTAAATGTTTGAATACTTTTATACTACCTCTTCTATATTCATATATTAGCTATATTACTAAAATTAATAACATATTGAAAGTATTTATACAAAAAGTATTATTTAATTTTAAAATAATTCTAACTTACAATAATTGTAAATAACACTAATGGAAATAATGATATACTACCATTATTATTTTAAATACAGATAATAAAAGAAATGTGTTGTTAAAAATTGTCTTTTTGAGATTTAAAGTTGTTTAATAATGCTTTTTTGAATTTCAGGCCAGAACTTACAAAATAATCAAGAAACAAATTTAATAACACTCTAGGCTTCTTAAAAATTAATGGTGTGTAAATTTTAAATGTATTGTTAAATATGACAATCTGAATAATAATATAAAAATTTGAACTTCAACAAATTACTTTTTAAAGTGGAAAATTATTTCTTTTTTTTTTTGAAAAAAAAATGATATTAACAACAATCTTGTATACATATTAACTCATAAAAGTTATGCAGTTAAAACAGATACATTGTTAAAATTTTAAATTGTTAAAGACTTAACTTAAATATATAAATGTGTATAATAAACATTCAAAATGACCAGATCTGTATTAAAATTGATGTAGAAAAAATACAAAGTTAAAAAAGTGTCAAGCATTATTTAATATTTATGGAAAAGGAAAATAATAAGATAATTTTTTCATTGAAAAGTACAATATAAATGTACAATACATATATATACATGCACATACATCCATAATAATGTTTATATATAAGATGTATATAAGAGCTTGTATATGTATATTAAATTTTTGAAATATACATTTAATCTACATTGTATCACTTATTAAAACCATGTTTACATTCAAAATGTTCAATTTTATATTTGTAAATATATGTATTTGAATAAATACAAAATTTACGAAATATCTGAAATATTGCTTAAATGTTTTATTTTTTAAATATAAAATATATTTGTACTGTTCAGTTGTAAAAAATAATGATATCACATTTATATTAATTTAAAACATGTAAATTAATTGTAGATGAGTATTAATTCCAAATAATTGAAATTGCTTTACAAATTATATAATCAATTTTGAATGCAGACAATTTACACTTTTTAAAAATAATCCAATGAACATTATAAAAATAATTCAATACATTTTTAAAATTATATGTATAAATGCAAATTACTTACCTATTTTTAAAATATTATTTTATAAAAATAACATTAATACTTACAAATTTATTATAACTAATCCAAATACAGTTTAGATTAACATTATAAATGCTTGTATGTAGAGTAAGTTAACTCTGACCTATATAGATGATTACATAATGAATAGCAGTTATATAACAAGCATTTTAAATGTTACCAGATAAATGTTATCACGTTTCAAAATAAATTTGTTCACGCTATACAAAGAATAAAACTTGCATATAATAGTTTAATATGTTATTTACCCTATTATTTTTTAAATTTTTTTCGAATTATAAACATTTTGTGCTCCAAAACGAATATTATGCAATTGCGTTTTTGAACAAGAGTTACAAATATTTATGAGAAAAATAATAAAGATATTTGAATAATTAATAAAGGATAACAAAACTCTTTTATTCAGTTTTCAATATTGAAATTGCTTTTGCAAGGCAATAAAATATAATGCATATTTAGTACGAATTTATTATTAAATTCTTTATACTAATAAATAATTTTAGTTTATATTGCAGCAAACTGATAGGAATAAAATTATATATATTTCGTGTACATTAATAAAAAAATATTACGTTTTTAAATACATATTGGCATTAATATGTAAGAAATAACTGTATTTTTTATTACTAAAATACTTTGGGTTACATTTTTTGTATAGTCATGTTGTGTACGTATTTTTAATGCGTAGATTGACGCAATTAAAAATTAACTCAATGATGTACACAATATTTACATATAAAATTTCGACATCATGTAACGTACATGTTTAGAAACACTGAATTTTTGTGTTATTTCTTATAAATATGAAAAATGACAGCATTAATAAAAGCATGGTAATTGTAAATGATTTCTACAAATATGTATTTTATTTAAATGTATACATTGTTTCCTGTTCGATTATATAGTTTCAGTTACAAATAATTTATATTTTAGGTTAGGTACAAAACAACACAACATATTTCACATTTATTCTCGTTATTTAAGTTCAGCAGAAGTTTCCTCAGCTTTACGCCCGTTTTATTTTTCTGTACATCCTGATTTATTTGGCCAATATCCGAATCAAAGAGTAAGAGTATTTGTGTACATAAATGTTTATTAGAACATAGTGTTTAGAATTTTCTTTATATTTCTTTCTATAGTGTTTATATTTAACACTCCAAAACAGAATTCAAATCTCTTATTCAAAAAAGTATCACATATTCATTTTTAATTTTTTTTGTAGTTAGTGACAAATTATTTTAAAAATTACAATTTTTATATGCTTGTTTTCAAGATATTAAAATGTATATAAGCACAAATAAATGAAAAGCCAGAAATTGAAAATTTTAATAAAACTATATGATATTTGAGCAATGATTCTTTTAAGAAAATTAACCTTAGTTCAAAGTATATTTTACGAAGATCATAATCAATTTACTTTAATAATTTACTGAAAATAATTACTGGAAAATTAATTGAAACTACTGTAATAATTTACTGGAAAATTAATTGAAATCTATATTTGTTATATTTTATTAATAAAATTTAATAATTATTGACATTTTTTTTGAATACCAACATATATATAAAACTCTTATGTTCACATTAAGTACCATGAATATATCTCTTACATAAAATAATATTAATATAAAAGTATATCTTTTCCTATTATTTTTTCTATGTTACAGATAACTTTTTAAAATTGCTGTTTTAAAATTGCATTATTACAATTATTAATATTTTTTTAGAAAACAATTTTTTGAAAAAGTAATTTAATATGAATGAATACTTTACATCATTACCACAAGATTTTATAAAAGTTTTCATCACCTATTATTTCACTATTCATGCCATATTATTGAATTCATAATACAGTTCAGACAATCATGGCACTAATATTGAAATGCTGATTGAATAAAGTGAACAGTAAATGATCATTGACTATTTTTATAAAAACCATATGTTGGGGTGAGTGGTTTATTTCTGTTGAAATGAATTGCCACATTGGGAAAATCAGTAATGCCATAAAAAGATAATATAAAAATTATTCTAATTTTATAATCTAATTTATAGTAAAACAGAAATAGGCAAAAAATATTTAATAAATCTGTTTTATAAATTAGTATTAAAATAACATTGAAAATTATTATATTTATATGCTTTACAAAGAAAATATTTTATTCAAAATATAAATAAAAAAATATTTTTAATATTAAATTTATATAAATATATTAAAATGATTCATGAAGAGAAGTGAATATGTTGTTTCTTTTTCAGACAATCAATGAAAATTCATTAAAACAACTCAATAACTTTTTGCAATGTATGCAATCAAAACGCCCGGTATCTCCTGTTACTTTAAAATTTTATATACGAAAACAAACAGATAAAGGTTGAGTAGTTTAATAATCTCCTCACATATTACAGTACTTAGTAATATATGCATTTTTTAAATATATAATTTAATAAAAGTATATAAGGACATTGTTTTGCTAAACAGTATTTTTTTTATTATTTAATCTACTGAAACATTTGTTTTAGGAGAATTTAAATTAATTATTGTTCCATTACGACCCAATGATATTCGAGCCACTGTTTTATCAATTTTGAAAGCGAGTGATTTACCAACATCATTTGTAGATAATATTGCACCCAGTATAAGTAATATCTCTAGCCAACCTAATTTTAAGTTGAATTCAAATACTAAAAATGATTTTAATTTTACTGTCAGTAATATGTACTCAAAAATAAATTCATTTAATCCTCGAGCGATAGAAAAAGAAATCGAAAAGAAGAACATTAAAAAACATTTAAAGTACATATCAGTTTTATCTAACTTTATAAATTATTTGAAATGATTAATTTATGTTTTTGTTAAGAACATGGTTAGATAATAATATAGATAGTGCCAGAAAAAGAGAATTGGCTGGTCGTCCAATAAGGCAAGAAATACACAAATTACAAAAATCCTTGTGTGAAAGACTTAGTTTGCATTCTATAGAATGGGATTGTGGTTGGGATGTCTTACATTTTAGAGGATGTTTGCAAGCTTTTGAGGCCCTTACTAAATATCATCCTCAAGAGATGTCTTTTTTAAAGGGTAAATATATAGAAAAATCTTTAATCAATGTATACAAAAAATTAGAGTGTAGGTAAAGTAAATAGAAAATAACAAAATGGAGTTTTATTTAATTTAATATTTTTAGAAAAAATTGTTGTATTTGCTGCTTTTACTGGTGTAAGTTTAGATGGTCATGTAACATTAAATATTGGTGAAGTTAGAAATAATTGGTTAGATGTAAGTTGGCATGAATTATACAATTTTATTTAAAAGTTGTGATAATTAAAAAAAATCTTTTTTTAAGCTGATAAAAAACGTCTCAAATCAGGATACAGTTTTATTACGAATACCTGCATTTGAAAAAGCATTGTCAATTGTTCTTAGAAATATAAAGATTGTAAGAAGGTTAGTGTAAATTATAAGATTAATAATTGACATAATTTACTTATTTATCTTGTAGAAAATTTATGCCGAAAATAATTGCAAAAGAATATGAAAATAATTTGTTACGAGTAACAACGACACTTAATGATTATACGTCATCTAGAAATTATCCGAAAGAATGGCCAAACTCATTGGAAAATTATAAAATTGTTATTGAAAGGTAAGTTTAATTCATATTTGTGTTTCTTAAAAAAAATTTGTTAATTGTATTCAAGTTATATATATATTTCATTATAGTGAATCTGGTCCATTAATGTTATCTCCTACTGGACAATTCATAGTACCAGCATCATGTCCAGCTATACTTTTAGTTAATTTTATTTCAGATAACATTATTGAAGCAAAAAAAAAACTTGCAGAATATGATACGTAATATATTTTTCATATGATCTCAGAAGTATGCTTTTATGTTAATGTTTATATAGAATTTTTTATTTGTTCTAGTAATAAACATGTAGAATCTGCTTTACACAAAGAAGTTTTAAATACTTTAGATCTGATTTCATTTCGTAAAGATGACAGTATTACACCTGATTTAATGATTCCATGTTGTGAACGTTTATTACAACATGCTGATATATTAAATACACAACTTTCAGGTCAAAGATTATTTATTACAACATATTACTCTGTTATGACTGATGGAGTTATTTGTATTCCGTGGAATTGGAAGTATACGTAATTTCAATTTTTGTCTTATATTACTAAATTTTGAGTTAATAATTGAGAATAAATATATATATTGTAATTGTAATATTGTAGAAAATTATATATAATTTTGTAGAAAAGTATATATGGAAAATATAGAAAATTATTTTTACCTAATATGTTTTGTTTAATATGGTTTAAAATTAAACTTATTTTTAAATATTTATTATTTTTAAATTAAATTTATATGATCAATAAAATTGGAAATAAGAGGGAAAAAACTAATTGTTGATGTTTGTGAAAAAAAATATTTATACAGTTTTCACATTTACAATTTAAGTTCTTTGAATAAAATATTTAATACTAACATATCAGCTACTTATTTAATCTACAATAAATCAATTTTTTAAAATTTATTGATTTGTTTTTATAATAAACATACGTTTTAACTAATTTATGGAAATGATATTGATACAAAGAAATTTACTAAACCATTTGAAATATTTTACTGACATAAAAAATTAAAATAAATATTAAATGAACTTCAATTTGTTTAAATAAAATATATATTTAATTACAAAGAGTAATTAAAATATTATATAATATTACTGTAAAATATAATTTTTTTAAAAATAACAAAAATTATTTTATTTCATAACTAATTTTTTCTACATGAATATGAAAATAATATAATTTGCATTGTAATTATATATATTTAGATTGTAAGTTTCATTAAAATCCTTCTATGTTTATATATATATATATGTTTAATTTTTATCTATAATAAAAATATAATTACATATATATCTATAAATATACATAATGTATATATGTATGTATAGATAAACATGCATATACATTCACATATATACATACTATATGTATGCAGATGTGTGAATAAATAAGTAAATAACTATATATATATATATATATATATATATATATATATATATATATATATATATATATATATATATATATATATATATTATGTTGTCAAGTATCTCCCTTCCGCTTTTTTTTTTTTTTTTGTACATAGCCGCGAAATTAAAAAGACAAAAAGGCGGAAGGGAGATATTTGACAACCTAATATATATATATATATATATATATATATATATATATATATATATATATATATATATATATATATATATATATATAAATATATGTGCGTGTGTGTGATATGTGAGTGTGAATTTATGAAAAGAAATTTTAAGCTATCTTTTAAATAATTTGCAAAAATATAATATGTCATGTTACTTCAGAATAAGATGAAATTAATATGATTTTGACAAAAATTGTTTTATTTAAAAAAGACTGATAATAAAATAAAATAGTGATAAAAAATTAAAATATGAACAGCAATAAAAGTTTTATTTGAATATATGGTAAAAAAATTAAATAATACTGCTTATTTGTTCAATAGATAATTTTGACTTACCAATAATTTATTAATCAATTATTTTTTTTGATGAAATATTTATTTTAGTATTTGAATTTGTACTTGTTCTAGATCCTGTAAAAAATAAAATGTATAATTTTTCAACCAAATATCCAAAGGAATAATTATTGTATTTAAATTATACTTAACATAAAACATATTTTTGTTTTGTAAAACTTTATTGGTAATCATATAAATGTTACTATTCATATATTTGATTATGATTCATATTAAATATACACTTCTTCGAATTCAATATTTGCACTATCTTGATTGTATGTTTGAAAACCTTCATCATAATCGTACTGTAAATCATTATTTGTTTTTAATGAACATACTTGAACAATTTTACAAATTTCAGTGGATGATTCACAATTTTCCTACAAAATACATATAATAATAAATTTTGTTCAGATTGTATAAAACTATAAATATATTTAGAAAAAATTAGTCTTTTTATTATTGAGATGAAATGTACTACAAGAAATTAAATATTTTTAAGTGATTATTTTCGTATTATTCACACCTGATGTATATGATTATGTTCTTCTAACATCTCTTTTTGACTAAAAGATATTCCACAAATATAACATGCAAAAGTTCTTTTAATATGATGCATTTTTCTATGGTGACTGAAATATGATTTTCGTGAAAATACTTCATTACATGTATTACACTTGTATAAAGAGTCTTCTTGAACCTAAGAAGTCAAATAACATAATTAACTAAGATTAATACATTTTTAAAAATTATATCATAGTAAAAATCTATGTCACAAAAGACAACTATTTAAAGTAGATGATTATGTTTATATCAATATTTAAAAATACTTAATGAAGTGTTGAAAATTTAATGAAGTTACAAACAGTGAAAAAAATTACATCTAAATTTAAGTACAATTTACTTACTAATAATTTATTTTTATGTATTACATTAGGATACAAAAATAAAATTAAAATACTGTTAACATAAGATTTCCATACAAACCTTAAAATGAGTTTTAACATGTGTTTGTAAATTAACTTTTTGAGTGAATGATT
The DNA here is from genome assembly GCA_029203775.1 of Neoneuromus ignobilis. Lineage (NCBI taxonomy): Eukaryota > Metazoa > Arthropoda > Insecta > Megaloptera > Corydalidae > Neoneuromus > Neoneuromus ignobilis. The sequence continues at coordinate 47,796,377 of CP092090.1, forward strand.
TTCCACATGTTATACATGTAAATGGTTTTTCACCAGTATGTATTCTTCTATGAGGGGCAAGATTTGATTTGACTGAAAATTTTTTGTTACAAAACTCACACTTGTATTTTGAGCCACCTAACTTTAAAAAAAAAAAAAATTTTAGTAATTTTATTTAAAAATAACTATGATTCATAAATATGTTTAATATAAATACTTAACATATTTTTATTCTAAAAGATTAATTTATATTATATATGATTAACAACGAAAATAAAAATATGTACATGAAGATAAAGCAAACAAAATTAGATACATTTATTTTCAAGATAATAATTTTAAACATAATAATAACCTTATTTGTTGCCTTTTTCTTATAGTATAAACTTTGTTTTTTGTTTTGATGACAAACTTTAGGCTGAACAGGTTTATATTCTATTTTTTTATTTTTATTTTCACTTTTCAATTCAATCTTTTCTGGTAATGAATAACAATTATTAACATTTCGATTATATTTTTTTTCAACCGGTTTACTATCTTCCTCACTTGAGACAAACATTTTTACTTTTTTATTATTTCCCGATGATTTTATTTTTATTTCAACTATATCTGGAGTTTCAGATTTACATGAATCAATTAATGGTACAGATTTACATGAATCAATTAATGGTTCAGATTTACATGAATCAATTAATGGTTCAGATTTACATGAATCAATTAATGGTTCAGATTTAATTGTGTCTGAAATTCTATTGTAAATATTTTTTAAGGTGATGTTACTTTTAATACATGTTTCTCGGAAAATTATATATGATTCCAAATAAATAATACATTTTCGGCACATAAATATAGGTAAACCATCATCTTTTAATACCTGAAAATAAAAGAAATAAGTTATTGTTATTTATAATAAATATTATAAATAATATAACATTTTTGAGAGTGGAATTGTAATAACTATTACAATAATTTTTTTTGATACAGATAAAAAAGTTATTACAATTTCATTCTTAGAGGTGTTATATATTTATTATATATCACAATCATTTATTTTTTAAAAAATAAAAAAAAATGGTATATTTGTGTTGATTAAAGAATTAAAAGAAATGTGTAATTCTATAATTACACATTTCTTTAATAATTGTAAAATTACTTATTATGTAAACATATTATAAACATTAATTTGACTTTTATAATCTTTTTCCTGTAAACTATAAAAAATGTTTTTTTATCTATTGTAAGCTTTTGTACAGAAATACTTTATTGGTACAAAACTACACATTTTTTTATATAAATTAATATAAATATTTTCAAATAGATATATTGATCTATTTAAAATAAGAAATATACATTTGTAAGTGTATATATACATAGATACATATATATATATATATATATATATATATATATATATATATATATATATATATATATATATGTGTATGTATATATATGTATGTATGTGTGTGTGTATATATATATATATATATATATATATATATATATATATATATATATATATATATATATATATATATATATATATATATATATTTATACACACAAATTTGATCTTAAAATTATTTATTGAATAATTCTGTACGTTAAAACAAAATATGTAAAAATTGTATATTTTTTAAAAATAAAAACACATTTAACGAACTATAAGAAACCTAGCTTTCAAGATAATAATTTTTCACGCTATGCTAGGAATAATATACGAAAACAACAACTTTTTAATATTAAAATATACGAAAAAAATGATTATTAAGTACAAAATTAATGAGAAAGCTTTAAAAGAAAAATATTTTTTTAATAGTTACAACTATTAAAGTAAAAGTATAGACGAAAAAAAAATGATAAAAGAATAGAAGTAATAATTTTTGATTTAATTAATTATTTGTCGTTTTGCTATTTATTTCTAGACAATAGTAGAATAAAACATAAACTTAAATAGACTTCTATTTCATTTCACACTGTTTAGCTGTATAATCATTTTTTTTGTTTTTTTTAAAAAAAAATAATATAATAAAATATACTTTGGATAATTACGCCTTATTAACTAACTTGTTATTGTATAAAGATTAATCTGTTATTAGATATAAAAATAATTAATTAGAATTTAAGTATTACTTTTTTAACGAATTCAATAACAATACAAATGCAATTTAAATTTAATACGCAAATAAAGACGTACTAAATATTACTTACTTGCATGGAAGTACATTCCATTAGTAATGATGCGTAAGTTTGTCCATTTGAACTCTTTTGTTTAAACATGTTGCTAGTATTATTAATAAATGATAAACACGTTCGACATAACGAGTTCATTTCTTCAATTGTACATATTTTTTCATCCATTGTTGCAAATATACAACCAAGAAAATATAACGGGTGCAATTATTTTACACAAATTAATATCTTTGATAGTTTCTAAAAATGTTTGTTATCTGTAATCAATAACTAATTATTTTGAACACAACAATCTTGTTGCATAGCAATAGTAATACTAAAAATAATTTAAATGTTAGTAAAAATACTTGTGTATCAATAATCAGACATCTGTGCGCGTTTTAGCAATAATAAGAATAATAAAATAAACTTTCGTAGAAATATTATTGCAGCAATCACCAAACATCTGCACGTTTTACAACAATAATAATAGTAATAAAAATAAATCTTTGTATTGTTAGTTATAATTGTTGAAAAATTAATAAAGCCGCCTAGACGGGCGGTACGGGGAGAGGAGAGACGCGACGGACAGAAGACAGACAGTATACACGGAGAGCGACACATGCACGACAATGAAGACAAAAAACAAGTCATATAGAATATAACAGTATAAATACGAGGAATCAATTATCAAGCATTTATGCGTTATGACAAGAGAAAATACGCAAAACATGTGCGCTTACCGCCTACCAGGGTTTAAGATACCTGTAATCTGTTACGGTCAATAATATTTGGACATTATACATTTGTAACAAATGATAGTAAATAAAAGAGATATTTGTACCGCATTGTGCAGGCCAAGAGTGCATACAATTGATCCGGCCGAAAGGAATTTTACACTAAATGGGAAATCCCGCGTTCTTTGTATCAAATATAAACAACGGGGTTGGAATAGCACGGGGTTGGTCTAAATACGCCAAACAATCGAGACGTATAAGATTTTCGGCCGAGTCGGTATGATCTACGAAGATTCAGTATATGATCTTTGACGGCGCCAAACGTGTCGCTATTATCACAATACGAAAGAGCAGAGACTTGTCAATAAGTGATAACGCACATAACTACAGTTCATTATATTCTTCAATCAGTTTCATGACTTTAATTAGTTTTGAAAATTACGATAAAACAAATCTATAAATAGAAACATCTAGTCAACGCACAATACTTATATGAAATAGTATGTTTAAATTATAAATTCATTTATATAACTTGTATAATTTTTTAAAAATAATGTACACATGGCGTTACTTAACAAAAGTATTGATTTGAATGTTTAATTATAAAACTTGTACAACATTACAACATTATTTTAAAAATATTTGTAGTAAATAATTAGTAGGTATATTATTTCGGCCATACTATTATAGGCATATATACATATGTACTTACAAATGTATCAAACGACGCAAGCTCCAAATATTAACAATTATTATTTATGAGTCCAAATTAAATAACTAAAATCCATTTTTAATTAGTATATTGATAAGGTCAATTTATTTGATGCAGAAAGTGGTACTCAATATATTTTTTTTAATAAATATAACTTAGATGTATTCAAATTTAATTAGAAAATAATTCAAAGCAATATTGTTGTCCACATAAAATGTTATTATTCAAAATTATTATTTAGCTTGTTTTATTGTTTATGTCATTAAATAGGTTTTATAAATGCTTGTTTATAATCTGTAACTTTTTCAAGATTCAAGATTCAAGAACATTTTATTGATTTAAATTTAGGTGTACAATAGTTTGATGTATAATAAAAATTGTAAATAATAAGTCTTTCTATATAAAAATACATAATTTAACTGTATACTAAAATTGATTGTAAAACTAGCCTAAATTGTCTATGGTCAAATGTAACTAATATTTTTCTCAATATATATGTGGCGGCTGTGAACTAGCTGCGCTGGCTATGAATTTTCTAATAATAAACAATTATTGTTTCTTTTTAGTCAACAAGAAGATATACAATTTTGACGATTTTATTTATTTTTTATATAATCATTTAATTGATATACATATTTTATATTGTATTTATTTTGTACACATTTACTAAATAATTAAAACCGATAAATTCGGTTAATCTTTCATCTTAAGAGATACCAGTACTGTGAGCCGGCAGACGTATCCTAGCTGCTCTATCATTACAATTTCTTGTACACGTGAGCAAAAAGGAGAACACGATTCTCCAAATATATATAATATATATCACATTTGAAACAATAAACTTAATTAAATTAAAATTAATTTTCGTATTATTTACATTGAATATTATTTTTTGATACATGTTCCTAAGTAAATTTGAACAATACAATATGAATAATGAAGCAAAGAAATATTCGTGTCGCATTGTATTTAATACATTTAGCATTAAAAAAATAATAATAAATAAAAGTAAAAGTATAGCACAAACATAAACAATTTTTAGGAAATTAAATATTTCTTCTGCTTAAAATACATTTTTTAAGAATAAACACTAAATTTCGTACTCCTAATAAATGAATTTATACTTTTTATCATAATTAATGGATTAATGATTTGTTGGTTTAATTGAATATTTAGAACGGTTATTCATGCTATTAACTAATTCAATATTTCAAAAAATATCGGTTTAAATGTTCTTTTTCTTATTTCCAATTTTCTTCTCTCCTCTACTTCTCTCCCAAAATGTTAATAAAAATAATGTCCATGTTTTGAGGAGTGATTGACTAATAAATTGGGTATTATATAGCAATCATAATTAATAATAAGAGTATTTATTGTACTGTTCTTATATTTTTCTCAGATTCTTAGCCTTAATGTATTTTCTTTTACATTTTCAAGTATTTTCTTAATATATTCATTTCATTTATAATATAGTCAATAAATACTAAGTTTCATATCTCACTTCTGACTAAAGTTTTATATTACAGAATTTTCTTTATGTTTAAATATAGGTTTTAAACAGTTTTATATTTTCTTTTCTTTATAAAGTATTTCAACTTTTCATACTAGATACGTATGTTAAATTAACTTCCATTTGAAAATCTTTCTTGTTTTTAGAATAAACCATATTTAAAATTTTCAATTTTCAAAGTTTATAGTTTTGCATGTTTCGTCATATTTATAAATGGTTTTCGTTTCTATTACTTGGGTATCTTTTTAAAATTTAGCAAAATATTTCCGCTTAATTAGATTTATTTAATTTGTGGTTAAATGTTGCCATTGACTGCTCGTAATTGCTAATTATTTCTCATAAATTAAAATAAATATTACTTTGTTATTATTTTACAAACTAAAATATTGACATCACGTTTAGAATTTTAAATTTTCCACTTTTATGCTTATTTATCTCTGCTAAAGGTAAATAGCAATTCTGGATGTTCTCATATATGCCAATAGGCGAGGGTCATAAAACCTAGAAAATATTATTGTAACAGACTAACTACCCTTGTTTGCAAATCCTACCCATGTACTTTACACCAGTTACCGGCAATGCTGTTACTCTATGACAATAGCAAAACAAGAAGTATGATGATGAGTATCCGGTGTTTTATAACCAAATTCGCTGGATAAAGAAGTAAACTTTGACAAAAAACACTCATTAGGCTGAGATAATCTTTCGTCTAATGGTATAATTCATTTTAAATTTATCGATTCATATAATTAAAAAGAGATTTAGAATAGGTGTATTTACAATGGATAGAGATTCATTTGGAGATAAGGATATATTAGAAAGAAATGCCTACTTATTTTGGAACGCGTATTTTTTTAAATTGTTTATATAATGATTACAAGGTAAATTCATTTTTTCTGTAAATGTTTGGTTTTAATTTTTTTACAAATGGGTATAAATAGTTATGTTATTGAACAGAATAATTAGGAAATGTATCCAAAAATAGCACAAAAACAGGAAAATTCTCAAAATATATTTTAATAAATTGAAGCATATCAGGAAAATCATATTAAAAATTAAATTTTGTTGAACGTGGAATGTTCTGTTTGTATTTATTTTGTCAAAATTATTTGTTTGATATATATATATATATATATATATATATATATATATATATATATATATACATGAAAAATGATTATTTTACCATTATTTTGAATACATTTTTCTGAAACCTAGATATCGAAATGTATGAAATACGAATATTTTTGCGAGCCACTGTATAAATAAATATACTGCAGTTTTTCTTTTTTGCTAGTAGTGTAAATTATGTATAATTTGCTAGTATTATTTAATTTTAATTCCTTAGAAATTTTGGAATTCTTATGTGAAAATAATTGTCAGTTATACTGGAATGTTTTTTATGTGCTAGCGTGCAGTTGTGTATTAATATTGAAATTAATGACATGAATTTTTGGATTCATCAAGTAACCTTGAATAAAATGTTACGTAGTATTCAATTATAGTTTATATCTGAACTTGCTTCTATATAACTTATAAATAGAAAAGAGAATATATGTGTATGGTTTAAAATTATAATCAGCTATTGTTTTTAGTTCATAAGATTACAAAAATGAATAATGTATAAAAAAGTATTTCTAAATAAATTTATAATACAAATCCTGTAAACAATTATAATTCATAATACAATTTTTGCATTAGTTAGACGGAGAAATCAAACGAAACTATTTTATACTCGAAAAATCAAATTAAATTTTAATTTTCAAATGAAAGTAAATTTATTTTATTGAAAAGGAATATAAAGGAATGAAATACTGCTATTATTTATTTTTAAGTTATTTTAATAAAAATAAAATTATAGTTTTTGAATATATTATAAAATTGCATTGTTTGGTGGATATTTTTTGAAAATAAATTATAAAATTAGTTACAATTTAGTTATATAAAATAAATATAAATAACAATCATCTCATGTTATAACTGAAAAAATGGATGATTATAATAAAATTGAATAGAAAAATCTATCACTGTAACTAAATATTTATATTTTTATAAAAACTTAGTAAATATTATAACATAAGAAAATATGATCACAGAATTATTCAAAGGGTTGAAAACTCAATCTATAGTTAAGCATATAGATAGCTAAACTATTCAAAAATGAATCTTATGTAAAGCTTAATTTTTTTTAAAAAAAACTTCAGTAATTTTATTCATTTATAACATCTAGTAACTTATAATATTGCGCTCTAAATATGAAACTAAATTATTCAAAATTTACCTCTTATTATAATTGGTTTAGATACTTGTTTTTTCTTAGGAAGATATTAAAAAATCTTAAATTTTCTCAATTTTAGATTTTTCTAAGAAAATAACGTTTTATAAATTCTACCCGAATGACACAACTGCAAAAACTAGTTGCAAAAATATAAAACTCTCGAAACAACAATAACTTTATAATAAAGAAAAGTTAAATGTAGCACAGTTTATTCAGGTTTTTTGAAATTTTTCCGGAGAAAGACGAACCAAGAAGAAAAACAACACAGTAGAAGAAAGAATAATCACGAGAAGAAATCAACCAGTTAAAAGGTTCACAGCCCTAGGTACGGCGAAAAAAACGGAAAGAAACTAGAAATGTAACGAAGATCACTACAACAAAAACTAGACTTTCTAAACAAAAAAATGTAGCACATAATTTGATTTTAGGATCGAGCTGTGGATAAATCATTTTAAATGAATCATTCATGCTAATATTATAAGATTTTATAATAGTATACGTGATTGCTAATTTTTCATTTTATTTGCTAATGTATAATACATTTCAATGAATAAACTATTTTTTTTATTTCTTTTTCATTATAAAATTTATAATTTTATTCACACTTTGAAGACGAAATAGTATGGTTATAAAAATGTGCATCTGTGAATAAAGCTAATATCAAATGATTATTAAACATTTCTATATGTTAAGATCAATGATTCATATGCGTAGTAATTTATTAACAGTTTTACAAAAATATCAATTGCCTTTGAATAAATGATTGTAATATTTTAATAAGATTATTTTTATGAATTAAGAAATGACAATATTTATTTTTGTATATTTGTATGATTACCTATATAAATTACGATGTTTTAATGCTCTAGGCACGAAAATTTTATTTTTGAATTTAATTTATTAGTAAATATAATCACATACAAATCGAATATTGATTTATAAAACAATATGTGTGTATGTATAATATATAAATAGTATAATATTATACATTTTAACAATTGTACGATCCTCAGATTGCACCACTTAAATTCAATAAATAGTTCTATTCAGTTTTGAAATTGTTTTATATATATATATATATATATATATATATATATATATATATATATATATATATATATAAAGAGGAATTATTATTTTCAATAAGATTAAATTAACACATTGAACCGCAAGTTACGTATAACTTTTCTTTATATTAAGCAATAATATTTAGCTACATCAGTGAAGCTGGTGGTAATGTAGCTGCACTATGACCAGACAATGTGGTTGGAAGATTGGCAACTCCTTTAATCCATTTGGAAGTTTCAAAACAGAAACATTCAATACTGTTCATTGCTTTCATGTACAATGTAGTAACACCGCCAATTATTAAAATTTGGCTTCCGATATAAGCTAATGTGTGACCATGTCGCGGAGTTGTCATTTCAGTAAATATCTTCCATTGATTTTCTTTTGGGTTCCAAATATCGACGGCTGCGATACTTATCGTATTTGAATTTTTATCTGATAATCTTCCTGCGCCACCAATTAAATACATTTGTTCATTCATGACAAATAAACATCCAAAACAACGAGGAAAACGTAGTTTAGTTATTTCAGTCCATCTAATAAAAAAATGTATTATGTTTTATATATATATATATATATATATATATATATATATATATATATATATATATAACAGTTTAAATGAAATGTTTAAAAATCATGCTTTTTACACAGCAATTGAATAATTTTTAAGACAATTATTTTTCATAGAATTTTTTTCTTTCAAATTTTGAAATATAAATGAAAATGAAAACATACTGATCGTTTCTGATATCATAACATTCCACATCATTAGACAGAGGATATTTCTTAGAACTAGTCATACCACCAGCAACCCATATACAATCTTTATATTTCGTACAAGCGACACCCATACGTGGTAATTTCAATGAAGATACTTCTATCCACGTTTTATCGTTTGGATCAAATCGTTCGACAGATGACAGAGTGCTAAAAATGAATTTAATTTGATTACATTTTTATGAATATATTTATATAAAAGAAAGTTTCGTTTAATCTTTAGTCAGAATTGTTTTCGATAATTTCAACAGATTTGTATATTTTTATTTTATTTATAATATATGAAAAACAATTTTCCAGTGGAAGGTCTATTTACATAGAAGATATTTGATGACTTAATAATTAAGAGTGTTTAAAACTTAATTAAAAAAATATTGAACTTGTGAATAAAAATTAAGTGAAAGAAATGATTGAAAGTATACAAAAAAAATATTAATTTTTTGTAAGTGCCATAAATATACAAACAATGCTGGAGATTTATTGAGCAAATTAATATAAAATGACTTTCAAATTTAAACTAAATAGTTGAGGAAATACTCATATATACACATATGTGTGTTGTGTATTGGGAGTCGATTATGACTCGAAAAGTAGAAGTAAGTAATAATATTAATGATTTCATGAAATCATATAAATTTAAACTTAAATTCTGTATAAAATTTTTACTAGATAAATTATTAAAACATTATGTTAAGTTGAAAATTCTGTACATTGTACATTGATTATTAATGGACTTCAGAATTCAATTTATACTTGATAATATAATTTTAATTAAAATAATATACATACATACATACATGTATGTATATATATATATATATATATATATATATATATATATATATATATATATATATATATATATATATAAATAATCATCTTTTTGATTCTTATCGTTAATTATTTTTATTTTCAATTTGTTTCATATTGTGGTTTATTCAATTTTTAATGTTATAATTTTGAGCGGATATAATCAATAAAATGTAATTTATTTACATAATTTCATATAAAATTATATTAATTTAAATTGAATAATTTTGATGGAATCTTTATATTTTACAATAAATCTACATATGTTGACAAAAATGCTTTAAAGTATCTTATAAAACTTGCAACGTCAATAACGTTCATAATAAATCGCATGAAGTTTGTAGTAAAACAAAGTTTTAAAATAAGTACAAAATGAAAAAGAAAGTTCGAAACTATATTGTTTGTCTACAAGACTTAGACTATGTTTATTATGTAAGTAAGGTGTTCTGAAAAGGACTAAAAAGTTTTGTTTGTATAATATTTTCATCTTCAGATGAAAATATTTTCACATACTCGTAACTTATTAATATTACTAGATGATATTTATTTTATTATACAAATATGATTTAAAATGTATTTTTCAAAAAATTGTTGAATTGAAAAAATTATAAGTTGATAGTGAATAACAAGCTGATATCATTACAAAAGTAGATTGCTATTAAATACAAACTTTACTAATAACGATTAACTCCAAACTATTCGTAATTACTAAAATTATCAGATAACCTTTGTGTATTAACTTTGAATGATATTGACAAGTGTTTGACAAATATGCTATTAGAGATTTTAGATGTTCAATGGAATTGTTTATTATATACTATAGGTATTTGAGCTTAGAAACTTGCTTTTTTAAAAGTGTTTATCTTGTAATTTTTTTTAAAATAAACAATGATTTTTATAATTATTTATGTAACTGTTTTGTACTACAATACTGCAGGCTCGATTATAACACGAAGGCTTTGTTTTTAAATATTTGTCAATGAAAAATTAATGTTATTTTAAATGAAATTACAATGACTTAAAAAATAAAAAAATAGTTTATAATACTTATTTTGTTTTATTATTATTATATAAAATGGCTCAAATGAGACTGAAAAAGTTTAGACATTTACTTGTTCACTATTTGGATCACTGTATATTACATTTTGAATAATATAAAAAAGTAACATAATTATTTGTATGAGTGGTGGTTGAAAATCAAACGATATCTTTAAGTCATTTTTTTGCAAATTTTTTTATACTATACCTGTATGTAATAAGTTATTCAATTGATAAAAGAAATTTTTTAAGTACTGTTATTAATGAAAAATTGTAATTTAAATTTCAATAAAATATACACATAAAAATTTAATTAATAATGAATATTAATTTCAAATTGATTAAGTAATACAATAAATATTAAAGTTGTCACAATTATAAACAAAAAGAATAAATAAATGGATTTGGAGGAATAAAAAAATATATAAAATCATTTTTATTGATATGTTGTTAAACAAATATTAAATAACATATTTTGAAATAAATATTTTTTAAACTGAAAAAATATATTTTTTTTAACGAAAATTGATTTATATTACTCAAACAATTATAAATTAATGTAAGTAGATTTTTTATTATAACTGATGTAATTTTTGTAATTATTTGTATATAAATATAATTAGGACTTAATGACACAAATATATAAAAGTCTTACCGTCCTTCACTGTCTTGTCCACCGATTACAAATAATCTTTGCCGATGTACAACTAATCCAAAATTTTTTCGGGCATAATTTAAGTCAGGTTCAATAAACCATGATTTGTGTATTGGATCGAAACTCCACACAGAATCAACTACCAGGCAATTTCCGTTCAAATTATCTTCTCTAGGATCTGCACCACCTTAAGAAATAAATATTGCGAATTATTTATTAAGGAGTTGGCAGAAGAAATTGTTATCAAAAATAATCGCGAAGAATAAGATAATACGCAAATTAAATAAAGTGTAGAATATAAAAGAAATAAACATTTAAGAATTGACTATAAATATAATATATAAAATATTAAATTGCATTCATAAAAATAAATATTTTTTTTATATACTTTTATAGTGTTTTATAGTTGTTTTTGTTTGAAATAAGTAATACTGATTGTTAACTCTTTACCAAATAATTAGTTATTAATTTTCTTGTCGATGATGAGATAGTTTTAGACTTTTAATTTTAAAAATGTGCTCTTTATGATAACTTATTCTAAGTTACAAGTGATGAAATATTTCATACCGTTCAAGTATTAAGGGCGAAATATTTATTATACACTGATTTGTGTTGTTCTTTTTTGATAATTTAAGAGGAAATTATTAGTTATTTTTTCAAATTCATACAAATATAGGTATATGGTTAGATAGTAAAAAATAAAAAGTTGATTGAGGCATTATTAAAATGGAACAAAGTACTTGTAAAACTAGATAAGGACGGTGAAACGTATTTAGTAATCAGAACAGGATCTAGGAAATGGTATAGGGAAAAATAAGAGGTTCGTGTTTGGTGATGAAGAAGAGAGTAAAGAGTATACTCTAAGGTAATGTAAAGATTATATTGTAAAATGAAATACATTAATAATAAAATTTAATAGAGAATTTCATGACAGCTAAGAAACAGAGCTTCATAATAATTAACTTTTATGTGCAATTTATGAATACTTTTGTAATGATACGGTATTTTCATTTTTGGGAATTAGTGTTTTGATAAATGTAATTTTTGTTTTCTTTTTTTACATTTTCTTTCAGACAATCGAATAAAAAAAGAATCAAAATTAAAGTAGAAAATGTACTTACCAATTAAATATATTCTTCCTTTAAGAAACGTTACGGAGTGGTGATGTCTAGGTTCCGGTAACTCTGTTACAAATTCCCAAATATTTTTTTCAGACAGGTATCTGTATACATCTTTACCTGTGTTTCTTCCAATCCCATATTGAGAATGTGGATCAATTCCGCCAAAAACTAAAACTGTTTCTCTACTTGCATTGAATAGGGATCCTTCTATTAGATAATTTTTTGATGGAGTAGCTGTAAAATTTATTTGACTTCTGTAAAGGAAAATATATACATTCGTGAATAGTAAATAGATAATTATTTAATTTAATTTGAATTACTGACTTTATTAAAAATATTTTTAATGAATAATATGTATATGTATTTTTTAAAGAATATGAGAAATAAAAGAAAATAAAGCTATCTCTTGAGGAAGATGACTTGGCTGCATAAATACTTATTATAGTCATACAAGTGGTTTTTATTGAACACTTTTATACACTATTACTGTATTGGAAAACCGTAAGTGTTAAAAATTCTTAATTGTGAAAGAAACAAGAACTTTAAAGGATATAGTAGTTCGTTTGAAATAAATATGGCGAATTGAAAGAAAAAAATGTTCAAAAATATATTAATTTATAATTGATGAATAATATTATATAATTCTCAATAACTTTTTATATAGTTTATATTATTTTTAATTTTAGAAAAATATAGAGAAATACTTACATTTTAGATTTAATTAACGTATTATTAGGTATAACTGCTACAGACAGCCCATCCGATATTTTTGGATTTTTGTTATCTAGAGTTTTATCTTGGATTTTAAAAAGTTCAGATACTTTATCACTGTATTTAGTTTTAGGTTGTTGTGAATCGTTGATTTTATCAGCAAGCATATTTACTTGGAAATTATATTCTTCTAATTTTAATCGTTCTTGATATTTGAACTCTTCTAATAACACTTTTCTTTTCATTTCCGATATTTCCGATCTAAATAAAACATTTCGATGTTTTGATTACGTATTCGAGTTTATAATAGAAAATAATTTACATTGGATGTGTTGTTAAAGTGTCATCAGCTACGCTGTCATATGCATTGCTGGTCGAATATTCCGTGAATTTGTTTCTACTTTGAATATTTTTCTTACTCGCGGGCTGAAAATTGAAAATAGATTAATTGCGCAGGATCGAGTCAAATGTTTTGATGCAAATCTTAAGGTAAGAGTTATACATTGTAAGTGAAGTAATACAAATGGCATTTATAGATTGATTATTTGCATTTACTCTACCTTAAGATAAACATTTACCATATTATTAACAGCACTTACTAACGCATAGCTTACCTTAAAATTTTGTTTTCTAAGATAAGACTTCTTTTTTAAAAATCGTTTTTATCTAAAAGTATGAAGATATTAGTAAAGTGTATCATTAATTTAAATTTATACGTAGACAATGTTGCTTACCTCAGAACTACGTAGGAAAAAATCAAAATAACTCAATAGGTTTACTCGATAAAAATAAATTGACAAAAATAAATATTTGGATAGGAATAGATTATTTGAAATATAAAATTTTACTAACAAAATACGATACAAGTGTAAAAAAAAGAAAAATCAAGGATAAAAAACACACATACTGCATGCACAAAAAATTTAAGACCCTCTTAAAATACTGCACTTTTTACATGATACACATTAAGGTCTGTGTTTCAATCCTGGTTGTACACTACTTACGAGCTGCCTTTCAGTTAATAATTCAAGCATCGTCGGAAGTGGCGGTTTGTTCTTTGATTCTATTTCGGCCGCGATGCTCCTAATCGGACTTGTTGATTTTCGACGATGGGCCGATTCACGGCTGTTTTGCGATTTCACTGATCTTTCACGACGGCTTATATGTTTAGGTTTCGGTATTGTTCTTGCCATCATTGCGTCTTGACGGTGGTTTTCAAGATATTCTAGAAATTCGCGATACGATTTATAACTTTTTTCGGTGCCACTCCAATTACGATCTTCTGGTTTTTTTAATCCAAGCTGTGTTAACCAACGTATGCCTTCTTGTGGGGTTGTTTTATACCATCCTTGGATTACGACATAACTATAAAATAGTAGTTTATTAAATATTAATTTATATATAAAATGCGTGTACGAATAATTAGAAATATAATATTTAATTATAGAGGAATTGTCAATATTCGTGTACCAAGTTTTAACCACTTGAATGTTATTAGTTCTTATAGCCTCTCGATAAATGCGATAATCGTATACTATGTTTTATCGTATGTTCTATATTTATTTAATAATAATAATATTAAAAAAACTTTAGTTATTTTCAAATTAATATTATTATTTTGTAAATGTTTAACAATCATTAGACTCTTCATTTATGATAAATGTGTTATATTTTATATAATTCTTGAATACAAGAATGAGATTTATAAGATTTGGAGAAGATTTGCATAAGTGCAATACCAAAGACTTCTAACTGCTGTATTTCGATGATAAACTATTTATGCTTTACGTTCGAGTGTCTCAGGTTCAAAGGATTAAATAGTTTGAAAAGTTAATATGAAATAAATATTAAACATTATATTAGTTTTTGTATTCACTATTATATCACTTGTGATGTTTAAATTTTAAACCAAAAAGTGAAAAACCAAAAACTATACGCACAAATGAAAACATTGCTGCTATAAGTGAAATTATTGAAAATGAACCGACAACATCAATTTCACGTTTGTCACAAGAATTGGGTATATCTTATGGCTCTTTATGGAGTATTTTGCATAATGGTTTGCATTTACACGGGTACAAAATTCAATTAACCCAGGAGTTGAAAGAAAGAGATCATTTACAACGTCGTAATTTTCCTAGTTGGATTATTGAACAACGAACAACAGATCCATTGTTTTCAAGCCAAATTTTATTTAGTGATGAAGCTCATTTCACAAAGGATTGATTGTAAATAAGCAAAATTGTCATATTTAGGGTGATGAAAATCGTCGTATTATTCATGAAAAATCTCTAAACCCACAAAAAGTCACAGTTTGGTGCGCTTTTTGGGCAAATGGAATCATTGCACCATTTTTCTTCAAAGATAATGCTAGAAATGCTGTTACTGTGAATTCTAAGCGATATCAATCAATATTGAGTAATTTTTTATGGCCAGAATTGAATAATATTGATGTGTCTGATGTCTATTTCCAGTAAGATAGTAAATGTCACACAACTCGAGGAAACATTCAGTTTTTGTGATCAAAATTTCGTCAACGTGTAATTTCACGAAATTCAGATTTCAATTGGCCTCCAAAAACATACGATTTAACACCATTCGATTTTTATTGTGGATTTTTTTAAAAATTTGAGTCTATGCTAACAAAACATAAACATTTAATGACCTAAAGAACAGCATTTGAGTTGCAATTGGTGAAATAAATTCAGCAACATGTTCGAAAGTCACTGAAAATTTCGATATTCGAATTGATGCCTGCAGACACAGTTGTAGTAGATATTTGAAAGATATTCTGTTCTACGTATAATTGTAATAAATCATATTTTCAACAAAAAAAACAGCTTGAAATTTTTTTAAATAATTTATGTTTTATTAAAAAGAGATATGTAGGCGCGTTTTTTTGAAAAACTCTATATTTAATTTTTGTCTAATGTGGAAATAATTCTAATTTATATTGTTATATATATATATATATATATATATATATATATATATATATATATATATATTCATATAATTTATGTAAAAGTGTTTGTGTTGTTGTGTTCTGTGAATTAAAATGTTTTAAAAAATGATTTATATACTTACGCTAAACCATCGTCAACCATTCTTATAACCTCCGGGTTTTGATGCATTTCTGCATATTCAGCATTTTCAGAATTTCTTTTAATGTCAATGAGCTGTAAAGACTCAATCATACCGAACCGAATACAACTCATTATTGGAACCATATATTTTCTTCTTGTTTCCCAGTCATGGCGAAGCCAACGGATGGCAGTTAGTAGTACTTCAAGTTCGCTGAAATTGTACTTTAAAGTTAGTTTTCAAGTTTGTTTTATATAAAACAAGATTTCATATATATATATTATTGATTACCAGTTAACAACAATGTAATTCGAAGATAGGAGAACGACAATCTCGTCAGCAGATAGTTCAAGAAAATCATGAGAACTGACTAATGTCATAAAGAACTTTTTGATTCTTGGTAACATTAGTTGCATGACATCGGCATGTTTTTTGCTTTTTGCTTCTAAATATAACAAAAACGCTGTTTCTTCATCGAATACTTCTTCAGAATCGATAAACATCCAACATTGTTCTTCCAATTCTAAAATTTTAATAAATAATTGGAATGAAATATTTTAGTTATAATTTTAAATTGAAGTTACCTTTTATTTCAAGAAATTTGGCTGCAGAATACATATCAAGAACATTTGTTCTTTTAAGACAACGATGACTTTGTTCTGTTGCAGTGATCATCCAATCATAAATTAATGCAAATGATTTTGTTGTAACAGAGGTCTATAAAAAGATTTTTAATATAGATTTTTTATAATATGTACATATATATATATATATATATATATATATATATATATAAAGGAGTAACCTAAATAAAACTGAAGGGTTTAGACAAACATTTACTTGTTTACTATCATTTACTCTTCTTTATTATTTTTTAGTCTCATTTGGGTCACCTTCTCTCTTTATCTCTCTCTCTCTCTCTCTCTCTATATATATATATATATATATGCATGTATGTATACATTTTATATGTATTTTGAATTCGATAAAAAATGACAAAATTAAAAAAATGTTTTTTTTAAGTTTTATGTTATTAAAAATGATAAAGTATTACATTTTTAAAAAGTTTGTTCAAAATTCAAATTAGTTATTTTATTTTAAAGAGTTTGTTGTAAGCTATACGGTTTAAGTAATAAAGTTATAAACAAACAGAATTGAAAAATAATTCTAAAGTTATTTTTTATATTTTAAGATTACAACTGGCAACAGTTTTTTTACGAGGAAACAATGCGATATTAACTTTTATTTTTTTAAAAAAAAACTGTAGACTTGTAGAGTTTCAACAAAATATTTTTATAAATATAACAAATATTTGGTGTTTGTTTTAAGAATTTTATTTCTTGAGTTTTGTCACTTTTCTTTTAAAACAATGTTATACAATATACATATACACACACACACATACACACATATATGCATATATATATATATATATAATATATATATTCTTCAATCATCCTGAAAATTGTTGATAACTTATAGAGCATACAAATGTTTTATTATATAAACTACTACAATATAATTTATAATATCTACAATATAATTTTTAATATATAATAGTGATATTTACAATAATTTTTAGGTTTTCTTTTACGATATTAAATTTAATAAAAATTATTATTACTTTCGTAAATTAATTTTTTATATAGAACATTTTATGGATTTATGTTTTTAAGTGTAAATATATTTTTCATGATGAATAATTCTTGTATATTATCAATGTTTCATTAACATATTATATGTTTACTACTAAGTAAAAGCATCGTTAAATGTTACCATTGGTACTTATTATATTCACTACTCTGATAAAACGAATTAGTGAGGATATTGTGTTTGTATATGTAATATATAAAAAGTATAGGATCATCCAAGTGCGACGCCTAGATTTTTGTTTTATTAAAAATTAACATAAGAAACTATACACATGTTTCCCTATACACCACCCTATACACATGTTTCTTTTTAATAAAATACAAATCTAGGCATCACATTTGGATGACTATATTTTTTATGAGAAATTTATAGTTAAATAAATGTTTGTATGTTAATGGAATAGAAAATAAACGAATTGAATTGTTCGAAATGAAAAATTTTAAGAGAGATATTCATCCAGTAATGAATAGTAAAAGGCTGATAATATTGATGATATTTAGTATACTTAACAAAAGTTGAAAAATATTTAGTTTAAGAAAAAGTTTTAACTATTTCTTAAAATAAAAATGTTTTTATTTGAACTACATTTTGATAAATAGTAGACGGGTTTTAGAATTTTGGCTGAGAACGTTAGTTTTGTAGTTTGTTTTTATAGTTTGTAAAGCAATTAAGTTACAATACTTTATTTTTAATGTTTTTTATTCTGAAAGTTTTAAAATAAACCATTTTTTAATTTAGTATTCTTAATGTGAAGATTGTTTTTTCTATTTCAAATGTATTAGAAAAAGTTCGACAACAAAAATTCAGCTTGTAATAATCATCTAATATATATATGTTCAATAAAAAATATTTAAAAAATGTGTGACTTTCGAAATTAGTTACATGCATAAGCTAAATTGACAGAAATTATCAAGAGTCTCTTATTACTGAAACTATTATTTTTTATTAAGATAATACTGTACTTGCATAATTTTGATTTCTATGTAAGAAATTCAAATAGAGATATTAATTTTTCTATTTTTTTTTTCACTTAAATTAATTATATAGGGTCATCCAAATGTGACGCCTAGATTTGTGTTTCATTAAAAAGAAATAAAAGAAACTATACACATGTTTCTTTTTAATGAAACACAATTCTAGGCGTCACATTGGATGACCCTATACATTATAATGCATGTTAAGTTTTTTTGTGAAGATATAAAATATTATAATTAAGATGGTTTAATCAAAAAATAAAAAATTAAAGATGGTTTAATAAAAAAATATAACAAAAATCTTTTATTCGAAGTTTCGTGATATCAAATATTTTTTTAAAAATTTCTTAATTCTAAAATAGTAAAGTGTTATGTATATTGTAATATATATATATATATATATATATATATATATATATATATATATATATATATATATATATATATATATATATATATATATATATATATATATATATATATATACACACATATATATATATATATATATATATATATATATATAATATTATTACTATATCATAGAATACCAGGAGGCTTCACCCTATATTTGTTTAGTTCGTCAATCTCTGAACTTGTTTTTGTTTAACAATGTAAATAAGTTATAAAAAATAAAACGTTTCTATAAAAACACTTCTCCGAGTATTGAAGATTAAAAGGTTTTTACAAATAATATTTTGTATTTGAACAAAAAGTGAACACAATAGCATTTTAATTAAAAATAATAATTATCATTTTTTTTTACAATCTATTTTAGGTTTCATATTTGTGTAATTTTTATATATATATATATATATATATATATATATATATATATATATTTAGTTATATACTAGGTTCTAGTCAGATAGATTATCTAATTTAGCTGTTTTGTTTTAGTGATATTACAACTTGGGATTCGAGTTTCATTATGAAACACAGAAGTCACGAATTTAAACACGAGTTCAAAATTTGTCTAGAGTTATATAAGTTACTAACGAAAACATTAATTACTAAAGTTGTGTTAATTATTTATTAAAATGTATTTTCATTTATGTCGTAGTTTAATGACCATGCAAAATGCTATTTCGTTTTGCTCTGTTTTCTATATAAATGAATCTAAATCATATTTTACTGAAAATTACTAATGATAATATCAGATTTGATTGTAAATAATTAATCTTGTTTCGTTTTTTTATCTTAAAAAAAAATTTGTTATGACCGTTATGGATTTTAAAGCTCATTTATTAAGGGAAATTGGCATTCGCTGTGAGATTTTAAATAATAAAGGTTTTAATATTGTAATATCGTTTGAATAAGAAATATTTGAAAAATAGCATTCATAGAAATAAAATAAGGTTATATATATATATATATATATATATATATATATCAGTAAAGTTTTTCAAAATTTTATATTTGAAAACTTAAAAATATGCACATAGTTTTTTTATATACTACGATTTTAAAAGGTAAATTAATTAATTGATTTTAAAAGAAACAGTATGAAAATATTTAATTTTTCGAGGCAATAAAAAGTTTCCAGTGTTATTGTTTAGTTATTTAAGTAGCTAGAAGAAAACAAAATGTTAGCTAATTTTAATAAAAAAACTTATTCTATAAATAATTTATTCAATATTTAACTTCTTTAAAAAAATTCTATGAATTTACAAAGAGAAATAGATTTATGAGACAAAAAGTGTTTAATTTAAAACAATTAAAAATGTTATTAAATAATGAAGTTGTTTAAATAAAAATATACTTATTATATATTGAAAAATGTATAATAGATTTAAAATAAAAAAAATTATTTCAACTTTCATTGAAATTAATAATAGGTTGTCAAATATCTCCCTTCCGCCTTTTTGTCTTTTGAATTTCGCGGCTATGTACAAAGCGTTACAGAGCTCGTATTGGGCAACACTATACATCATTTGAAAGGTCTTTACATAACCTACAAAACGACGCTATGCATGATTAGTTTGGATACTGCGTTCAAAAGTTATAGACGTGTAAACATGGAGTTCACTAACGCCGAAGTTCGCGCTATTTTGAAGTTTTCCTTCGTTAAAGATAAATCCGCTAGAGAAACGTTCCGTGAGATTAATAGTGTTTTGGGGGATGGTACTCTATCACTTCGAACCGCGGAGGAATGGTTTCGACGATTCAGAGCCGGTGAAAACGACACCATGGATAAGCCAGCCGGCGGAAGACCTGTGACGACGAATACCGATCAAATCATGGAAATCATCGAGTTAGACCGGCATATGACATCTCGTGACATCGCCCAGGAGATGGCAGTTAGTCACCAAACCATTTTAAACCATCTGCAGAAGGCTGGATACAAAAAAAGCTTGATGTTTGGGTGCCGCATGATTTGACGCAAAAAAACCTTCTGGACCGAATCAACGTCTGCGATATGCTGCTGAAACGGAACGAACTCGACCCATTTTTGAAGCGGATGGTGACTGGCGACGAAAAATGGATCACATACGACAATATTAAGCGAAAACGGTCGTGGTCGAAGGCCGGTGAATCGTTCCAAACAGTGGCCAAGCCGGGATTGACGGCTAGGAAGGTTTTGCTGTGCGTTTGGTGGGATTGCAAAGGAATCATCCACTATGAGCTGCTCCCATATGGCCAGACGCTTAATTCTACCATCTACTGCGAACAACTGGACCGCTTGAAGCAGGCGATCGACCAGAAGCGTCCAGAATTGGCCAAGAGGAAGGGTGTAGTGTTCCACCAGGACAACGCCAGGCCACACACATCTTTGGTGACTCGTCAGAAGCTACGGGAGCTCGGATGGGAGGTTTTATCGCATCCACCATATAGCCCGGACATAGCGCCAAGTGATTACCACCTGTTCCTGTCCATGGCGAACGCCCTTGGTGGTGTAAAGTTGGCCACAAAAGAGGCTTGTGAAAAGTGGCTGTCCGAGTTCTTCGCAAATAAGGAGGGAGGGTTCTACAAGAGGGGTATTATGAAGTTGCCGTCTAGATGGAACCAGATTATCGAACAAAACGGCGTATATTTGAACTAAATCCGATCACTGTAACACTTTTTATAAAGCATTGAATAAAGAGCAAAAAAGCGGAAGGGAGATACTTGACAACATAATATAAAAACATTTATAATTTTGAGATGTGTTTTTTGTATTATCTTTAATTAAACCAATCTATTCTAAAAGTAATATTCCTATAGAAAGTAAATGATATTATCAAGTTTAAAAATATTATTATTAAGTTTAAAAATAAATAAGCAATAAACTAACCTCAGGCAGTTCCACACGTGTAATATTATTTTCGGTTTCTCGTAAAAGATGTCGATCAAAATACTTTGAATAACATTGCAGGACGAGTAGATGGCAAAAAAATTCTTCATCCCCTATTACAATTGTAATGTCGGGATTTCTAAAAACAATATTAATCTGAAAATTATTCAGCACTATATTTTATGAATTGAATATTTTTTTATATGAGTAAAAATAATGCTATCAAAGGATATTAATATCGAAATTACATATAATTGCTGATTCTCTTGAAAAGTTCTTCGTATAGATCAGACTTAGCGAGTATATTTACTTTGTCCCAATTAAATGGATCAGCGTTAGTAATTCCTAGTCTTTCGAGTGGTATTTCAGGATTTAGAATATCGCTTTCTACTTCGTGTGCTTCGTACGATTCGTCTTCATCTTCATCGGAACTGTTATAATACGTCCTTTTTTTCTGTTTGTAAAAATCATCTCCTTCCATTTTTGAACTATCAGAAATTTTGTCTTGCTTGTGGAAAAACAGAAATATTTTAACTATAACATTGTATATATATATATATATATATATATATATATATATAATATAATTCGTAGAAAAAATCATAGAAAAAAATTCAGTATGAAGAATAATTTTATTAATATTTTTTTTTTTTAAAAAAAACTTCATAAAATTTCAAATATTTTAAAATATGAAGATAATGTAAAAATTAAATACATAGTAAAACAGATTGTAAAGAAATAATAAGCAACACATTATAAATTCTCTATTAAATTTTAATTTTAGAACACAAATAAATCATTGGCCTCCAACACCACAAAATTTTATAGAAGTGTCTAATAAACACTTTTTACTTTATTTAGAAGCTGATATATATTTCAATGATTATTTTATTATCGTTAAAAATGTAGTTAAAACTTTCCAATAAAGTATAGAAAAATAATTTTGGGTGTTTTTATAAATTATTCTGGTGTCGAGGGCGAGTGATTTATTTGTGTTAAATTGAATTTGTCACAGTATCAAAAGAGAAATAAATTTTCATTTCATTTGAAAAAGGTGCTCAGGAAAAGAAATAAATTTTGACATTGATTTCTATTTCTATTCATTGAAAAAAATGTTAAAATATAAAAATATTTATGATATATTATTTTTGATACTTGATTCTTTTTGACAAAATATTTAGAATAAAAGATTGAAAATTAACGTACTGGAGGATTAGTACCAAGTTTATACTGCAATGATTTTGTTATTGATGGTTCGTTGACTAGAGACGAATGAATTTTGTTTCTTTTTGGTAAAGAATCGTGTGTATTTGATTCGGCTTTTTCGATGTTTACTTTGGTGCTTTTTGGATCGGCTACAAGGACACTCACTTTTTTTGTTTCGAACACTACCTACAACTTAATAACTGTTATGTTAATTGAATTTTATTCAGATACACTGTGATAATAGTAATTAATTTTTATATGTTTTATTTCTTTTATTTTCTTGAAATTATAATACTTGTACTTTTTGATAATTTAAATACAAAGAAATATACATATAGAAAAATGTTAATTAAATTAGAGTAATAAACAAATTAAATAATTAGAAATTTTTCATTAAAAACATTTTATCTATTTTTTTTATAAAACATATATATTTTTGTTAAATAATAGTTTGTTTAATCATAAAATTTCTATTATTTTATATCAGTTTTTATTGTTTTGGCAGTAAAAGTATATTTAAATCATAGAACTTGATTGATTTGTTACTAAAGAATGAAAACCATTCTTTTAAAATGTAAAGTTTTTTTTTAATCAATTGCTATTCTCTTAATATTGGTTTAAAGAATTATATTCGAAGAACACAAAGTATAACAAGAAAATTTCATTGAATTTTGTGAGTTTGTTGTGAATGATAACACTTTTGATTAATCAAAATATTTTTATTGACTTCTTTAAGCAGTTTATTTATTGTTTATACTTGTCCAATGTGATTTGTATCATTGGAAGATAATAGCTCATGAAAATACCTTTTTATATTTTCATATCAAACAATAATACTTTCTAGGAAATATCGATTTACTTTTGGTATCTCTGTATTATATTTAGGGCATTATTTATAACTTATTTTTCGTTTAAAATAATTATAATATATATATTTCTAATTTCAATGATTGACTGGTTTCATAGAAAAGATTTATAGAAAAGATTTTTCTGACAAAATTATTTTTATTATCATTCTTCTTTTATCCATATTCATTATTTTTTACGAATAATAATTGCTACATTTAAACATAACATTCTGAGACGTATTTAAGTTATTATATTATTGGTGCCCATTTTTTTGGCTTAATTTTCTTCTTAAAGTTATATGTTTATTTCCAGTAAATTTTCAATATATTTTTATCATCTTTGTATTTTGTAGATAAGTTTTTTCCCTTAGAAAATTATTAAGGCAATAAAATATTTGATGAGAGTTTTGAATAGAGTAGAATATTTTGAGTTAGAACAGTTTTTTAAGGTGACTAAAGCTATCCCATATTGTTTAAGTTTGAATATTTTCCTTTTTCATAGCTTTTATTTCATTCAGTTTTAAGTAATATTTTATTCATTTGATCAATCAGTTGTATAGAATCTTTTTTGCATATAATTTATTTCTTTTATTGCAATGGTTTTTTTTCTAATCACAAAAAACACAAATTGGTACTTTTCTTATTTAAAAATAAAATTTTTAATGTTGTGCAGGTTTTATAATAGTACTTTATCTTGTTGATATCTAAATTCTTTTACTTAATCTTGTTATAGATAATCCATTATTCACTGGCTCTTACTGGATGTTTTTTTAAATGATTTTTTTTATTGTATTTTCACTATGAATCATAGATAAATATAAATATTTTATCTGTAAATATCTATGAAATCTAATCACCATGAAAATTTATATAACCAAGATACAATACATATTCCTAAATAATAATTTGCGATATTATTTAATTTTTTTTGATTATTAAGTCTTATAATGTGGGTTATTTTCAATTCAAACAGATAATTATCCAAGATTTTTTTGTTTTTGAAGTTTAAATCATTGGGTTTTAAATTTAACAGTTAATGATTCATGTTTAATCACATTGTAAACATTTTATGATTACAAATATCAAATAACCAAAAAAAAGTATTTTTTTTTCATATTTAAAAAGAGGAAAACTGATGTAAGTGAATGCATTTTAGATATATTTTAAATGTCATTTTTCAAATAGAAATAGGTTGGTTATATAGCAAGAAGAAAGGATTATCGATGGATAAGAGAAGTATATAGATATATAAAAAGGTCTAGGAAGAAACTCATGGATGAGATAAAAGATGGGGTAGAGATGAAAGAAAGTTTGTTGAAGTGGATTCGAAAAAAAACATTGGATTAGTCGAAGTGGAAAATTTTGGGAGAAGCTTTCATTCACCAATGGATACAAAGAGATTGATTATGTGTATATATATATATATATATATTCATTGGAATTCTAAGAAATATAAAAAAGCTTAGAAAGAGATTCATTGATAGATGAAATATAGAAATAAGAAAATTCATCGGAGTGGAATGGAGTAGAAACCCATTACATCATTCGAAGTGTACAATTTTGGAAGAGATCTTCTTTAAGCAGTGGAAAGAAAGAGACTGATAGCGATGATATAAATTTATATTTGCACACACAGCCATACACATAAATTAATATATATATATATATATATATATATATATATATATAAATATATATATATTAAATGTGTTAATATGATTGTGATTTTTCATAAAATGTGATTTCACTGCAAAAGTTAATTTTTTTTAAAAAAAAATATGTGTATAAATTCAACAAACAGTACCTGATTTGGAAGAACTTTTAAATTTCCACTTGATGTTCGATGAAAAGGAAATAGGCATTTGACTCGTTCTTCAAAATTAGACGAAAAATTTTCTCTGTACGACTGACAACATCTAATTTCAAATCAAAACCCGTATAAGTTTTTAAAGTACTTAATTTAAACCCAATATTTACTTTTACCTGGCCATCCTACATGGACGACCTTTCTGATTGCATCGTTGCCCTTGTGAATGCGACGGTGAATAATTTAACAAATAATCTGTTTTCAGATCTTTTATATTTAATGGTGCTTCTGTTTGAGCTAATTTTGTTTTATTTCCATGAAAATCGTTCCGTCCTTCAGTTTCGTTTGGATATAAAACAAGAACACTATTGTGGTTTGACGAAATATATTTGTCACTAGCATATGTGACAGAATCTTTTTCTTCACCTAGATAATATTAAAACAGCATGAGAAAAGTAACTGATGTAGAAACAATTTGTTGCTTTGTTTACATCTACTAGAAATTGGTTATGTCAATCATATATACATATACATGTAACCCATATATATATATATATATATATATATATATATATATATATATATATATATATATCTTGGTAATTTATTAAAGATATATTATAAATAAATAACATCTGAGATGTGACAAGATATCATGGATCAAAAGACACATTAAAAGGACATCATTGTGGAAATAACATTTTGTTTATATATATTTTGCTGTTCAAAATACATTAAGTTTGACTGAATGAAAAAAATATTAAATTATTTTTTTTTATAATATATATATATATATATATATATATATATATATATATATATATATATATATATATATATATATATATATATATATATATTATATTTGTGTGTATATGTGTTTGAGTAATTATTTTATATTGAATCCTTTAATACAACTCATTACTTTATTAGTACCGTTATATTAATTTAAATTTATTTGTTATTTTTTCTATTGCTTCTTTTAAGCTTCGCCAAAAATCGATTATAAAATGTCACTAAAGAATTAAATATAAGTTATATACATCATGAGTGTTCATAAAAATGAAATTTACTTTAAATTTAAATATTTTTTTCAATTTAATATTTGATAATTATTTAAAATTAAGAAAAGATTAGTTAATATAGTACTGAGTATATGAAGTATCTAATATAAAAGTAAATCTATGTAATTTTTTTATCAAAGGAAGTTTTCTTTAACATTCTAAAAATAGTCAATAATTATATATATTTTAAAAAACAATTTACCACACACATACACACACACACACACACATATATATATATATATATATATATATATATTTATATAGAGTGACCCAAATAAGACTGAAAGGTTTACATATACATTTATTTTCTTATTATCTTTATTATTCTTCAATTTCATTTGGGCCATTATTTCTCTTTCTCTCTTTCTCTCTCTTTCTCTTTCTCTCTCTCTCTCTCTATATATATATATATATATATATATATATATATATATATATAGGGTTTTCCAACAAGAATGTCAGAACTTTAAGCTCATTTTAACATTTTAACTCAGTATAGTCTGGCAAATTTACACTTCAATAAAGCTTAGAAATTGTAAAAACTTATTGAAACAAGAGTTTAATAAGTCCATTATTTCACGAAATGGATCCATCAATTGGCCACCAAGATCATGTGATTTAACTCCATTGGATTATTTTCTCTGAGGCTATGTGAGATCATTGGTTTATGCTAATAAACCACAAAAAACAGAAGCATTAAAAATACACATTGAACGTATAATTGATGAAATTGCACCACAATTATGTAAAAGAGTGACTAAAAATTAGACTAAATGAATGCACTATGTCAAGCAAAGTCGTGATGGTCATATACGTGAAATTATGTTCCATTATCAATGCTTAGAAGTAAAAAATAAAAACCAATTAATTAAATACTTTTCGTTTTATTTCTATTTAAACTTCTAAAACGTTTATTAGAAAACCCTATATATGTATATATAAATGATTTTTCATTTTATTATTGAATTTATGTAATTAAATTACTGCTAAATGTTATAATAATTAGTTTTTAGAATAAAATATATTTTCGTACTACAAACCTATAATTTTAATTATATCTTTTGTGGACGGAATCTTTGTAGCAGAGATTTGTCTAAAAACAAAATAAAAGTAAGTAACAATTTGATTTATATAATATGTTTATTTTCATAAGTGCTTAAATAAATACAAATGTGATTTTTTTAAACAGTAAAACCAAAATAATTTCTCAACATAAAAAAAAAGTTTAATTAAAAAAAATTATCATTTGAATTCATAATTTGTAACAGGAACATACAAATTATCATCAACATTCAAATTATCATTTGAATTCATAATTTGTAACTAAAAAAAATGTGTAAAATTGTGTTTTAAAACAAGATGTCTTTATAAATTAATAGAATATAGTTTATATCTACTCTACGATATACCTTTAATATAACATTTTGCGTACAATTATATATTACAAAAAATAAGCCACTCAGTATATAAATTTTAATTTGTTTCAGTAAGTCTATATGTATAAAGCAATAATGAGAATTAGGTGTGTTTTTGGAGATTGAAAAAACAATCTTAGCTATTAAAATTGAATAGAGAATTAATATTTTATTATATTTTGAGCAAACTTTAAAAAGAAAACTATTGAAATTTTCATTTTATCATAAGAACCATATTACTATTTGGGGTTTTAAAATAATAGTAACTGAGTGAGGTAAGAAGGTTTAGTTCAATTTAAAACGAAGTGAAATGCTGAACGGTTTGGTTATTTCTTCACATACAAAAACAGATAATAATTCTGAAAAAATGGATAAAATCATTTAAAAAGACACAGCATTATGTATTTGGATATTAATTTATATGTTTGGTAGCGATAAATAATGGATTTAGTGAATATATATATATATATATATATATAATATATATATATATATATATATATATATATATATATATATATATATATATATATATATATATATATATATATATATATATATATATATATATATATATATATATATATATATATATATATTCAACATACAGTGTAATTATAATGAAAGAAAAAGTTTCTCTTAATAAATATAGTAAACTAACATCCATTTTCATATAACATAATTGAATTTTCAAAAAATTATAAATTTTATTCAATCTGTTATGAATATTTTTTCTAATTATTTAATTGTTGGTTAACTAGCCTACAGGTTTTATTAAATATTCAAAATTTTTGCATGGACTAAAACATTTAATTGATTTATTATTTTTTTTATATATATTTGTGTATGTATATATATATATATATATATATATATATATATATATATATATAAGATAGTTTAAATGTAAAGTCTACATTTGTGTTTTATTAAAAAGAAACAAACGAAACTATACACATGTTTCTCTATACATCACCATATACACATGTTTCTTTTTAATAAAACACAAATGTAGGCGTCACATTTGGATGACCATATATATACAATATATATGCATGTTATATACCATACATAGAATGTATTTTATTCATAATAATGAAAATATTGATTCTATTTTTAAAAATATAAGCTGCTTTTATTAATAACGCTAAATTTATCTCCAGTATAAACCGACAGATTATACGATAAATCGACTCGTTGTTTGAAATTTTAATAACAATTCTTGTATACATATACATATACATATATATATATATATATATATATATATATATATATATATATATATATATATATATATATATGCGTATAAATTATGTGACGTAGAAATATTGCAGATTAAAATTTTTAAAGTGAATAAAAATATGTTTTAAAATTAATATATTTTTAATAATTGATCACATTTTAAGTTTTATATTTTAAATTGAAACAAACTTACCGCGTTTTTCTATTAAAATTTCGATCAGATTCCGTTCTGATTTTCGGATGAAGCTTTTTAGACGAAATTTTGATTATTTGTTGATGAAAAGCCCAGTGATGTAAGGAAGATTTCTGAAAATATTTTCATAAATGGAATAAGAAAAATATATTAAATTAATTATTTAACAATAAATAATTGATTTTAATAATAAATTGTTGACTATTTTTCCTTTTAAATCGAATATACACTCGAGAAATGAAAATCATTTGCCTGATTCACATTAAAACTATTTGAAAAATGAAAATTAAGTCAGTTTTACTTTTTTATTTTATTTGAATAATACAATTAAAATATGAAGTATTTGTATCATCTTAGGAATTGATTAACAAAGAAAAGTTGCATTTGTTGTTCTATATTCATGCTTTTGAATTATTATAAAGTATTTTTTTTATTTGTTTTATAAAATATCTATACCTATTTACTCACACACACAAACATATATATATATATATATATATATATATATATATATATATATATATATATATATTGAATATATGAAATGTCCAAATCGTTAACATTTTTTTAAAAAATAAAGATATGTTATTTTCAAGCTATTATATATTTTCAAAACTATTATGAAATATTAATACGTATAATTTTTTATTATAGTGAGCAGAATAATATAATATAATTAAATAATAAATATGAAACGAATTGTAAATATGCCACTATAACGGTCTCAGTGAGTCAGCATTTATATAGTGTGGTTCAAATGAGACTGAAGTGTAGTAAAGAAGTAAATGTATG
The DNA here is from genome assembly GCA_029203775.1 of Neoneuromus ignobilis. Taxonomy (NCBI): domain Eukaryota; kingdom Metazoa; phylum Arthropoda; class Insecta; order Megaloptera; family Corydalidae; genus Neoneuromus; species Neoneuromus ignobilis. The sequence goes on from CP092090.1 coordinate 47,827,506, forward strand.
TCGTCCTTCATTCTCATTTGGACTATTCTACAATATATTACAGAGTGTTAGAAACGAATCCTATGACTATTCTTCTTTGGAAATGAGAGAAGTTATTAGTTTCATAAATGAAAAGTAATTGAATCTAACAGTTTCTGATACGATAGATTACGGAATTTTATAAAAATTCATATCGGTGTCTATATGAATATTTTTTATGAATATATCAAAAAATTTAATACTGATAATCGTATTTGTATTAATTACAACCAGTTCTATGAAATTTTTTGACGCAAGTATACATAAATGTATTTTGGAAAAAAGGTATCCAATGTTAATGAAGTACAGTTGTTTGTTTTTATGTGAGATTAAAAAATGATAAAATTTAATGATTATAAAAATCATACTTACAATTGTGGTTTCGTACATGTGAAAAGAATGATATTATTATGAAAGTAAAAAAATATTAATATAGTCATTATTCATATATGTTGAATATATTTCTCTATACAATTTATTTAATGAGTAATTGAATAACATTCTATTAACAAAATTGTTAATAGTGAATTTTTCTATATTTACCTCAATAATGTTAAAAATGTTAAAAAACATAAGTATTAATAACAATAGAAATAAGAAAAAGCAATATGAGTAAAACTTTATAAAAGAATAATACAAGTGTATTTTATTTATTAAACAGATTGTTTTACTGTACTTCAAATATGATAAATAAGGTAAATATAGGATCATCCAAATGTGAAGCCTAGATTTGAGTTTTATTAAAAACAAACTATACACATGTTTTTCTGTACACCACCCTATACACATGTTTATTTTAAATAAAACACAAATCTAGGCATCACATTTGAATGAACCTATATATAGAAAGTGATCAGTGAATTAGCATAAAAACAATTAGTTTATAATTGAAATATAAACGATAATTTTTTTATAAATAAATAATTTTTATATGTGGTGATTTGTGTAAAAGAAATTAAAAATATGGTAAAATTCAAAGTTAGAGTTTTTATAATTTAAATTGTTTATAGTATGAATATTAATCATTAAAATTTAAAAAATAATTGTAAATAAGTTTATTATAAATTAGTTTATATAGAGGAATGAAAAATATTTTTCTATAGAAATATTTAAATATATTTCTATAAAAATGTTTAACAAAATAATATATTTGATATTTATATGTATTGTTTAAACATAGACATGTGTATGTATGTATGTATATATGTATATATATATATATATATATATTTATATATATATATATATATATATATATATATATATATATATATATATATATATATATATTTATATATAGGGTCATTCAAATGTGGCGCCTAGATTTGTGTTTTATTAAAAAGAAACATGTGTATAGTTTTTTTTTTAATAAAACACAAATTTAGACATCACAATTGGATAACTCTATATATTGTACATACATACACATGTACTTTCAAAATATTTTGCAATATGATCAATCAAATAGTCAAGAACAAGTCAAACGTGATAGTAGTATGGTATGGACACTTGTATGAACGGTATAATATGATTTTCTGAACGAACAGATCGTTGAACACGATTGGAAACTTTTCAAATAAAAATATGCACCCCCAGAGAGAACAATATGTTGCCTTTAACAAGAAATAAGGTAAACCATGTTGTAAAGCTCAGAACATACCATAAACGTAATATGTTAAGTAAAATACATGTATAATTAATAAGGAAACTATTATATATATATATATATATATATATATATATATATATATATATATATATATATATATATATATATATATATATATATATATATATATATATATTAATCCGAAATTATACATAAGAGGGATTTATAACAATGTTTGAATTTTTAAGTAGAAAAATTATTTTAAAAACTTTATTTAAAAGTTCATATTTTTATGATGAAAAAAAGCCTAAGTAAAATGAATAAATAATAGGAGACTAGAAAAAACTATGGATTTTTAAAATAATCTATGTTAAAATTATAATATAATAGAGTCATCCAAATGTTACACATGGATTTATGTTTTATTGAAAAGAAATATGTGTATAGTGTGGTGTATAGGGAAACATATGTATAGTTTGTTTTTAATAAAACTCAAATCTAGGCGTCACATTTGGATGATCCTATATTTAATCATGTAATTTGAGAAAAACAGAAATCTGTCAAAGTATTAAAGAAATATTAAACGTTCTTCATTTTTTTAAAGGAAATAATATATTTTATAAGTGAAATAAGAAAAAAAAACTCATTTTCGTTACATGAAAAGAACATCCTGTATTTTATTAATGAATCGTTGAAAATTATACGATTGTTTTTTAAATTAAGCAATTTGCATATATGTACACAAATTTATATACACGGTGTGTCCCAAACGTGATTACGAAACTTTGATTACAAAAGCCAATTTTTGATTTGATATTTATGATTTTTATTAGATTATTTATTGTAGTCCTAAAGAAATACTATTTTTTTCAACGACTATACAACTTTTGAAAACATGTTTGATATCTTTTTTTGAAAATGACTATAATATCATCGTTCGAAATATTTTGGAGCTGAAATGAGGTTGAATTAATTTTCTTTTAGTTTTATATTAAATATTGGAAATAGAAAATATGTCGTTTCAGGATGTCATAATAAACTCAATACATCAACTATAATACATTTTTATATTAAAAAGTTTTATACAATATAAGTTTTACATAGAACAAATTATAGAAAAATTTCCATTACAAATTTTTAATAAAAATGCGATTTAGTTATACTAGTGATATCTTTAATTATCTTCAGAGATATACAACGAGAATTTTCAATTAATTAATTTACTTTTTCCATAATTTAATCTTTTAACTAGTCGAAAGACTTGGTAACTTTTCGAAAATTTATAATTCACTCGTAAACTACAATACATGATAAAAAATTCTTCAGCATAAACTTTATTTAAGATTTAAAGCTTTTTTGTAAATATTTTTTTAAATTTTGTTGCTTGTACTATTGTCATATTTATCATTTTAACTAATGAATAATGGATCGAATTTCCACCAAACTGAACAGTTATTAATGAACAATAAAAAAATACATTTTATTTAAAAATACATCGTTCCTGGTATCGTCTGTGAAATCAAAATTCGAGTACTTCCGAGTCAGACCATGTATATATATATATATATATATATATATATATATATATATATATATATATATATATATAGGACAGCCCAAATGAGACTGAAGGATATAACCTTCAGTTACAGTTTATATCCTTCAGTCTTATTTGCTCCCTCTCTCTCTCTCTCTCTCTCTCTCTCTCTATATATATATATATATATATATATATATGTATATATATGCACAAAAAGGGGAATGTTATTAAAATGCCTGTGTAGGAACTAGAATCTATATATTCTCATCTAAATTTCTCTTGAATAATTTAAGATAATCTAATACTACTACTACTATGCTTATCGTCGTTAAAGTGGAACACAAGAACTACCAAGTAAATTATTGATACATTCAATGTTTACTCGTAGTATAGTATACGTTATAGGTGATTACATTTTTAGATAAAATGGAAAATTTGTAAATGTTTAAATACATTTTTTTAAAAGATTATATGATTAAAAATTTCACATACACTTTTTGTAATTCATTTACATTTGTAATTAAAGCAATGTTTGTATTGTGGTATATAAAGATTTTATGAACGAAATTTGATAAAAAATGTATCGAAACAATAATGAAAACTATAATTTCTGCATGAGAATTTATATTTGTACATAAAAATGTTATATATTTATTATTGTCGAAGAAGTATTAGTTGTTTATTTAGTTTCTTATAAGCATCTCAAGTGATATATAAGTGTTACATATTATTAATTATAATATTTAAATATTATAATTAATAACATGTAATAGTTTTAATATCCACTCCAAATATAATAATTGTTAAATGTTTTATATAATTATACTTTTATTTTTATTGTTGAAAACTTTATTTATTTTTACTAATTTCTCTTCTTTATATTTGAGTTTCTGATTTTTGGATACCTTGGATTTGAATTTTAAATTTTGAATACCAAGAGAAAATAACAATTAAACTGTTTCTGATTTTTTTGAAATACGAGGGTCGTTTGATGAGTATGATAAATTTATTTATTGTTTAATTTAATTAAGTAATTAATTTAATTTTTCAATTTAGTTTTTCTTACTTTTTTACCACGATCTTCGTAAAACAGATATTTATATAAGTAATAAAAAATATTTAAAATCTAATTACGAGTAAGTGTTCATGAGAAAATTATAGTGAAAAATAGCATGATCTATTTCATATTTATTTCATTATTATAAATAGGATTATTTTTATTTATATAATAAAAAAATACTAGTGTACCAAAGAAGAAAAAATGTAAATGATAATTGAAATTAATATATTATACAATTGTATACTAATTTATATTGCAATTATCAAGTAGAAATATTTATTATCGCTCTAACACCACAAGATATTGAAAGAGTGTTCAATATTTACACAAATGAATTTTAACCCCAACACCACAATAATTTAAAGTGTTCAATAATCACTTATTGTTCACTTATTATTTATAATTATATAATCTATAATTATATCGGCTTGATTATATAATTATAAATAATAAGTGAACAATAAGTGATTATTGAACACTTTAAACTATTGTGGTATTGGGGTTAAAATTCATTTGTGTAAAGTGAATCAGTCACAGTTCCAAAACAACAAATAGAGTGTTCAGTAATTACTTTTTGGCCAAAATGCACATCAACTTGTAAACAAATAAAATGTTATTTTATCGAAATACACATAAGTTTATAAACAAATAAAACGAGCATATTTGTTAATAAGCTGATATGCATTTCAATGGCAATGTTATCATCAACTAATTATAGTTAAAAATAAATTAGTAAGTCTAGCTAAAATGTACATCAGTTCATGAACAAAGAAAGTAAATAATAAGTAAATATTGAATATTTTATCAATATCTTGTGGTGTTGAGGTGATAATTCATTTGGATGAAATAGAATAATTTAATTATTAAAATTCGCCACATTTCCAGAACAAATAAAAATATTTACTTTTTCAGTTTGTGTGTGAAAATAAATTAATAACAACACACCTGCTTAAGATAACAAGTTTGGTGGAAAATGAAATTTCAAGTGATACTTATTTAATTTGATCTGCCTTTTTAATTTGATTTAAAAACCTCTCTCTGAGAAAAGTTTCGAAAAAGGATGATTGGGACAATTTGCAATCCAATTATTGAGTAATCATTTTTTATTATAGAGAGAAGGAAAATATATTTTATGACCAAAATCTTCTCATGAGATTCCACAAAGAGTTTAAAAATGCAAATAAATGTCACTTTATTTGTTTATTTTCTAATTTCTTTACTTGAGTTGTTTTTTCATTTTACAAGGACTTTTCATTCCAAAATATGTATTTAGTATAAAATGAGCAGTTTTTTTCTAAATTATTTTTAGTATTCACGTTTCTGTTATTAAATATAATGCATTATACTCTCACAATAATTAAAAAAAAGATTTTATTAAAGCTCAGTAGTTTTTTTTAAACTTTCATATTACATCTAATTTTTCTTTTTATCAAGTTTGTTTACAATATCTAAAATTAGTCAATATGAATTGTATACTATGTAAGTATAAATTTTTTATGTACTTGTGATTTTAATAATATTTTTAAAATTTTTATCTGTTAATATTAAAAGACATGTAAGATAATATTTTATTCAGAATTCATCTTAGTATCTTTCTAAATTTGTTTCCATGCCAATTTAAGTATGTAAATTATTTTGTTGTTTTATATTTTTAAATAATTTATTAAGAATTTATTTATTGAACCAAATATTAATCATTTATTATTTTTATAATAAAATATAAATAAGTTATAATTATTATCATTCATATAATTCATACAATTGTTGAAATAAATATGTATTTCAACACATATTTCGAAAAAGAAAATTAAAAATAAAATACATAATTATCTTTATTAAAGATACGAGAGAAAAATAAAATTCTATATATTTTCATTTAAAGTAGTATTTTGCAGCTCAAAAATATGAACAAAAAACGTATTTAAACGTGTCATCCTTTATTTTCTGCTATGATTTATGACGTTCAAAATAAATGAAGCACAAAACGTTACAGCTTGCATATAATCTCGCTCTCGCTGGGGAAATTATCAGCTATTTTACAGTACTGGTGGTTTTTGTAACAAGTTTAAGTGAATGTGTTTTCTTTAATAAAATGAAATGGTGTCTTAACATGAACATATTTTAAATAAAATGTATTTTAATTCAGTAAACATTTTAAAACTGAATTCTGACACATATCTTTTAAAAGATTAATTCTATGTGTTGATTTTGTATTTTTGAATTTTACACATCTTTCATGAAACTAATAATGACATTCTTTTATTAGGATCAATTATTAAAAAATGAAACTTTGACACATTTTTTAATTTTTATTATTAATTATAAGTCTAAATATGTAAAAAGAATATATCGTTAGCAATCTAAACTGTACAGTATTTTAAAAAAATGATTTCTACTTTTAAATTACTACATTTTAGATTTTATAAATTATTATTTTTTTATTTAAGTACTTAGTTTCTTCTGTATTCATTTAAAATAAAAATAAACGAAAATGATATATAAAACTTTATATTCTTATATATTTTGTAATAAAAAATGCGAACGGTTTCTTTTATTTGCTATTGGTTATAAAATCCTTTTTTTTATGAAAAATCAAAAGTTATATTTCAGAGAAATATTGTATTTGACGACAGAATGAAACCCTTTTATTGAAGTTTTTACCTGAACTTAATATAAAGCGCATTTGTTATTTGTAAATAATCATTTTTTTCAATACGTTTTATTTTCGGGTCTCCGTGGTTGTCGTCAGACGCCTATTCATAAAGAACACGGAAGAGAGAAAATAAAATATCCGAACGAAATCGACCTATTCAAAACGAATCGTTTGACGTCCGCGTTAAGTGAGTCCGCAAAAATGGGGAACGATCAAAAACCAATACGAACCCGATTACAATAACGAGCGGCAACGGCGTTGTTCCGCTTGCAAGCACCGCGCGACCTCGATTCGACGTCGGCGGCGTCGGTGTTACGATGGGGGCGACGTTGATCAATACGTGTACCACAACCGCGGACGCCCACTGCAAATAAAATTGTAAATCAAGCGGTGGTATAAACGCGCCCCACGTTCATGCGAGAACATTGGATGTGTTGTTGCGAATGTTTCTGCGACTGGGATACGGAGGCTGAAAACTTCTTGCGGTATAGGGAAACGAGTTTGGAAATATTTAATAGTGTGACAAAGTTTTCGAAGTGGCCGATAAAGAAGATCATTGTTGTAAAATAATATGAATAGTAAAAGTTGTAATATATTTCTGCATTATTCTCGCTTGCGTATAATTAAAAATAACTTTTGAAGAATATTAATTTTTACACCAGATTGAATGTTTATCAAGACTTTTTCTTTTATATTATTTTTTTCAAACTTTATCGAGTGTTTAAAAGAACCACAATAGAGTTGATAAAAAAATAATATGAAGCATATTAAAAAAAAATTAAATGTTCGAATGAGATTATTTGACAAAGATAATACATCAAATTCTGATATGAGATTTTTTTTTGGAAGTGAATTCATGAATTCTTTTTAATAATATTTTTAATTACTTCATTTAGTTAATACTTTATTTATTGATCATGGAATATTTCATGTGTTTAATTGAACTCATTATTTCCGGGTCACGGAATATTTCGTATTTCCATTTTAGTATTCATCCATGAATTAAATATGGTTTCATATTATCCCGGATCAGTAAATGTCAAGTTTAAATATATCTCCGGAATTATTCACATCATGTTAAAGATAAAATGTTTGAAGACGAGTTATAAAATTATTTTGAAATTTTCTTGTGACCAATAATTGAAACGAAAGAAAAATACCCAGATAAATTGTTAAATAAATTTCATATAATAATAATAATATGCCTGCTTACGATAGCAATCCGGTGATAGAGATTCTAATTTAGGAATAAATATTTTTGCATTAATACTTTTTATTCTTCATAATTTGAATATTAAAAGACTTAATTGATAAAGGTAGTTATTAAAAAAAAATTGAATGAAGAGTATTCCAGGTACGAGCACTTCTATGAAAGATTGACTTTTTCTCAATGTGTTTTTTATAATTTTCCAATTTAATTTCTAGTTCATAATCAGTTATTTTACAAAAAAGGTTGAATTATTCTTTGGTTCAAATTATTCCAAGTCGAATACCCCATAAAAACAAAAGTTGCGTACTATATTTTTTCTAAATTTTCCCTCAATCTTTCCACTAAAACAACCTCTCTTGAAATATCTACTAATATAAAATGAGGAGATTTTCTTTGAACTTTTTCTTTATTTTGTATTGTCGTTATCAAATATGGATTTCATATTCTATCGGTGTATTTAAGCAAAAGTCTCACTAAAGATAAATATACTATTTTTTTAAAAAAATGTTTTAAAATCTCTAATTGTTCAATTTACAAAATTTAGTTTTTTAAGAGTTTAAAATGTTTGCAAAGACAATAATATACGGTCATCCAAATGTAACGCCTAGATTTGTATTTTATTAAAAAAAACATGTATATAGGGTTTTTTTTAAATGGGTGGTGTATGAGGAAACATGTGTATAATTTCTTTTGTTTCTTTTTGATAAAACACAAATCTAGGCCTTACATTTGGATGACTGTGTATTAATTGAAAATATGAAATGTATGTTTTATTAATCATTTATAATAATCATATAATAATTAAATGTTGTTAAAATTTGTTCTAATGTACAATCTAATATTAAAATTAAACATATTTTAAAATTTAGCTAAATTTTATTTTTTGATTGCCTGTAGAAGTCATAATATAAAAATAACAAGAAGAACTTCTTTCACTCAATAATTTAAATTAGTACAATATATATGTATTTTGTTGAATATAAAAAATATATGAAGTATATACAATATGTATATATATATATATATATATATATATATATATATATATATATATATATGTACATATGAAGTTTTAATTAAAATTTATTGATAAAATACAAATATTGATTAAGTAAATAAAAATTATATAATTTTTTATTGATGCGTATGTAATTGAGTTTGATATTTTTATTTACAAAAATTCATTAAAATTATGATATCTTGAACTTTTATATGAACTTTGTCGAAATTTTAATCAAAAATTTTGAAATCGATGTTCGACATGAGAACATAAATTTTTACCTATAGCATAAAGTTTAAATGTCATAAAGTTTCGTATGTACGCTTTGGAATGCGGAACCTATATCTATCACGAATGTTAACGTCATGATGGAGAGCTTACGAGTACTTGGACGGAAAATGGCCGTAAACAATGAGTGAGGTAAATGGTTTAAAATTGATAAAAATATATGAACAAATTTCATTTCAACGAAAACATAGAAACGATTTTTCATGATAAATCAAATTGTCAAAAGCGAAAATGTGAACTTGCAAGTAAATAATTGAAAATAAAATTTGTCTTCATTAATTTTCTTTTTGATTTATCTACTATTTTAATTATGTAATGTTTAAATTTGATTGCACATTTTTTTATATATTCTTAAAATTATATATATATATATATATAAATTATGAAAATATATCTTAAATATTTTGACGAAACTAATATCTAAATAGAACCCCTATCCTTCACAAAAATATATAAATAGATATCTAGTTAAATTATTTCATTAAAAATATAAGAAGTTTTACTTTATTTTTACAGTATATGCAAAAATTATGCTTTAAATTTCACACAAATGATAATTCATTTGTGTGAAATTTTTTTTTTAACTAAATCATCTTCAGTGATGAATTGCATTTTTAATTAAATGGTTATGTGAACAAACAAAATTGTCGCATATGAGGAAGTGAAAATCCAAAAGTCATTGTTGAACAACAATATATCCTCAAAAAGTCACTGTTTGGTGTGGTTTATGGACTGGAGGCATCATTGATCTATATTTCTTTAAAAATGAGCAAGGTGTTCATGTTATAGTTAATTCGGTGCGTTACCAAAACACGATAACAGATTTTTTTGTGGCCGGAATTTGAAGATATTGATATTAGAGGCATGTGATTTCACCATGATGGTGCCACAAGTCATACCACTTATGCAGCAATCGATTTACTCACAAACAAATTCAATGGACATATAATTCCTCGTAATGTTGATGTTAATTGACCACCTAGATTTTGTGATTTAACACCATTAGACTTCTTCTTATGAGGTTATTAAAAAGATAAGGTTTATACCAACAAACTAGCAATGATTCAAGAACTAAAGGATAAAATTCGTGCAGCTATTACTGAAATATAGCCTCATTTATTGCAAAGTGTACTTCAAAATGTTGACAAAAGAGTGGACGTCTACCACGTTTACTGTGGCAGAAGAGACCATTTGACTGATATTGTATTCCATTCATAATACCTATATTTCTATTGTACTTTACATTGATACCAATAAACATGAATTTTTCTTTCAAAAACTGTTTTTTATTGATAAATTACTTCCTAACCTCACATTTGGACATCTATTATTTTCAAAAGCTGTACAATAAGTTTTTATTCAGAAAGAATGTGTTTCAAATGATTAATAATAAAAATTATATCAAAAAAATGTTTTTTTAATTAAAGTTTTGATACATTTGGAATAAACCGTACAAGAACCATTTTTTAATCGAATTTTATAATATGTATATATTTTTCAAAACTAATTATTAAATAAAATAAATTGAAATAAAATAATTTTTTTAAGCGATATCGGAAAAATAAGTGAAGCATAAAATATAAATATTTTCAAATATTGATTCTAACATAAATATAAGTACTAATATCAAATGCAATGAATAATAATAGTATTCAAATGTGGTTTTAAATTCAAAGTTTTATGTATGAGCTATAATGTGAAGTATTTTTATTATATTTTAAATAATATTATTCTTATTTAAATTTCCATACTATAATATGTACAGTCATGAATAAAATTGTTTTTATTTATTTAATAAAATAGTTTCTTTTATTTTCTTTAGAAAAATAAAATAAGAAATTATTAAAACTTCCAAAAATTAAATTTAACGTTTTTATTGAATTTTGTGAATATTGACGAAAATCTTCAAATATCGAGCAATTATTAACCGTTCAACACTTAAGAGCACATTAAACTGTAAATGTGTGTGTTGTTTACAATCGTATTGAAAAAAAACATGACTGGACAATGATTGATGAGAGTGTTTGTTGTTTGCGTACCTCTATTGTATAAAGCAAGTTTTTTTATTGCTACTGTTATTGACGATGTCTTTCGTTGTTGTCTCTGCTTTTTTTTTGTCGTTGAAAAGCAAATTTGTCAGCTCGACTCAGTGACAATTTTGGATATGTTGATATTTTCACGTCACGTTTATCATGTATCAAATTTCTGAAAAATTAAATAATAATGAATATTAGAAAATACATTTTTAATTTAAAATTAAATATATTATTGGATCCATTTAATTCAATATTTTAATTTTGGATCGATTTATTTTATTTCATTTCATATATATTTAAAACTATGTTTTTTTATGTAAGTGCAGTTGTAGTTTTAATTAATTCTGATACAATTTATTATTTTTCTCTAGCTAATTTTTTGAAAGATGTTCTGTTAACATTTTTTTATAATTTGTTGATATCTTCAAGTCAAATTTAAAAATATTAAATTTAATACATATTTGATTAAACATATATCTCAGATTGCTATTTTATTAAATGGAATATTTTTGAATTATGTTTGTGTTTTTAATATTTAATAATTTTAAAAGAATGAATAACTAGAATGAACTACAAAATATTAGCTCGAGAGGGCATTTAATGTTGATTTTTATTTTAGATATCTGCATTTTTTATGTTAATTTGTTCAGTGAAAATTATGTTATTAACAAATGTATTATTAAAATTATTATATTAATAATATAATTCTTTTCAAGAAATATGTTCAATATTTAGGTAAATACTGTTTAAAGTTATATTTAAAAAATAAATAATAGAGTCAATTTTATCAATATCCAAAAGTTATTATGAGTTTAAATAGTTTTGGGTATTGCAACATTTATACTATTAAAAAAATCTTTATGGTTTGAGTTGTTATTATGTATTTACATGTGTGCTTATATAGATATGTATGTATTAAAAAACAATGATTTTATTTTGTACTTAAATTATAATGTTTTCTAAAATAATTTTAAAATATTACAATTTTTCAATTTTATGTTGTTTTCTTAATTTTTTTGAAATTAAGTTAAACATATCTATTTTTTATATATATAACTTAAAATCAATAAAAAATCTATTCTGTTTTAAAAAAATTATTTAAAGTAATCTATATTTATTTAAAGTATCAATTTTTCCAAGTTAAGAATAAGAAAAAAAGTAAGAAAATAGATTAGAAAATATACAGGAATCGCAGGGATTATAGAAAGAGTAGAGTTTGAAATAACCGGAGTATAATGTGAAACGAAAATAAAATCGATGGACAATGAAAATAATTGGCTATGAACCAAGAAATATAAAAGGAACAAGAAATTATCATTGAATAGACGGAATAAGGATATTAAGGATTTCACTGCAAATTTGTATAAAATAGAGACAATAGACTAATTGAACTAGAAGAGTTTGAAAGAGATCTTTATCTATTGCAGTAGTAGACTTCATCTATTGCAGTAATGCAGAAATTATAATTGCTTCTATTATATATATATATATATATATATATATATATATATATATATATATATATATATGTGTGTGTGTGTGTGTGTGTGTGTATGCTGTACGGTATATGAAAAAGAGTGAAAGTATGCGTTTCTACGCATTTAAGCCAATATTAAATTAAAGGTTTATTTTTAAGTCTTGAAATATTTTTTTAAAGAGTTTTAAGGAGTCATGCTCAGTCAGGATGTCAAAAAACGTGATATTTGGAATTTTTTTCTATAACACGTTTCTCAAAAAAAAAATGTTTGGATATTGAAAAATATATATTTCAATGTTTACATATTTTTCAATAAAAAATATTCAAAATAAAAGCGATATAGTTATTCTCCCGTAGGTCCTCTGAAAAAAGAACATTGATGTTGACTACTGTTATACAGATTTGGATAGTATGAAATTAAAAAATGAAAAAGATTAATTTTATACATTAAATTTCGTAGTTTTTGAACTACCAGTTTTTCAAAATAATTGTTTGGAACAAAATGAAAGGCATTCTAATTTAAAATTTTGATTTTCGATCAAAAAAATTGTTTGTTTTTAGTCAATAAAAAACTATACAACAGAAAAATCCTTTTGTATCTTTAATAAGCTTGCAAAATTTCAAATAAATCGATGCAGATGTTGAGATATTTTAATTATCTATTTTGAAAATGCAATTTTCAGAAAAACGCATTAAGAATTTCAAAATTAGTTTACATAAGTATTTGTAAAAAAAACTAGTATGACTACACCTTCATCAATTTTATTCAAACTAATTTGAATCTTTCAGGAAATATTCTCCAAATGTTGTACTTACAAAAATATTAAAATCCAAAAATCGAATTTTCAGATTTTCTAACTGAATATGATCCCTTAATGGAATTAACATTTGTATAAATTTATATTCACAAAATTTTGCCTATACAAAAACACTAACGAGTGAATATTAGTATACTATGCAATGTGTGTGTATCATCTATTGTATTATATTAAAATTTAGAAAATATTTCACTAAAAGTATCCAATAAGAATGAGTAATCAAATATTTAGATACATATGTATGAATTATACGAAATAAAGAAAAAGATTACTTGAGTTATTTATAATAACCATTTAATTTATGAAAAAGGATAGTAAATATGCTGTAAATGAGTTTAAGTGTAATTAAAATTTCAATAAACACTCAGTACAAGAAATACAATACATAACAAAAGAAATATAAATAATAATAAAGTGGAATGAATTCGATTTAATAAAAATAATAAAATATGTAGATTATGTACATGAATTACAAAATAAAATATTAAGATAAAAAATGGAACATTGAAAATTAAAAAAGGCTAGAGAAAAGTAATTTTAAAATAAACTTCCTTGACAACCAGATCAAATTAGGAATATATATATATATATTTAAATATATAACACACACATTATCATTATATAAGTATATAGTAATATATTTTATTGTATACTTTTGAAACTAGCATGTGTTTCACTTTTATAAATTAAACATTAATCGTTTAACGCAATTGATATTTTTTTATAATAAATGTCATTTATAACTTAATATAAAACTATTTAATAATTTATGAATTAATTAACTAATAACAACAATTATATTAAAAATGATTAATTATTAATGTCATTCTATAAGTGTTTTTTTTAAACGTGATAAAATTTTAAATTGAATCCCTATCGAAAGTTTTATCTAATCTAAAACACACACATACATACATACATACATATATATATATATATATATATATATATATATACATATATATACATACATACAAACACATACATATAAAAGGTATTTTTTTTTTGTTTAGATAGTATTTTCAATAGGGATTCAATTTAAAGTTCTATCATGCTTAAAAAAAATTCTATATATTGAATGATATTAAATATGAATATTTGTTAGTACATTAATTTCAAAGAAAAAATGAATAAAAATCATTAACAGAATATTTATTTTTCGTCATGGAGAATGATTATTCCAATAGACTGTCAAACAGTGATTTAAAAATAATCATCGCATACATTTGAAATAAATCATGAAAGGATGATCAGAAAAAAATATTAAAAACGTATTTACCGAACGATTAAATTTTCTGACAGCCTATTTGAGTCAGTACCACTTTGACTTTGACGTATAATTGATTCCTGAAATAAATGTCAATCATTTTGTATAACACACAGTTAGTACACATAAAACGAACAAGATTCATACGTTGACACAACAAACGTGTGACGTACCTCTACTCCAAGTGCAAAACCTTTTTGCATTATACATAAAACGCGAAATAAATAAAAACTGCAGATTTTTTTAATATCAACTGTATAAAATTATATTTTTATATATAATACCACTAGAAAATAAGCAGTACAATAGCAGAGGGTCGAAAAAATAATATAGGGACAAAAAAGCATCGTGTGTTATTATATGTAAAATTATGCTATGCCGGGTCATCGCTGCCTTGATTCTCGTTTGTGTTCACTTGGCTGTTAATATTTTCGATTCTATGTCGTTTGAAATAATTTGGTTATATTGAAAAATTACAGTGCACAAGACTGGAAAATTATTAAACATTCCACGAATATATTGAATTGTTCTTTTAACACACACACTCACTTATGTATGATGTTTTTTAAACGTAATAGAACTTTAAATTAAATCCCCATCGAAAATTCTATCTAACCTACAAAAAAATCTTTATCATACCTTTATATATATATATATATATATATATATATATATATATATATATATATATATATACACACACACACACACACATATATATATATATATATATATATATATATATTTATGTGCAAAAATAGCAGTACTTGATAATTACTTTTTATTTTTTACTCTAAGGATATCTAATTATTTTAATAACTTTTTATGCACATAAGACAATAATAATAAAATTTGTGTTTCTCTTTATAAATCAAAGAAAATTGCATTTTTTAAAAAGATAATATTATTAATTATGCAAAAAATAGCAACGAATTAATAAAAATTAATTTAAGGTCTTAGAATCTAATATTTGGTCTAATATCCTTTATTTGCCACTACTGGAACATATTTTTGTGGCATCGAATCAATTAATTATTGGCATCTTTCAACAGAAATAGACTACCACCGGTCACTCGAAAACATTAATCTTATTACGGGTAAATTAGTCTTTTACTAATCCACTTGTATGATTAGTGTCGTTGTCCTGTTGATTTATTCATTTTAATGGCATGTTCTATTCGGTGTATGGGAGTATTGTATTTTCTAATATTTCCATACACGAAATGGCTGTCATATTACCTTCGACGAAAAATATATGTCCTGTGATATTATATGAAAAACAACCCCAAACATTGATTTTCGTTTCACCATGTTTTACAATTTTAACTACGTACTTTGGGTCGTTTTGACTATTCGGGCCTCTTTTTACAAACTATTTCTGACCTTGAAAACCAAAAATTACAATTTGACTACAAAATATTTTTTTTCATAAAAATCATTTTTCTTCAAAAAGCATACAGCTATTTTTTTGGATATAATTGCGCATATGTGTGTTTATGTTTGTATATTGGCCGGCGGAAAATTGTCTTGCATCTACACTTAACATAAGGAAAACTGAGTTAATTTCCTAATTGGAGAGTCTCCCAGTTCAATATTTGGAGTTGGACATAGGGTTGACAATATCATCTCGTAAAAAACATACGAAGGTCATTTGATAAGTATGGTAAATTTATTTACTGTTAAATTTAAGTAATTAATTAATTTTTTTACCATACTTATCAAACGATCCTCGTAATTGACTAGTGGTATTGACGTTTTTGATAAAGATCTGGATTTTACACGAGCTATAGTGGTTTTTGGTTATATAAAGTTATTCAAATGTGATACCTAGATTTGTGTTTTATTAAAAAGAAACATATGTATAGGAAAACATGCATATAGTTTCTTTTTAATACAACACAAATGTAGGCGTCACATTTGAATGATTCTATACAATGAAAAAAATCAGTATATTCTTCTTTTTCGATAACTATTAAATGATTATTTAAGCAATTTTAAAGAGTTTGTATTTAAAACCTACAAAATCATATATGTTTAATCAGTTTGGAAAGAAATGATAGAAAATTAATATTATATCATAGAGAAAGAAATTTGGAAAATTTATTTTAGCAACTCAGTGCAACGTAGGAATAATTTTCTTATTAAATAAAATGTTTTTGTAAGATTCGTATAAACACGCTATTTTTTTTGGAAATATAATGAGTTCACTTTCATATAAATGAATTATCACCTAATCCATTGGTTTATTGATATTATAAACAGTTAAAATGAAAAACAAGTAATTATTGAATACTTTTTAAGATCTTATGGTGTTAAAGAATAATAATTCATTTGTTTATATATATGAATTTTCCTTTTATTAACTTCTTCAATTATTTATAATAATTTAGATTAAACAAATTATCGTGAGTTATTTACTCTTTTTTATTTCAACAATAAAATCCTTTAATTCTGTTAAGTAAAAAAAAGAAATCTAACTATTTTTAATTTATTATTTGAAAATAGTTCTGTTACTATTTAATACCGATATTATTTCAATGAACTTATTTACTATATTCTATTCTCGAACTATGAATTATCAAATAATTATTGGGTATACTATTTATGTATGTAAATATATTTACTGCGATTTTTGATAATTAAATCTGTGTTTTCATTTACATTAATGTTACTGTTTTACAATGAAATTCACTCAATGTTTTCATAATGAACGCGTCATCATCAACAAGGGAAATGTTTGAATAGCTTACTGATTTTGTTAAATATTACCGTAATTTATTACAATTCAATGCAAATTATATACGATACATTTATATTATTTCGTATGCTTTCTATTGATTGGCATATTTACATATGATGTATTAAATTATAATTATTATTTTGTTTACATTTATATTAGATCATTAAATATGAAATGTTCAATTTCGAATCAAAAGTTCAGTTTATTATATCTTGAACAAGAAGCAGTACAATTAACCAAAATATATGTCTAAACCATCGTCACATTTTTACATCTTAACGATAGCTTGTTTATGCCAGCAAAGAATAAATCTGGAGAAAGAGTGACAATGAAATCTCGAAAGAAATTTTCCACAGCTTTTTGTGAATGGAATATTTTTTTGCAGGAAGTGATCCAATGTTTGTAAGAAATAGCAGTCAGTTGGTGCAAGGCAGTGGTTCTTAACCTTTTCAGAATCACGGAAAACTTACAATTTTTCAAGATTTATGCGGATTACAGTCGTAAAATAAAACAGTATATACATTTTTTATATTGCATAATAAGTAAAAAAAATACATAATAACAATCAATAAATAAATAAAATAAAAAAAGGAAATTCTCACAATTTTTTTATGGGATATCTGGGCCTGATGACTTTTACAAATGTTTTCAATATCTGGTCTTATATGTGCAATAGCTACTCTCATTTCCTCTTCTATCTTTGTCAACTTTTCACGTTTCTTTGTCTTAATATTCGTTAATGTTGAAAAACCAAGCTCGCATAAGTACGATGTTGAAAATTGAAATAAAATTTTAATCGCTTTTTCAGAAATAGTTTTAAACTCGGTTTGAACAGAAATCTAAAATTTCCACACGTTATAGAAATCGATAAAAGCCAACATAAGTACAAGTAAAGACGATAAAACTAAAAACCAATGACTTTTGCTTTTTCGTTTTTTTCGTCTTAATAACCGTTTGTTTTTCACTGATTTTCAAATTTTAGCGGAACACTTTTTCTAAGTTCACGGAGCACCAATTTTTCGTGGAACACCGATTAAGAAGCACTGGTGCAAGGTCTGGTGAATACGGTGGGAGATAGAGAGTTTCCAAGTCTAGCTTATCTAGTTTGAGTAACGTTGTTTGTACGACATGTGGTTGAGAATTGTCTTACAAGAAGATTGGTCTGTTTCTATTGACCAATTTTGGATGCTTAATCGCAAACACCCTCATTATTTCGTACAATTTTCTATAATTAATTAATCAGGTTTCATTAAACTGTAGTGAAAAACATCAACGTTAAACCACTAAACAGACAGCATTAATTTTTTTTTAGAAAATATTCGGTTTCGGACTGTGTTTCGGTATTTTATCTTTATCCAACCATTGTGCCGAATGCTTGAGATTGTTGAAAGGAATCTATTTTTCATCACACGTAACAATACGATGTAGAAATGATTTATAATCATGTCTTGGCAGCAAAGAAAGGCAACTTCGAGACGATTTCTCTTCTGATACTCGTTTAATTCATCTGGAACCTATCTATCAAGCTTCTTTACCTTGAAGATTTGTTTCATATATTATTAAAATAGTAACGTTAAATTTTGTTGCTAATTCAGGCGTAGTTTGAGATTTATCCGATTCTATTACAAAATTTCAGCTCATCATTATTCACCTTGCCTCAAGTCGTCCACGTGGTTCATTTTGAAAATTAAAATTGCCAGAACGGAATTTTTCAAACCATCGAAGTATTATGCGTTCATTAGTCACATTCTAGTCAAATATATAGTTGACATTTCGAGTTGTTTGCGCTGCATTCGTTCAACACCGGAACTTGTTTTTTAAAAAATACAAATTTTAACTTATTCATGGTTTCACAAATATTGCTCTTAAAAAAACTATTTGAAAGATAATCACAAACCAAAACGTGTATTTGAAAAAGTACGGATGTACCTTCACAATAAAAAAAACAACTAGAACTGTCAAAGTGAAATAACAGAGATATTGAATGACAAACTTTGCACTTCAGGAAATTATAGATTTCATATTTAATGACCTAATAGGGTTTTCCAATAAGTTCTTCAGAAGTTTAAATGGAAATAAACCAAAAAGAATTTAATTGATTAGTTTTTTATTTTTAATCATATTCTATGGAATTAATGATGGATTACAATTTCACTCATACAACCACCACGACTTCGCTTAACATAGTGCATTTGTTTAGTGCAATTTTTAATCACTTTCATATAATTGTGGTCCAATTTTATGAATTACATATTCAATGTTTATTTGTTATGCTTCTGTTGTTTGTAGTTTATTAGCATAAACCAACGATTTCACATAACCTCATAGAAAATAATCCAATGGAGTTAGATCACATGATCTAAGTAGCCAATTGATGGGTCCATTTAGTGAAATAATAGATTTATTAAACACTAATTTCAATAAGTCTATTGAAGTTTTTATAATATCTAAGTATTGTTGAAGTGTTAAACGTTCCATGATAATTTTTCAAACTATACTGAGTTGAAATGTCAAAATGAGTTTAAAAAAATTCAAACATGGCTGCTACCAACTATCAAAGTTCTGACATTCTTATTGAAACTCTCTCTCTCTCTCTTTCTCTCTCTCTCTCTCTCTCTCTCTATATATATATATATATATATATAATTGAAGATCAAAATAGAAAAGAAAAATTACAATTGAAAATAGATAATAAAAAATTACATATTGAAAATACATAAATAAAACTGTTTTTGTTACTATTTAATTAATATTATTATAATAATGTGTTAATTAATAATTATTTTAATTACCATAGATATATTATTGTTAATTTTTGTTATTTAGTGAAAGAAAAATATTAAAATGTATAAAGTCAATAGTGTTTATTTATTTTAAGAGCTCTAAATCAATAAGAATCTATTTTGGAAAAGAAAATTTCTGAATTTTTCTTTATTTTCTTTATATATTTTTTGTAATATTATTAGAAAATAAATGGCTAAAGAACCAAGTTTCACTGGAAGGTAATCTATTTTCTTCAAAAAATACCCTAGAAATAATATATTGTTGTATACAAAAAAATATCTGTCAGATAAATGAAATATTTAGTGTTAAATAAATTTAATTTGACGCAATATTTCCAAAAATAGTATAGATACGTCGCTAACGGACGATCTACGGATTGCAAAACCGAGACCATTGCCAATTCGTCGTAAATCACAAAGACCTTTACCATCTTTTTTTGAATCAAATGTATCTAAATACACATGGCGTGAAAAAATGAAAAAGGTTATGCTGGCTGTGCCAGTAAATGGTACTATTCTACACGAAGTTCGATTTCCTGAAACGTTTAACAGTCTTTTTTGTGTTCAATATTCACCGAAAGGAGATTATATTGTAACAGGATTTGGTGCTGGTTGCATTCAGGTATTTTTTAAAAGATGTTTTAATTTCAATGAAATGGATTTTTTATATTTTATTTTGTAGACATTTTAGAATAATTTGAAACATTGTAAAGAATATTTTAATCATTATACGAGGGTCAGTCAAATATAAACCGAACTTTTATTCCTAATACTGAACATCTGCACTTGAAATCAAGTGGGGGGATATAAATGGGGATGTCTAGACTTTTTTCTTGCCTTTCACATGATAACACGCATTAATTTATTACGATGAGCAAGCAAGCAGTATCTAGTGCCGTTGTATAATGCATTATAATCAAATTTTCGAGGAACGAACATATGCGAACTGTTCAAAAAGGAAACATTATTGAAAGCGCAGGTGTTTACACGATATAAGGTGTTTGTTGCTGGACGTTATGATACGAAAACTTGACACATCCGTGTCATCTCAAGACCAGTATCAAATCAGATAACATTCGAGCAGTTCCAGACTTTATTGAAGGTGACCGGTGGTTAACAGTGGACGAAATTTGTAAAAAAATGCTATAGATCTTGGCAGTGTGCAATCCATCATTCAGACTGAGTTAACATTTTGAAAAATATCCGCACGATGAATTTCATGCCTGTGGAATCAAAAGGTTGCTCTAGTTGAGATTTCTCAAAGACTGCTGAATCGATACGAAGTAGAAAGGGACACATTTTTGAATCGTATTTTTAACTGTAATGAGATAAAGGTGCATTACTATACCTCAAAGTCAAAGTGGGTCTATATTTCCTGCTCAACTGGTTTTAGACACGTCTTATTACTTTCTATGATTTAGGAATCAACAAATTTCCAACATTGTGGAAAAATGATTTAAATTTTAAAGAAAACTATGTAGAAAATAAGTTGTGTACATTTTAAAAAAAAATTTAAATAAAGAATACGGAAAAAAGTTCAGTTTGTATTTGATTAACTCTTGTAAATGTATTTTCTTTAATGTTATATCGCTTCTGTTTAGAAAATACGATCGAAAATTATTTAAATTAATGAAATAATAAAAGATTTTTTTAAGCATGATAAAACTTCAAATTGAATCCATATCGAAAGTTCTATCTAACCTAAAAAACATCTTTATATATATTAGGTTGGCAAATATCTCCCTTCCGCCTTCTGGTCTTTTGAATTTCGCAGCTATGTACAAAAAAAAATAAAATAAAAAAAAAAGCGGAAGGGAGATATTTGCCAACCTAATATATATATATATATATATTTGTGTGTGTATGTATATATAAAGGTATAAAAGAAATGTTTTTTTAGGTTAGATAGAATTTTCTATAGGAATTTAATTTGAAGTTCTATCACGCTTAAAAAACACTTTATATTTAGTTAGGAAAAAATAAAATAAAGTCAATTTATTTGATAATCTAGATCAGTGGTTTTTAACCTTTTTAGTGATCAGCACTTCCTTAAAATAAAAATAAGTTCTCGCATCCCCTTGAAAAATGGTTTCTATTTCTTTGTTTAGAAAATTACATCTATTGCAAGATAATTTTTTTATTGAAAAATAAACATATATATTTACATATATGTACAAAACAATATCTCAATTTTTAATGGCTACGATGTTGTTGTTTATTTATAATAATTCCTTTGGAGTGAGGCTCCTTTTTTAAAAAAGCCACGGGTAAATAATCATTTGCATTTAAAAATTGAGAAACTTCTCTCGTACCCCTGGAAAGGTTTTTTTGCACCCCAGGTTAAGAACCACTGATCTAGATAATGGCTAACAAGGGTAACGTTTAAATTGAAATATATTTTTGTACTGAATTTTCTCAGTGTTAATCAAAATTTTATAACAGAAATTCAAATATTTTTATGACTAAATTTTAATAAACGGTTAAATTTTCTTCACTTAATACGATTAAAATTTCAATAAAATGTTTTTAGTATTGCAAAAAATAATTATTTTTGATATAGAAAAAAATATATTTTGAAATCAATTGTTATCTTAAAATAAAAACAATTATTTATCTCACTTAACTTTCTTAAGCTGTATTATTTATTATGTTTAATTTGTCGATGGTGACTATTTTCGAAATGAAAGAAAAAAATTATAGTTTTTAGATATTCAAATCTTTCTTTCGTTTAATAATTTTACACAACAAATATATTTTTTTGTATTTAAGATGACATGGACCAATGTCATTATTTTATGAGTGAGATTGAGTAGTACTGACTTTAAAAATTAATTGAAAAAAATTAAATTTCATAATTTAAATTTCTAGTCAATTTTTAAATGAAATAATATATTAAAATAATGTTAAAATATTGTAATTCTTTGACATAGTAGTTAATTCACTGTCATAGCAACCAATCACTCACTTTAAAACCCTAAGATAGTCTTCGAAATTTTTTTATTTTTATGAAAATAAATTGACAATTTAATTAATTAACAAATCATATTCTTACTGATTATAAAAAAATAATTCGCTCTGTTTTTAGAATAAATTTATTCGTTTCAAATATTATTTCCAATCGCCAAATGTTTATAATAATGATGGAATATGTCAGTTTCCATAATAAAAATGCTTGACTACTTTCGTTTCTACCACAGCCTCGTAATACAAAACCGTCATATTCAAAAAACGTAATCTCAGTGGATGAATAACGTAGATATAAATTGAATTCGAATGTTTATTTATATTAAACGTTCCTTCTGTTTCCGGGAAGATTTCTTGAAAATTTGAGAGCGCGCGCTGTTTGTTTAAATTAGTATATCTAAAAATAATATTCCTTCATTTCGTCGAAAACGTTCACTGGAGAATTTCAATTTGATTTGGTTAACGTCTTTCTATCAGAATGGAATAAGGAATAAATGTAATAAAGAAATAAAAAGAATCGTTAATTGTAATTATTTCATTAAATGTATATTTTCCAGATAACGTTTTGTTTATATTGAACAAATTTACACTCAGTGAACATAAATACGTACTGTGTATTTTACATTGATTTATTGTATCATTTAAGTCGATTTTTCGAAAAATATCGTATCTTGCACAGATGCTGATAAAATTATTTACTTATTATAAAATGAATAATTTTTTTATGTTATTATTGTAAAAATATGTAGCCATCCAAATGTGACGCCTAGATATGTGTTTTATTGAAAAAAGGATGTGTAGAGTTTGTTTTTAATAAAACACAAATCTAGGCGTCACATTTAGATGACTCTATATTTTACGATATGTATATATATATATATATATATATATATATATATATATAGAGAGAGAGAGAGAGAGAGAGAGAGAGAGAGAACTTAAAATGAAGAAAGTTCTCTTTATTTTCTTTGATTTAACACTAGGTTTACGGGACGCGTCATTTTGACACATTTCGAATTTCATGAGGGAATTTAGAGAAACCGTTTACATTTTTCTTCTACCACTTGTACTGACTTTTATTCATTTAACGAGACAAATAAAATAGGGAAATTAATTTTCTTCAAAACTGTCTAATTTAGAAATTATGTATGTGGTATACCTATCTTTACGGTACGCGTCAATTTGACACAATCGTAAAATAACCATTAATGCTAGTTGGGAAACCTTGATCTGATATAGAAAAGGTAATTTAGTATGTTCAGGAAGCATATGAAGCAAAGTCACTAAAAGATTTTTATTTATGATCCAAGAAATGGGGACCCGCTTTCTTCTCGAGCACAATGCCTAGAGATCAATTTACGCAAATTCTTCGATTCATATGATTTGATAAAAGAACAGAACGATCCGAACGTTTACGTACAGATAAATTTGCATTGATATCTAAAATATGGAACAAATTTATACATAATAGTCAATCCTGTTATAAACCTCACGAAAATATTTCAATAGACGAGCAACTGTTCCCTACGAAAGTCCGATGCAGATTCATGCAATATATGCCAAATAAGCCACATAAATTTGGCATGAAGTTTTGGTTGGCAGTAGATGTAAATTCAAAATATCTAAAAAAATGGTTTCCCTAATCTGGGTAAATATGAAACGCAAACTTCAACACTTTTGGGCGGACTTTGTAGTTTTAAAGTTAGCCGAATCATATTTACATCAAGGCAGGAATATAACAACTGATCATTTTTTTACCAGTATATATGTGTAAAAGATATGTGGAATAAATGTAATGTTATATAATGTTAAATATTATAAATTTTATATAAATGTATATCTTATAGTTTCATTTATAAGTTAATATTATACAATTGTTGTTTTTTAAAGAAAATGTATGATTTTGTTCATGCGTCAAATTGACCCTCGTCCGTAAAGATAGGTATACATGAAACGTCCGTAAACCTAGTGTTAAACTAGTAAAATAATTATGTATAATTATCTTTAAGGTACGTCATATGAACGCTGATATGAAAATGACTATAAGAAATAGTCGAGATAAATCGTTTCCGATTATGTGTATTCGTTTTAATCCAATGAAGTCCGATCAATTTTTCGTATCAAGCTCATGTGGAGCAGTTTTTATGGCTTCAACTACTGTGACAGGATATGTACGCTTCATTGAAGGTAAGAAATATTTCGTTTAGAAATAACTATATATTTATAGATTTCATTGAAAACAATTTTGATTTTAATTTTTGAACATATATTAATTAAAAGTCGATTTTCGAAGACGTTTAAAGAGATTTGTAAAAATAATTATATAAAGTAACAAGTTTATTATCACTATTGAGAAAGTTTTATGAGTTGGTGTTCTAAAAATAACAATAATTGTTAAATAAGTTATGAATTGTATTTTTTTTAATAAAGAAAAAAATATGAATTACATTTTTATTGCATTACAAAATACCAATATTTTTTTTTAAAAAAAAGACTATAACATTGGTTATTAATTATAACATGTTACAAAAAAAACTCTTGTGTATTATTAAGTATTTTTTAAATTAGCTTTTTCGGATTTTCTTTACATACGTGTAAAATTAAAATATTAAGTATTGTATCTGCAAATATAAAAATAAAATTAGCAGATTATATATGGTCATCCAAATGTGACGCCTAGATTTGTGTTTTATTAAAAAGAAAAAAGAAACTATACACATGTTCCTATATACACCACCCTATACACATGTTTATTTTTAATAAAACACGAATCTAGGTATCACATTTGGATAACCATATATTAAAGAAGTGATTTTTAATGTAAAATTGAATTTTAAGTGCCATTTATAAATTATTAAATATATTCTTAAAGTTTTTCATCAGGATTCAAAACTTATTGAATAAAAAACATAACTTATTGAATTATTTAATTTCAAAGATAATTTCATTCTTGTTTTTTATTCTTTAAGCTAATTTTTGATATATTGTATATTCCCGTTTCACATAGTATAATATAAATGTAAGTATTGATCACCATGATTTTAAAAAATGATTTTATTTTAATTATATTTCTATGGAATTTCTACTTCTGAATTTTTATTATTAGGTTGTGTAATATAAAAAGTCGGATTTCTCTTTTATTTTAAATTAAAAAATCCAACATTTCATATTACATAACCTAATATGATGTGTTATATATAACAAAGATTATTTAAAAAATTAATTGAAACTTTTTTTAAAAAACCTTTTTTTTATTAAAAAATGTTCGTTATTATTATAGGATTTAATGAATGTTAATTATTGTTTTTATTCGTATTTTTAGTTTATATCAATTTATTTATAGAGTTTTCAATTATTTCGAAGAATATCAATGCATTAACCTATTTTAAAAATGTATTTACAAGTATTTTTTTATATTTACTTAATTATGTATATATATATATATATATATATACAATCATACAATTATTATCATCATCATCATTATCAGTTACTTTTTATTCAGTGCTGAATAAAGGACTCTCTAAAAACTTTTCATTCTGAGCAATCTAGTACCTCTCGCTTTCATTACATTTTGACGAATTTTTTTATGACTATATCCCATCACTTGAAGAATTTCTTTTGGGGCCTTTATATATATATATATATATATATATATATATATACGATGGTCGTTTGATAAGTATGCTAAAAAAGTAAGAAAAACTAAATTGAAAAATTTATTCAAATTAATTAATTAAATTAAACAATAAATAAATTTACCATACTTATCAAACTACCCTTGTATATATATATATATATATATATATATATATATATATATATATATATATATATATATATATATATATATATATATATATATATATATAGATATATATATATATATATATATATATATCGACTGGGTAGTACAGTGGTTAGCATCACCGCGTGTCATGCGGGAGATTGCGTTCGATTCCCAGTCGGAGAGTCCCTCGTTTTCAAGTCGAGGGTTGAGCATGAAGGCCGACAACCTCATCTTGTAAAAAAATAACTGTCGAGAAGGGAGTAAACCCCGAATAAAAAAATCTTCACCAATCCGCCTGGTCAGCGTGGTGAATATGACCAAATACCAATGAATGGTAGCATTCATTGTGGCTTTCGTCCAGTAGTGGACTGATGTGGGCGTTAAGATGATTATATATATATTATGTTGTCAAGTATCTCCCTTCCGCTTTTTTGCTCTTTATTCAATGCTTTATAAAAAGTGTTACAGTGATCGGATTTAGTTCAAATATGCGCCGTTTTGTTCGATAATCTGGTTCCATCTAGACGGCAACTTCATAATACCCCTCTTGTAGAACCCTCCCTCCTTATTTGCGAAGAACTCGGACAGCCACTTTTCACAAGCCTCTTTTGAGGCCAACTTTACACCACCAAGGGCGTTCGCCATGGACAGGAACAGGTGGTAATCACTTGGCGCTATGTCCGGGCTATATGGTGGATGCGATAAAACCTCCCATCCGAGCTCCCGTAGCTTCTGACGAGTCACCAAAGATGTGTGTGGCCTGGCATTGTCCTGGTGGAACACTACACCCTTCCTCTTGGCCAATTCTGGACGTTTCTGGTCGATCGCCTGCTTCAAGCGGTCCAGTTGTTCGCAGTAGATGGTAGAATTAAGCGTCTGGCCATATGGGAGCAGCTCATAGTGGATGATTCCTTTGCAATCCCACCAAACGCACAGCAAAACCTTCCTAGCCGTCAATCCCGGCTTGGCCACTGTTTGGAACGATTCACCGGCCTTCGACCACGACCGTTTTCGCTTAATATTGTCGTATGTGATCCATTTTTCGTCGCCAGTCACCATCCGCTTCAAAAATGGGTCGAGTTCGTTCCGTTTCAGCAGCATATCGCAGACGTTGATTCGGTCCAGAAGGTTTTTTTGCGTCAAATCATGCGGCACCCAAACATCAAGCTTTTTTTTGTATCCAGCCTTCTGCAGATGGTTTAAAATGGTTTGGTGACTAACTGCCATCTCCTGGGCGATGTCACGAGATGTCACATGCCGGTCTAACTCGATGATTTCCATGATTTGATCGGTATTCGTCGTCACAGGTCTTCCGCCGGCTGGCTTATCCATGGTGTCGTTTTCACCGGCTCTGAATCGTCGAAACCATTCCTCCGCGGTTCGAAGTGATAGAGAGATACCATCCCCCAAAACACTATTAATCTCACGGAACGTTTCTCTAGCGGATTTATCTTTAACGAAGAAAAACTTCAAAATAGCGCGAACTTCGGCGTTAGTGAACTCCATGTTTACACGTCTATAACTTTTGAACGCAGTATCCAAACTAATCATGCATAGCGTCGTTTTGTAGGTTATGTAAAGACCTTTCAAATGATGTATAGTGTTGCCCAATACGAGCTCTGTAACGCTTTGTACATAGCCGCGAAATTCAAAAGACAAAAAGGCGGAAGGGAGATATTTGACAACCTATTATATATATATATATATATATATATATAAAGATAGATAAATGGATCTTAAAAAAATCCTTGTCTAATAGATGTCCCCTGTTCTTGTTATATAATTAGTCTATTTTCGTTTTAAAATTCTGACTTTTGCCATAACATCTGCATTTTTCTGACCCATTTGGTTCTCTTTATATCTTTTCGTATTATTCTTAACGATATATACTCGTATATATATTTCTATATACAACTTATTAAATTTTCATAGAATTGTAATACTTATATATTTTTAATCTAAAATACTTATCTTTGTAATAGGTGTTATTTTTTTTAATTTTAAAATTTATTGCACACATACATACACAAACACACACACACACACACACACACACACACATATATATATATATATATATATATATATATATACAACATTCATTTCTTATCACAAACTTTTCTAAAATTTAAAATATCCTCTTATTATTGTAAATAGTTTAAAATTCAAATCAGAAAAAAGTTTCTTAAAGCAATCTCCCTTAAATGAGTTTGAATAAATAACGACATTGATATCAGTGCAAAAATTGATTAGGACACTTATAATAATCCTATTAAAACAGGTCGCTAAGAAGATGACGTGTCGACAATGCTATATTTCGAATACGTTGAAAAACATTTTTAATTAAGCTGTCAGAAGTGCTGTTATTCATAATGGCGACCTCCTAGAGGTAGCATCGTAGCATATTTTTTATTTCAATCAATATTCACCGTAGGCACTATTGTTAGAAGTTTTCTTATAGCGCATAATAAGTTGAATTTAACTTTTAATTCAATTTTAAACCACCGTCGACGAAAGTCTGAAGCACTTGCACGGTGATCTTTACTGACATTGTTGCGCGATGAAATTTCAGAATTATGTAAATTTTGTTGGAAATTTTGTATTTTTTATATTAGAATGTGAAGTTGAATTGAATATATTTATATTTCAACTGTATAAACGAGTTCTTAAATATTTACCCAAGAAAAGTTATTTTAATCCAAATTTATTACCGTATTGTTGAATTTATGATGAATTATTTATATTTGTATAACGATTTTTGGAATAAAATATAAAAAATAAATATATAACATATTTCGCTACGACTTACTGATTTGAGTGAATTCCGTTAATTCATGTGGTACCCATTTGTCTAATTTTTTTTTATTTTTTCTATTTGAGCTCAATAACAGGAGATTGTCATGGGTGAAACTTCAAGATGTACAATGAGTTCTCGTATTATAGTCTCAGGATTATCTTAGATAATTTCTTTTAATCTGTTATTATTTAGAGCGGATGTGGATTTTCCGCAAGGATCATTTTTAAAAACTCCGATTACTAGTTTGAAATTTCTAAAATCATCTTTGTATTGTTCATTAATTAACAATTCATCCTTTGAATACTGAATTGATTTTTCTCTCTGTTTCGACTACACTATGCCCCAAGTTAAATTCGTATAAAAATAGTTTGCTTTTGCTCCACAGACAATATATTTTCGAGAGTTGATAAAAAAGAAACACTTGTTGAAATACCAAGTGAATTCTAACAGCACTACAAGTGAAGTATTCACTTTTATAGTAAACAATGACAAAACAGGAATAAACTTGTAAAAAATCCTCTTGCTTTTGTGTAAAATAAAATAGTCAAAATCGGACATGTCATGTGGTATAATCCAATATTATAAAGTGTAGAAAAATTACTTAACTTGTTCGCTACCAGGGCTTCAGGAAAAAACCGCCACCACAGCCCAGACGTTTTAATATTTAAATATGATACCAAATTGTCATTAATTTTTGTACGATGTATTTATAACGTTCTAAATGAGTGAAATTAGCAATTTTACAAACCGACACACAATAGATAGTAAATTCTTTTTGCAGCCCACGCGTCACATATACGAAGGTCATTTGATAAGTATGGTAAATATTATGGTAAATTCTATGGTAAATTTTATAGTAATATTTTTTTGAAAAATTTTTGGAAATTTTTTTTGGAAAATTTATAAATAAACAATAATTGTTTATTTATAAATTTTATATAATACAACTAAAAATATTCCAAAGTCGATTTTTCGTAATTCAAACCCAAACCTTTAAATATTATATTTCAATGTATAAATAAATGGAGTCATTGCACTATCAACAACAAACGGCTCAATTTGTTATTAACGAAATTGATATAAATCTATTTAAAATTAAATGTATATACATAATGTTATAAAAATAAAAACACTACATACTGTATATTGGAATACGTGTCAATAACCTTAATTTCGCACTATATACTGAATATTGGCATACATGCCAATTACCTTTCGTGTTGTTTGATAAATTTTTAAATACCACGAGAATTTAATTTACTGTTATTTGTATGATTATTTAATTATTTTTACATAATAAAATTTAACAAGTTTATAAACATAGTTTTAAAAACATAATCCGAATTTATTAATGTTTGCCAATATTTTTTAATTCATTCAAACATATTCGTATATATATATATATATATATATATATATATATATATATATATATATATATATTCGTGACGCCCAGATCTTGTAAAAAAATGTAATTATCGGCAGACCAATAACATCCTGTATCTATTTTATTGTTTTTAACATAATTCATCTGTTTGCGGCACAATTTGGTACAAACAGTTATCATAAACTGATAATGAACATCCGATACACATTTGTGACGCTGGGCTGAGGTAAGAAAATCGGGTTGTCACATATGTGTGACGCTGGTAGCGGACGAGTTAATATTGTTTATTTATAACAACAATAAGTGTTTTATTATAACATTTTAATTAACTATCTTAAAAATCTGAATTGGCTATATTACCAAACTTATTTACATTTCAGTTTTTTTTTTACTAAAAATAGTACATATATAAAAGAATAGTTTTATTTTATAATATTTTAAATAATAGTAGATTCTTATACCTTAATTGAATATAAAATATTTACTATTTTATACTAATAAAATTTTACTTATGTAAGATAAAAGAACTATTTTTTGCAGAATTGATTAAAGACTTAAATGGATAATGTAATATTACGAGATATCTTTTTCAATAAAACAATCTATTTTAGTTCGTTCAGTTTTTTTATTTGTGCTATCAAAGTAGTATTAAATGGATTTAATGAAATTCTATTAATACTTCTTACGTGAATTTTATATTTATTACTTCTTACGCTTGAAAGTTTTATTTTAACATAATTTATTTGTTATTTTCTTAAATTTATTTTCTAGTCTATTTTGTTTCCTAATATTATTTTAATTAACATGGTTTTATTTCCTTAAAATATTTTGTTACTT
Source organism: Neoneuromus ignobilis (assembly GCA_029203775.1). Classification (NCBI taxonomy): domain Eukaryota; kingdom Metazoa; phylum Arthropoda; class Insecta; order Megaloptera; family Corydalidae; genus Neoneuromus; species Neoneuromus ignobilis. The sequence continues at coordinate 47,859,780 of CP092090.1, forward strand.
CTTAAAATTATCATTTTTTAAAAAACAAGATATTTGTGTTTCTTTTACAAAAAAATACAACGCCTAAATTCATTATAAAGTATAAAACATTAATAATTGTGTTTGAAAATGATTTTTTGAAGTATTCAAGTATAAGTTATTTAGTTAATTGAGGCTTTTGAAGTAATTATATACAATTTTAAAACGAATGAGTTATACATTCGAATATCTTATTAATAAAAACAATTTTATTGAATGATTAATTACACGAAATGATAAAAGCTATCATAAATGATAAATCTTTCTTTTCGAAGAATATCCCAACGAGATTCTGTCGTTTGATATAAATAATAGCTGCGAGACAATGGTAACAGGCGGAAAAGATGCAACAATTCGAATTTATGATATGGAAACTGGGAAGGTATGTTATATTATATTTTATAGTTACATTGTAGTAAGATTTTTTTTCTAAAACAATAAAATAAAATGTAAATATCGTGATAAATTGAATTCATAGTAGTTTGAAATCTTTAATTTATTTTTTATAAATTTTATTTTATACTACTATGTAATTTTTGAAAAGTCGAATAAGATTTCCTTATTAAGATTTTCATTGCGATTTTTAACGAGTTGTGATATGAAGACTATGTAAATATCGTGTGTTAAAAAATATTAAATTATATAAAAGCTAATTTAATACTTTATTTTATTAAAATTGATATAAAATATTTTTTAGCTTCTAAATAGATACGACACAGAAAAAGCACCTCTTAATATAGAGCAATCGAAGTATCATCGTATGCGAATTTATAGTATTCGGTTTCGAGAATATAACAATGAACTTTTTCTATCTGGTGGATGGGATGATACTGTAAAGGTACGTGTTTAAAATTTTGATTGAAAAAAATACACCCATACACTTACATAAGGTGTATCTACAAGATAAAATTTAGAGTGAAATGTAAATATATGTATGCATATATATATATATGTGTGTGTGTGTGTGTGTATGTATTATGTGTGTGTGTAAAGGAGCTGTATGTGTATACAGCATACTTACAAACATAAATAAATTAGTAGTACGATAATCTGTAAAAAAATGAATGCTTAAAATTTGAATGTTTCGATTGACCAAATATAAAAAAGTAACAAATAGAAATACAAAAAGTTTATTTATTAGGATAATATAGGATAATAAACATATACAAAAGAAGAAAAATTAAATGAGAGAAAATATAACCCATTTTCAATTTGACAAAATTTACATTTCAAGCTGTTTTTCTCAAAAGTACTTGTAATTTTAGTTTATTTGGTATTTTTTTTATAAAAAGGCTTCTCTTTTATATGCCTTAAAAATATTGTCACTGAATGGTAAACAGTTTTACTTAATTTAATGAATAAATATTTACAAAAAAAATAGTTCCTTCGTATCTAAGATGTAAATTCAAAATCAAAAATATCTTCTTTTTTTGTATGATAAAAATGAAGACATTCTGATATTTTTTTACATGGTTAGAATTTTTTTAAGGTTAGAATCAGAAAATTTGTAGAGCATTACTTACTTTCTCTATAATATAAATTAATTAATTATTTCAGTACCTCAATATTTTATAAAAATTTTAAATAATCACTTATTGTTTATCGTGTATGTTTATATACATTTGGATGTTTACTATGTGGATATCATATTTCATAACGTAATGCTTTGACAATAATAAAATAGCAATCGAAATGTATATTAACAAGTAAAGTGAACAATAAATTATTGTTCACTTTACTTGTTAATATACATTTAACAACAAGTTATTGAACACTGTTGTAAAAAATTGTGATTAGAGCAAATTATTTTTTTAAGTGATTTTCTAAAAAAACTAATATTTTTCTAATATTATCAATATAAAAATTTATATAGGGTGATCCAAATAAAACTAAAGAATAGAAAAAAAATAGTAAATGGTAGTAGGCAAGTGAATGCATGTCTAAACTTTTCATTTGTAGAATTTCCTTGTGTTTTCATTACTTTGTCCATCTTATAGCTATATTTCTCGAAATTCAAACTATATTACTTCAAAGTGGAAGAAAAATTTTTAAAAGGATGTTTTTTGAAAAAATTGTGATATTTTTAAATATCCATAATTTTAATATTAAAATAAAGAAATAATAATTAATAACCAATAACCGCTAAAAACCTGATTCTATAATTTTGTAATGATTAGTACTAAATTATAGATTTTATGATGCATAGTTTATGTTCTGGTGATAATAGCATGGTTATTGAAATAATTATTATGGAATATAATAAATAATGAATGATAAAACATTTTTATAAAATTTTGTGGTGTTGAAGTAAATGATTAATTCGCATGAAAGTGGATTAGGGACAGTTCCAAACAAATAGTGATAATATGTAACTAACTGATAAGTACATAATAAATAACCATGATTACACATAATTTAAAAAAAATATTAAATAAAAATAAAATATTTAAAAGTCCCACTTTTTTATTAATAACTAGTGATATAATTATATTAATTTAATAATAAATAATGATGTCTGAAAAACGAGAACAGTGATAAAAATTCGTGTAATTTTCTTTAATGTTTATAGTAAGTATAAACAATTCTATAAAAGAGGTATTTTAATAGAAAATCGAGATTTTTTGATATATTATTGCATGATAATAACATTAAATTAATTCTATTATTAGACAAAATTATTTTATAAGATAATCATTTCATATTTTTTACAAAAAAAAATAAAATTCAGTTCAATTGATATTCTAAATAATAGAAATTCTTTTGTACATTTTTAAAAAATGCAAATGTATGAAACATTTATATTAAAACTCGTTTGAAATACTGTTTTTATTTAACTTCTTCAGACATATCCGATTCATTGTAATGGCACATACACGACAATTCTTAGAGATGCAATCTCAAAGTGCATTTCCAGTGTCGTTTCTTTGCACTTTGTACATTGTCCCAAGAGTTCATTTTATTTGCTCTTACAGTAAAAATCTCAATAAACAATACATATACATACATTCTTTATCACCCTATACTTTTATTTGTTCTTTCTTATATTATATTTTCTGAGTATAGTGAATTTATTGTTTAATTTATGTAAATGGAAGAGAAACTTGGAATCATTTTAAACAATATAATGCATTTATTGTTTATTTCTGAAATATGCGCATCAATCATATCTAATGTTAAAAATAGTTCCGAGATTTTAATGGTCGATATAAGTAATAATATTAGGTCTACCGAAAAGTTCTGTCCACTTTACAAAATAAAAACATGTCGGGAAAAAAGTATTTACTTTTATTTATTTTTTTTTTGTTATAAACTTCTACAAAAAACTCAAATCGGAATTTATTTTAAGCTATAAATACATGTTTAATTAATTTGGAATTAACACAATTGAGTTTTACACATTTCTTAATAACACAAAATTTTATACAAATATTTAATAATAATTTATTATTTACTTTTTTGTTTATATGCATTTCAATAACTACACAATCATCTACAGATTAAAAAATTACGAAATCTATACATAGAGTTTTTAATCTTAATTTTGTATATATTAGGTCCCCCACAAATTTTTATTCATTTGGCGCACTATTATTTTAAGTACGTAAAAGTGTTTTAATAAAAGATATACGACTCATTATTTTTATCGTTAAATATGATCATACAAATGTGATGTCTAGATTTGTGTTTTATTAAAAAGAAACATGTGTATAGTTTGTTTTGTTTCTTTTTAATAAAACACAAATCTAGGCATCACATTTGGATGACCCCATATTTATGCATTATTTATATATTTTACTATTTATTTTACTATGGCAAATTCACTTTAACAAAAATAAATTATCGTAATAACATCACAGATATAAAAGTATTCAATAATTACTTATTTTTTACTTTATTTGTTTATGAATTTATTTTTATTTTAATGACCTTGCTATAATTTTCAGAGTTCTGTATTATAAAATTTGGAAATCGCTGTTATAAAATCTCTAAATTTTATAATAGAGCGTTCTGATGAAGATAGTATGACCATAGAAATGCATATCAGTTTATTAAATAATATTTACTTATTAGTAAAAAAATATTGAATTTTTTTATAATATCTTGTGTTAAGTTGGTTAGTGATTTTCGATATACTGATGCAATTTAATATTTATTAACTATGATTAAATTAGCTTTTCATATCAATTTTTTAAAAGTATAATTTTAATAATTTTTTTTTAATACAAGGATATTTTAAAAATCAAGTTTATTATAAAGTTTTAAATAGTTATTTATAAAGAGTGAAATATTTAAAAATATTATTTCTAGTTACAACCATAATATATTAAATAAATAACAAAGAACTGATTTACTTTTTATTACATTTTTTTTTCGTTTTTCTTTTACAATAATTCTTTATGAATATTTCACAAGTTCACATCCACTCGTTACGAGAAACATTATGAAAAAGCTGCGTTACACGATCACAGAATTTCACTTTGAAATTCTCAGCGCATTAATTAAAACGAATTGAAATAAAGAGACTGTAGGTTTCTTTTAATGTGTATGGAAACAAATTGGAACGTTTAAGTAACGCGAATGCTCGAACAATTCTAATAGAAATTCCGACATGGACTGTTTGTAAGACGAATGTCAATTACGCGCACTTTTTCCTTTAAATGAATGAGAAACGAGAGGAATACGTAACTCATTTAAAGAATTTTATACATAAAAGATTTTTCGATAATAACAAAAACTATTAACGTCCAAACTTTTAATTTATGCAATTCAAAAACACAATCGAAAAGAAAATTGTATAAAATAAAATTCTATATTGTATTTTGTTTCATTTCGAATGAAATTTTTTTTTATAAAGGTTAAAAATGTTAATTTCGTATAATTATTTTTAAATATTTAATTCATATTTTATTAGTTATTAGAATTATCAAAATATTTATCTCAAATTGTCGAGTTGAAAATAGCAAAAAAGGAAAATATAACACTTTTTTTGTCCTATTTCAACAAAACGTATAAATGGAATAATATATTATATTTACTAGAAAACGTTTTTCTTGTAATACAAAAAACTGTCATAACAAGTTTCCTTAAGAGACCTTGACCCATTTTTTTAACAGACAAACATCCGGTTTTTATTCGAAACTATCTTTGAAAAATATTACCACGCAATTTGAACGCATATACGCACATGTGTACAAAAAAAGCATACACATAATGTTCAATTTTGTGTCAGAGACGCGTTCTCGATGTTTTTGGATGCGAACACACGGTTCCTATGTTATTATTACATTACAAATTTTACGGCAGACGACGCAATGGATGTTCGTTGAATTGCGGCAGCTATCAACAGATTTTAATGTTGCGTCGGTTGGTGACTCGCTTGTAGGATGTAACACTTTACAGAAGGCGAGATGGTAATATACGGAATCCGTTTCGAAATATTATCGCTACGGTGGGGATTGTTGAAAAGTTTTCGTTCACTGTACGAAGGAGATACATAAAGGAACAGCCATTTATATAAATTGTAGTTTTATGTTTTGTGATTATATGTTTATTGACGTTAGACTTGGAGTTTGTTTAAGAAGAATGGTCTATTTAAGGACATATTTATAACTCTGATTACGTCTGAGTTTATTTTACAGTTACAATAGTATACGACTTGACATTTTTAATAAATGACACTGAGAAAATGAGTTTTTTTTATTAAAAGTAAATATCAGATTTTATAAAAAGTAATTGGTAATTTTGATTTAATTGACAGATTAATATAAAAAATATATAAAGATAATTTCATATTTTAAAACTTGTTAATTAATTAAAGTGCATTTTTTTATTACAAATTAATTATACTTCAATACTACAAGATTTAATAAAAGGATTAAGGGGGTATTCTAGTCTAGACGCATGAATTTTAGGTGTTTTTTGGGCGCTATAAAAATAAATATTTTTACTATCCATTTCTTCATCAGTTATTTATTGACATTTTAAAAGTATAAAAAAGTATTATTAAAAACAAAAAACTCAAGATTGAAAAAGGTACAGACTGGTAAAGTGGGAGCTCGAAAAAAAAGGTGTCTTCTGGTTGACGTGGTTCCAATCCTTCCGGTCAGATGAAACAAAATTTTTTTTGAAATTATTGAAAAAGAAGGTTGTAGTAGTATCCCCGCCTTATGGAAATTTAAAAAAAAAATTCGCAAAATAGCGGCAATGTGAAAAACAGTCATTTTTTGCCCTATTTTTTCAACTTTCGGAATTTTTTAAAAATAGTAATAAACAAAATTTTAAAAAAATTCTAGGCGGTGACAATCAATGTTATATTAAGAAGCTCTGTACCAAATTTCAAGTAAATCGGTCCATTAGAACTTGAGATATCACGTCAACCGTGTCGAAAAAAGTAGTTTCGAGAAAAACGCGTTTAAAGTTGATTCGTTCCGGCCAGACCAGATTGGTTGGCGCGTCACAAAAATAGTTATAACTCCGAAAATAATTCGAATTTCGAAAAATCCTCTTAAGGACATATTCTTAAAGGTTTAAACTTTGTAAATATGCAAAAAATTGATTTTTTCTAAATTCTAGACTAGAATACCCTCTTAAGTAATCATTTATTTGATACTTTTATTTCAATGATTATTTCATCATTTTCAGAAAATTATATCATCATCATCATCCAACTTTTTCTATCCAATGCTTGATGAAAACATCACTCAAAATTTTTCGCTTCAACCGATTCAATACCTTGTTCTCCCAATTTATTCTGATGAATTTCTTTATCTTTCTACCTTATCTATTCAGGTTTTTTCCTGGTCCTTTTTATATATCTAAGTTCATAATAAATAACTTCGCTTGTTATTTTTCCCAGATTGCAATTTGATGCCCAAACATGAAACAAGAAGTCCTAGAAAAAATCATTTGATGATATATGGCGGTAGTCGGAATATGTTACACACCCCCAGGTACATCCATGAATATAAGTTCTCAATATCAGATGACGTACAACATCAAAGCTCAAAAAAAAAACTTCGCCTTTTAGTGGCCCCATCTTCTTACTATATGACTGGTTCATTTCCATTTTAACCTTTTCACTTTTGCCGCAATAATCATAATTTTTGTTTTCTTTCTGATCCATTTATTTCTCTTCTTTATTTTCATGTTATTTCCCATATATATGTTGGCAATTTTTTCTGCGTTATCCGAAGCCATTGAATTATTCTAGTATTCAAGAACCATGTTTAACCGTTGCAAGTAAAAAAAGGTAGGTTGCATTGATTGCAAACTTTTCTTTTTAAATATCAGGAAGATTCATCCCCCACTTACTTCGCCAATCGACCTCAAACCTTGCTTCTGTTTAATAATGCACAGAGCATCATTAATTTATTTCATATAATTTGTACTTTGGTAATTCTCGAAAAACTTTGAAATTTTCAAATTACGCCGGAACACTATTATTTTTTGAATAGAGAGATATAGAAATATTAGATTTCATAATACAATTTTTTTTTAAAAAAAATATGACGCCATTCAATTTTTACTTTCATCAATAGATGTGCTTTTATTGTTAATAAGTTGTTTCAGATATGCATAGTTTTCAAATTCTTCTATTTCTTTTCTTTTTAGATCAATTTTTTTATTGATCTAAAAATTTATTGAATTTCGTCGAGGTTTATCATAACATTTATCTTTTGACTTTCTTTCTCCAATTCGTATATATATATATATATATATATATATATATATATATGTGTGTGTGTGTCTGTGTGTGTGTAAACTGGCACCGAGAAAATAAAATTAAGAAATGAACTCGAAAAGCTTCAAAATTAAAAAAATATTACATCTGTGAGTAATTTTTATAATTTTTTAAATAATTTCTATTAACGGATTAATAGAATTCAGCTAAATTTGAATTAATATAGAGCTTTTTTTTAATAATTATTATTATATTTAAAATTATAATCACTTAATTTAAATGTAATTTTTTATATTATTACAATATGATCATGTCTAATTTTACAATATTATTATTACAATATAATCATGTCTAATTTTGTAAATCTTAAGTTAGGAAAATGGGTAAAAAGAATATTTATTGAAGGAAGAAAAATTTAAATTTAAAATAGAAAATTAATTTTTTCTCCAAAAATTAAATTAATTTTATATTTGTTTAGAAAATTTTTAAATTTTATTCAAATTACATTTGTATCAAATAATAATCGAGTTGTATTATTTTTATTGTATTTTTAAAAATATAACAAAATATAAGGAAAGGCTAATACAATTATACTATATTATATATATATATATATATATATATATTTAAATATAATAAAAATAAAGTATTATATAAGAAAATAATATGATTCTTAGAACGTATGTATACAAGATAAATTCTGATCAGTAAAGAAAACGTGCAATGTTTTCTTTCTAATTTATTAATATTATTCTTCTAATAATATTACACAACTGAAAGATAATCGTGAATTTTATACATTTTCTCATCAGTACTTCGAAAATAATTACAGTACAATACGCTAGAAAATTAAACAACATCAAAAGCTTACGCCATTCTTTTATTATTATTGGACTTCGTTGAGCGTTTCTATCGTATTTTAACGTAGTTACAGCTTTCGTTTGACAAAACACAGCTAATGACGACAATGTTCTCTCCTTTATTTTTAGATGTGGGACTACAGGGTGGCTGAAGGATGTGTAATGAACATTCTGGGACCACACATTTGCGGAGATGGAATCGACTTGAAGGTAATGATGATTGCTTTATACAATATGTTATTCATCCAAAAATAAATATTGTTTATCGTGTATTTGTATACACGTATATATATATATATATATATATATATATATATATATATATATATATATAAATAGGGTGGTTAAAATGAGACTGGTTTAAACATATAATAACTTGCTTACTATAATTTACTTTTTTTAATATCCTTCAGTCTTATTTGGGACATTACACACACATAAAATGATTCAAGTGAGACTTTAGGATGTAAATCGGAACTGAAAGTTACATTTTTTAGTCTTATTGGGGCTTCTCTATATATACAGTTATATATAATTAATAATTAAATACAACGAAAAATATAAAAGATATTTAACATGCATTGAAATTATTGAAACGAATTAAATGACAAACATTTGTCGAGGTAAATAAAATTCATAAAATCATTCACATTCTTGTTTATGAATTATTAAAACACCGAGAATTTTTACAGAGAAATGTAATGTAGCCCTTGTTGTACATATTTATTAGTGAAATTCAGTATTAAACTGTAATTTCAATTTAATATACATAATATTAAATTATAAATGCACGTAGTTTATTTTTAATAATAAAGAGATGAAAATACATTAATTCCATAACTGAGTAATAGTCACTATTTACAATTGTTATTATCTAGAGGAAACTATGAAGACAAACATCTTCCTATTTAAAATTAATAGTACTTCGTCTAGAGTGATGTGAAAATTTCGTTTTTGAATTTTGCCAAAATTTCCCGAGAAGAGAATTACCGAAGTACAAATTTGATGAAATATTTAAATTTACAAAAACTGAAAAAGATAGATTTTTAAACAGACTTTTCAGACATGAAATTTTAATTGTATTGCTATTATATATATATATATATATATATATATATATATATAAATATATATATATATATATATATAAAAAACACACCGTAAATGCATTAACATAGTGTTATAAACAATTTTTTTCATAATATATTTATATTATTAAATAAAAGTAAATTCGGAGATCGACGAACGAAGCGAGAATGGGGCGGAACCCGTCGGTTTATAAATAAATATGAATTGTTTCATGTTTTATATTTAACAGTTATTAATATTTTTAATTTATCAAAATAAAATTTTTGATATATTGTTGAATTATTTTAAATTTTCAGTACGACCAAATTTTATATAAAACCCTTAATTTATTATAGGATAACACGTTATTAACGGCGTCTTGGAGAGCTAGTGATGGTTTACAAACGTGGGATTTGACTACAGGAAAATTAATAGAAACGATAACTCCAATTAACCGTTGTGAAAGTCTAGATGGTGAATATTTATATTGCGCAAAATTTTTTAATGAACAAGCATCACACGACGATTTAATTGCTGTTTGTAGTTCTGGAGTTAAAAATATAGAGGTATTGATTTTTGTCTTTTTTGTTATCAAGTTTTTACTCGTATAAAATATTTTATTATTGATATGTAATAATGATTAGAAATTATTATTTATTGACAATAATAATTATTAGGAGTTATTATTGTTGACATAAAATAAATACAAGTGAATAAATTTCTTAATTTATTTTATATTAAGTCAACTTAACGTAAAAACATTTTTTATTTAATTATATTATATGATGGAAACATATTTTTTTCAATCAAGATTGCATTTTTCATCTTTCTTTAAAAGAACTATAATGTGAAGTAATTTAATTATAATTTTATTACATTTTTATAATTCAGAATTGAAAAATAAATCAGCTTTATTTTTTAATAAAAATATATTCTAATTCATATTTGATAAAATATATTTATATTTAAATATCTCTTCTGATTTATAATAAAAAACACAATATCTTTCATAATTATTATTTCACTATTTTGGTAATACATTTAGAAATTTTCAAAAAAATAAATAAATAAATGATCTGAAAATTATTAAAAATGATAAACTTGTTCGAAATTTACATTTTTAATTTGTTATAGTAAAAAATAGATTATATTTTATTTTTAACTGTTATGATAATAATTTTATGAAAGATGAGTTATTAGAATTTTATAGAATTATATGCAAAATCTTAAATATAGCTAATTAAGTAAATTACAGTTAATAACATTTTTTTTCTAACCAGATATTTTCTTATCCATAACTTTAACGTCGTAGTAATATTTTTCATATATTAGATAATGTAATATAAAATGTCGAATTTCTCTTCGATTTCTAATTAAAAAATCCAACATTTCATATTACACGACTTAATAGAAAGATTATTAATTATTATTATGTTAATAAATTAAATATTACATATTTTCAGAAAATTACAAATAAAAAATTGTAAAGGAATAAAAATTTGATTAAATGATTAAAATCATGAATTGTTGAACACAATCATTTTTTCCCTAAATAGTTCTTATAAATTATTTAACACTTTCTATAATACTTATAACTTTAACTTACTATCTATTATCCTCTACGTTTTAGGTTATAAAAATGGAAACGAAAGAAGTAGTCGGCAGTTTTCGATCAGAGAATGCATCATACACATTATCTTGCCATAAAAATAGAATTGCTTATGGTGGAAAGGATTGCTTTATACGAATTGCTGAGTTCGAATGATCTGATGAACTATATTTATTCTTTTGAAAATAGAGATTATAGAAATATGTTATGGAATTTTTATATCAATATATAAGGTCATACAAATGTGATGCCTAGATTTGCGTTCTATTAAAAAGAAACTATACACATGTTTCCTATACACTTGTTTCTTTTTAATAAAACACACATCTAGACGTCACATTTAAATGACCCTATATAACCATTTTTTTGATATTGAAAATATCTATTTGGAAATTTTTGTGATCGCTTATTTTCTAAATAAATCTAAAAAATAATTTTAAAAAAATAATAAATTACATAGTTTAACAAAAAGTGTTAATTATTAATATGAGATTATATTGGGTTACAAATAAGTAATTGCAATTTTCTTAAATTAAATGACATACGATTTTTTTATTGAATGAAATAATTTTATTCAATAGTGTATTGACCATTTTATTCCACTACTTTTTGATTTTTGAGGTATTTTCATAATTAAAAACTTTTGATTTTTCTAAGCGAAAAACTGATCCAAGTACAATTTGATAGCCTGATTTGAAGTAAAACTTTTTTTAATTTAAAGCAAGGAACGGAATAAATAGTAATCTGATGACGAAAGGTGGATGTGGAATCACATCCCAACCAAACTCCAATAATTTTTGCCAAATGACCAAAAATGTATGTGATCTCATAGAACACAACATCTTTACGATTAACTAATTTGGACTTTTCAGTTGCAATAAATCATTCAATTTGATTAACTGTTGGTTGTACATATTCGAATTGATCGATTGATTCCTTGAAAGTAGTTCAAAAAACACAATTCCTTTATAATCAACAAAATCTTCTTTTGATGAGTTTTGAGCTGGTTTACCAGACTACAACCACGATTTTTTTTTTGCTGAACGTTATTGCAAACAATCCATTATCAGTCGTTTCAAAAATGGATCATTTTCATTTCGTTCCATGAGTGAATCGTAGATATGTATGCGTTTGATGAGATGAATTTATTTAAGTTTTTGTGGTGCCCAAACATCGAGTTTATTAATATAACTAAGTCATTTCAAATGATTTTCAATGCTAGTATGTGATACGCTTAACTTATATGCAATCTCTCGAGTCGTACTACAACGATTTGCTTCAATTAATGCTTTTATTTTGTCATCATCAACTTCAACTAAATGACAATAGCAATGTTCATTTTTAAGTGAAAAATTACCAGAACAAAATTTAGCGAAAAACTTCGGGCACTGACATTTTTAAAACATCCTCACCATACACAGTACATAACTTTGAATGAGCTTATGTTTTTTTTTCTTTATAGAAATAATAAAGTAAAATATGACGATAATGTTCGTTTTGACTTTCCATTTTAAACTTAATGCCAAACAAACAATTATTAACCAAATCATGCAAAATTTATTTTTAAATCTAGCTTAAACTGTCACCTATCAAATTTCATAATGAATTCGCAGTTTGGAATAAGATTAGATATATTCCATGACAATTAATTATTTGCATAATTAGTTTCACATTGCATAATTAGTTTTTGTAAAAAAATAAAGTTTGAGTTAAAAATTATATTTCACTTTGCCTTAAAAATTATATATTATACCGACATTAATTTCAATCAAAACAATTATTTTTTGTAATAAATTTCCAGATATTTTTCCCAGAAAAGTAATTATATTTAAGTACACAATTAGTAGATTATATCGTTTTTATAAAATAAAATTTCCAATTGTATAATAAATGTATTCAACGTCGACCAAATATGAGTTATTAGATGTATTATATACACTTGCTTCTGTTCTTAAATTTTAATTAAATTCAATTTAATTATGTGTAGATTGAAATTTTAATCATTAATTAAATTTTACGGTAGATGTATACTCTCACGCGGTAGCTGTTAGACTGGTTATCCTCTAAACGTTATTTTATAAAAAGCTTCAAGCGTCATTAAGAAAATATAAAATAAAGAAAAAAGAATATATATATATATATATATATATATATATATATATATGCGTGTGTGTGTGTATGTGTGCTCAAAATAAATAATTCTCTCCATATATGGGAAAACTGTAATTAATTTAGTACAAAAAATATAAGATCTTATATAGGTCATCCAAATGTGACACCTAGATTTGTGTTTTATTAAAAGGAAACAAAAGAAACTATACACATGTTTTCCTATTTTACATATGTTTCTTTGTAATGAAACACAAATGTAGGCGTTACATTTGGACGACCTTATATTACTGTAAATTATCAAAATTTAAAATCAAATCAAATTGTACTGAAGTGGGATGTGTATTTAATATTTATTATAACCGAAATAAATGTGTACATATAGGTAGTTAAAATTAGATATACAACAGAAAAGTATATTTCTTTAGCTTTAATTTTTTTATACAAAAAAGGAATTATTTAGTTTAAAATCTAATATAACACGTTCGTTTTAGAACTGTGGCGAATTCACTTGCACATAAATGATCTATTATTTCAACACCACAAAACATTCAAAAAGGTTTCAATAGTTATTTTCTTTATTTATAACTGATACACATTCCAACGGCAGTTACATTATCATTAAAACGGTGATTTATAATATTTATGAGAAAAGATAATTAAGAATAATAACAAATTATATTAATAATGAAATAAATTTATTTTTTCATGATTGAAACATTTAAAAAAAAGTCTAAACATGAAAATAATTATTTTTGAAATAAATTTTACTTGAATATTTATAATAAATTTATCATTGCAATAAGTCAGATTTTAAATTCCTATATATCAATTAAATTAGTTTTGTAAATAACTTGTTTTAAAAAAAATATCTGTTATTGGTGTCAGTACAACATTTTCACTTTAAAAACTAAGTCAAATTTACACACACACACACACATATATATATATATATATATATTAGGTTGGCAAGTATCTCCCTTCCGCTTTTTTTTTTTTTTTGTACATAGCTGCGAAATTCAAAAGACCAGAAGGCGGAAGGGAGATATTTGCCAACCTAATATATACATATATGGTTTTCCAAAAAGGATATCAGAACTTTGACACATGGTGGCAGCCATGTTTGAATTTTTTTAATATCATTCCGATATTTTAACTCAATATAGCTTCGCAAATTATCACAGAATGTTTAACACTTTAATAACATTTAGAAATTGTAAAAATTTAAATAAACATGCCATTTATTGAATTGTTGAAAAATTTTAAAATAATTTGACTCTACATGATTCAGCAGTGGCTGTAAGACTAAGAAATGTAAGAAATTAGGCCAATATTGCTTCTGTTAGTAAAAAATTCAAAATGAAGCTGGAGATCACGTTACAGTAAATGAAGTGCGTTACTGAATCAAGATAAATGATTTTTTTTCTAAAAATGATTGAAAATGATTGCACGATATGTGGTTTCAACAGGACGGTGCTATGTGTCATATATCTACGGAAACAATAGACTTATTGAAACAAAAGTTTAATGAGCTCATTATTTCACAAAATTGACCAATCAATTGGCCACTAAGATCATGTGATCTAACTCCTTTGGATTATTTTCTGTGGGGTAGTGTGAAATTATTGGTTTAAGCTGATAAACTACAAACTACAGAAGAATAAACATTGAACATGTAATTGGACCACAATTATGTGAAAGAGTGACTAAAAATTGAGCTAAACGAATGTACGAGGGTTGTATGATAAGTATCTGGCCTAGGCTAGACATGGCGCTGCTAGTATTTAAAAAGTTATATTTTTCGTAAATATAACCTTTCACAACAATACTGTCAAATTGTCAAGTCGCTGCGTGGTTTAGTTTGTGAATACCAGTCATTTTAATAGAACATCTTTTGTGATTTTACAACAATGGAATAAATTGAATACCGAGTAGTGATAAAATACTTGTTTTTGAAAAAGAAAACAAATGATGAGATTAAAACGCAGTTCAGCGAAGTTTATGGGGATTCTGCATCTTCGTTATCAAGCATAAAATATTGGACAGCCGAATTCAAACGGGGCCATACACGCATTTTTGATGAAGATCGTCCAGGTCGTCCAAATGAGGTTACCACTTCAGAAATAATTGAAAAAATCCACGATATCGTGATAACCGATCGGAGAGTGAAAGTACGTGAGGTTGCTGAGACTGTGGGCATTTCAATTAAACGGGTGCAGAATATTTTAACAACTCATTTGGATATGAAAAAGCTTTCCGCAAGATGGGTGCCGTGATTGCTCACAATTGATAATAAATACACGCGTGTGTCAACTTCAAAAGAATGTTTGGCGATGTTAAAACGCAATCTGAATAATTTTTGACGTCGGTTTATAACTGTTGACGAAACATGGATTCATCACAGCACACCAGACACCAAAAAACAGTCCAAATAGTGGGTTTTCCAAGGCGAATCTGCGCCAAAGAATGCTAAGGCGACTTTATCGGGGAACAAAGTCATTGCTCCAATGTTTTGGGATAATGGCGGCATAATTCACGTCGATTACTTTGAAAAGGGCAAAACGATTAATGGAAAGTATTATATCAACTTATTGGACCATTTCAACCATGCTGTAAAAAAACGTCTGCATTTGGCGAAGAAAAAATCCTCTTCCATCAAGATAATGCACGCGTGCACACTTGCGTCGTCGCCATGGCAAAATTCCTTGAGTTAGGATACGAATTGTTTCCATATTCGCCAGATTTAGCACCCAGCAATTATTTCCTATTTCCAAATATGAAAAAATGGCTCGGCGGAAAAAAATTTGGCTAACGATGAGGTTATTGCTGAAACGAACCCTTATTTTGAAGAGTTGGAGCAATCGTATTTTTTAGAAGAGATACAAAAGATAGAAAAACGTTGGACTAAGTGTATCGAACTGAAAAGTGATTACGTTGAAAAATAAAATAAATTTTACACATAAAAATGTTTTTTCTTGTCAAGGCCAGGTACTTATCATACAAACCTCGTGCTATGTCAATTGAAGTCGTGTTAGTCATATGAGTGAAATTGTGTTCAATCATTAATATAGAATTTGCTTGAAAATAAAAAAATAAATAACTATTTAATAAAATACTTTTTGTTTAATTTCCATTTAAACTTCTGAAGCGCTTATTGGAAAACCCTATATATATCATACATATGTATAATCCTTTGTTATCAGATACAAATGAGTAATAATTCCTATAAGCAACTGTTAAATATAAAAATATATTACGAGCAGTATGTTTTCTATAAAAACGGAAAAAAAATTATTCATAGTAACGCGTATAGCCTGAAGCTTGTACTTCCGCTACGATAAATAGGATTGGCCGTGAACCTTGACCTTTACAACGCGAGCTATTCATCAAAACCGGAATCAATTTAACAGCTATAGCGCACTAGGTATGTATGTATGTACGTATATAATATATATATATATATATATATATATATATATATATATATATATATATACGCCCATCCGTCAAAAGATAAATGCTGTACACAGTTTCAGGGTCGACTCAAACAAAGAACCACCTCGTTCATCTCATTCCATTTGCGCGATTTCACCGTAGTGGAGCTTTGTTTTGGACGCGCGCGCGCTGACGGAGCTTTCTGTTTATCAAAGAAACCTGAGTTAGGATTGCGGCCTCGTAAAATACGAGCGTGCACAGTGACGCGCGATAAAGAAAGTGAGAAGCAAATTCTTTTTTATCGGAGTAATTTTACAAAGATGTCAAGATCGATGTATATCGATTGCGATAATCGATTTCTGAATAAAAGACGACATGGTCTCTAAGCTTCGATTTAAAACTCATATCGATCAATCATTTTATGTGTTCAATTATATTATCTCATTTTAGAGAACTAAAATAAAATATGATGGAAAATGAATTATTAAAATTAAATTATTTTTACTGAGATTTAAATCAAGAGAAGTATTTAATCGTATTATTTTTTTTTAAAAAATATATAATGAGTTATTAAAACAAATTGGATGAGAAATATAATATTTTATGGAAAACCTAGAATTCAAGTTTGAATTAATTAGAATAATAATCATTTTTGCAAAAAATAAATTAGTCTAGCGCACGTTATTACAAAGTATAGAATCAATGAAAATTATAAACAACGAAAATTGACATCATGATTAGTTTTTTTTGTTTAATATATTTTTTTAAAAAAAATTCACAAACATTTATTTATGAGAGAGTAGAATATGTTAATAAATGTTATGAATTTCTTGAAATCAGTGGTATATAAAATTAATTTATACATAACTGCTTTAAAATAATTTTTTGTCAAACAATTTTAAATAATAACGTTCATGTTGATACTAAAATTATATACTGAGAAATTACATATATATATATATATATATATATATAATTTCTCAGTATATATATATATATATATATATATATACAGTAATAACAATAGCCTGTTTTTATTTACTGCTGGATAACGCCTCTTACAAAGTTTTCAACGTCGACCAATCTAACACTTTTATCTTTTATTTCATTCTGACCAATTTTCGTATGTCTCTGTGTTATTTATCTATGTTTTATGAGTGTCTCTTCACTACCTTTGAATCTTCAATCAATCATTTTTCTTGTCCGTCGGTAGTTTTTTTTTCTATTTAACCATTCGATTTCCACTTAAAACTTTTCACTTCTACTTTCTATTTACTAGTCTATTTTCATTTGAAACTCTTAAATATTTGTACTGATGCTGCCGGTTTTTTTCTATCTTTACGTGTTATTCCTGACATTAATCTTTCCATACTTTTTTGTATATAGTTTTCCAATAAGCACTTTAGAAATTTAAATGGAAATAAAACTGAAAATATTTAATTAATTAATTATTTAACTTTAAGCATATTTTATGACATTAATAATGGAATTAGTCCAATTTTTAGTCACTCTTTCATATAATTGTGGTCTAATTTGATGAATTGTATGTTCAATGTTTATTATTAATGCTTCTGTTGTTTAGATCTATCAGCATTAACGAATGATTTCACATAACCCCACAGAAAATAATCTAATGGAGTTAGATCACATGATCTTGGTGGCCAATTGATGGGTCCATTTCGTGAAATAATGGACTCATTAAATATTTGTTTAAATAAGTCTATTCAAGTTTTTACAATTTCTAAGCGTTGTTGAAGTATAAACGTTATAATGAAAAAGGGAAACTATAAAAATAAAGTTATTCTTTATTTGAATCTTTGGGTACAGTATTCATTATTATTATCATTATTGTTATATTGATTATAATTAACTTTGCGTTAATAGAATATAAAAAAAATGTATATAATTTATTAAGTTTATACATATTCATACATGCATATATATATATACATATATATATATATATATATATATATATATATATATATATATATATGAGACATTTTCATGAAAATAAAATGTAACAATTTTAATGTAACGCCTCTGTATAATGTTATATTCTTTGTCAATATTTTTTCGTATTTCCTTGAAATAAAACCGCATACGGTGTTTTTTGTAAGGCCGATTTTTGTTTTAATACAAGCTTTATATTTTCTCTTTAATAAAAAGTAACAATTCATGAGATATTCTCTTTGAATAGAATATTTAGCAGTTTGTTTGCTTTCAGATTGAATATATTAAGCTATTTACGTAGAGGCGTTTATAACCTGTTTCCATATACATATGTTACACAAACAATGTTGATATCTGTTAAAAATAAAACCAGTGTCGTATATGCATATATTCATGTGTATATGTATGTATATATATATATATATATGTATATATATATATATATATATATATATATATATATATATATATATATATATATAAACACTGATGTGGGCGTTATGATGATGATGATATATAATATATATAAACAAGTATATATTGAAAAGAAATCTAGAAGTTGAATTGGAATTGAAAACTTGATATGATATAAAAATCAATAAAGAAAAATATGCGATAAAAACAAATTTGTCTTCAAGAAATAAAATATATAGAGCCATCCAAATGTATGCCTAGATTTTTGTTTTACTAAAAATAAAAAAAAAAAACTATACACATGTTTCACTGTACACATGTTTCTTTTTAATAAAACACAAATCTAGGCGTTACATTTGGATAACACTTTACGTAGGTATTTTTTTAAGCATGATAGAATTTTAAATTAAATCCCTATCGAAAATTCTATCTAATCTAAAAACACCTTATATATGTGTAGATATATATATATATATATATATATGCGTGTGTGTGTGTGTGGTGTGTATGTATATATAAAGGTATGATAAAGATATTTATTAGGTTAGATAGAACTTTTGATAGGGATTCAATTTAAAGTTTTATTACGTTTAAAAAAACACCTATATATATATATATATATATATATATATATATATATGTCAGTATATTTTTATCTACTGGATAAAGGCTTCTCTTAAAATATTCCACTTCCACCAATCTAATGATTTCTCTTTCAGTCTATTATGACGAATTTTTTTATATCACTGTACTATCTATCCAAGTATTTCTTCTTAACTCTTATTATATATTAGGTCTACCGGAAAGTTCTGTCCAATAATATCATCTCAAATTTCAAAGATGAATCATTCTACAGAAATGGAATTCATAAATTACTATCACACTGGGAATAGATAAATAGATATTAATATATTGAAAATGTATTATTTTTTTAATCAAAAACGGACAGAACTTTTCGGTAGGTCTAATATTTAGGTTTACAATAAATAATTTCTCTTGTTCATCAGTGGTCCTCTCTTCTTTGAATATGATAGAACAATTTCCATTTTAGACTTCTTACTTTTGTTACAACATCTAAAATTTTTGCTTTTTTTCTAATTTATTTGGCTCTTTTATGTTTCTTTATGTTGTTGAATTATTTTAGTATTTAAACCATGTTTTACACACACATACACACACACACATAAATATATATATGTATATATATATGTATATATATATATATATATATATACATATATATATATATATATATATATATATATATATATATATATATATATATATATATATATATATATATATATATATATATATATATATATATATATACATATATATATATATATATATATATATATATATATATATGTATATATATATATGTATATATATATATACATATATATATATATATATATATATATATATATATATATATATATATATATATATATACATTTACATTTATAATGCAAAGAACAACATAAAGAGGCTCATTAAAAAACTGACAAAAAATGAAATTTGTTAATTGCAACCACGTAAAACGTAAATTTATTGTATAAAAAATATAGTGTTAAAATAAATCTATAATATTATTCAAGATATATTATAAGAATAATGTACAAGTAATATTATTGTTAGATAATTAAAAAAGAAGACTAATGGAACAATAAAAGTAATATATATGAGGATAAATTAAAAATATGGAAAAATAATAAGCAGTTATTAGTTTAAATTTGAAAACTTTAATAGTAGTAATAGATCAATAATTAAATCTCTGTTTAAGTAAAACATTCTTTTTTAAAAAGTTATATTTTCATTTTGTTTTACTGGCTTCAAATCTATACATTGAGTTAATTAGAAAAAATCAAAAATAAAATAATGTTATCTAGAGTATAATTAAATGAATTGCTACTTTTATTTCTATTTTGATACATTTTTGCTTTTCTTTTTTATCAAGTACTGTATAAAATGAAGTTTTGAATTTTCAGTTCGTTTTTAATGCCCATATACGTGACTTTTAATACTTTTAAAATATTCTATATGAACAAGTTGACAAAATGTACTACTATTTAAATTAATTTTCTACATGAGCTATTTTTTGAGAAATTATATTATAATATTATGAAATCAAAGTTTTATTACAGATATATTTGTATTATGATAGTTGTATTTGAATAAAATTTTCAGGTAATAACAACTATAAAACTATAGAATTACTGAAACTAAATAATTATACTTGTATGATTTTCTATAAAAATCGAAATATACAATTTTTAATAGAAGTGTATTGCACCGAATCGTTTTTAATTATATTTATATATATATATATATATATATATATATATATATATATATATATATAGATGAATAGATAGACAGTTATATGTGTATGTATATATTAGGATGATAGAAAAGTTATATATACATGCTTTAAAAAAACGCTATGTAGCGTTTTTGTAAGCGTAATTTATTGAATTTTTTATTAAGTTGTGTAAAAGGTTTGTTCGAATTTTAATTGGTGGCGTGAGTGTTGTTTTTTTAAATGTCATTTGAAACAGCTGACTCAATTTATATTTTCAAAATGGTATTTCAAAGTACTTTTGTAAAAAAGATGTGTCAGTTTTTTTAATTTTGTGAATTTATTCCTAATTTGAATATGAATGATGAAAAGATCTCTTTTCAGTATATGTTTTTTTATTTACACAATTAAAGAGGAGAGTACAAGTATGATGAAGATGTAGATAAATATAATGTTTGAAGTTGGTATAATAATTTTATGATATTTAATACAAATTTATTGACAAAAGATGATTAATGAAACGTTTAAATCAATTGGTGAGAGTTATAAATAAATCTATAATTATGTAGTATGATAAAAAATATTAATAAATTAATATTTTCTTGTTAGCTAGCTGTAAGTTTTAAGAATTTAGCTATAGTAAGTAATTCAAATAAATTTGTATATAATTTATTAAAATTTGTATGTAACAAACGAACGAAAGCATTGAAAAAATATTAGTCATTGAAAGAAACACAATGTAAATTAAGTATTTGGAAGTAATGAGAAAATATTTTAAAATAAAATTAGTAAACATAATTAAAATTTCCAACAATGTATAATAAAAAAGGGTTCAAATAAAACGAATTACTACTTAATTTTTGTAATAATATTTTTCAATAATTAGTATATACGAAAAAATTACATTATATCCTTTTTTACAAATTAATGACTTCTGATAAGATTTTACAAAATTTTCAATTTTATAAAATATAATCGAATATCGAAGAGTTATATATTATTTTTTTGTTTATGATTAGATACAGAAAATATTGATAAATTAAAAGAAAATTTTAAATATTTCAAAAATTTGTTGAATTTTGGAATAGTATGAATTAAAATATAATAGTTTATTAACAATGTCTGAAAATTGTTAATAAACTACGATCTTTTTGTCATTTTAAACTCACAAAATGACAAAAATATAGATTTGTTTAAATTGTCTCATTTGGGTCTCTCTCTCTCTCTCTCTCTCTCTCTCTATATATATATATATATATATATATATATATATATATATATAAGAAACATCAAGAAAAGATAGAAAGAAATCCAAATAGATCAAAAAGAAAACAAGAATTACAAATGTCATAGAAAAGGTGAGAAGTTTAAAATCATATGGTCATATAGCAAAAAAAGAGGACTACCGATGGACAAGGGAAGTTATTGAGTGGAAACCTAGATACATAAGAAAAAGTAAAAAGAGATCCATAAATAGAACAGAAATAGAAGAAAATTGATTGGAATGTATTTCAAGAGAAAGACATTAGATGGGTCAAAATGTAAAATTTTAGAATTGGTCTTTAATTCATTTTAAGTGAAATTAGTAACTTAAAATGTTTACTAAGTAATATAGGATAATCCGAATGAGACTGAAAAGACATACATTTATTTACTAAATATCATATAATATTCTTTACTACCATTCAGTTTCATTCTATATATTCAATGAATTCAATCCATTTGAAAATGTGATTTGGAAGTGATTTTAATATTAAATAGGCAAATGATTTATTAAAGATAGGCATGAACTTTTGTTAACTTTCACAATTTAACGTTCTTTTAAAATATAATATAGAGATTATTTTTTCTAATTTTTCTAGTAACGAATAATTTGCTATTTATAGAAAACTTTAAATAAATGGAAGCCTAATTTTTATTTCTTAATCTGATTGTATAAACGCACGCAAAACTACAAAATTTTAGTTATAATATCAGGGTTATTATTTTCATATTAAGCTTAGAAAATAATAACCGTCTTTTTGACGATCATATTTTTATTTCATTTTAATAGCTATTTTATTAATATTTGTAACCATTGTATTTGTCATATCTATATCTATGTATATATATATATATATATATATATATATATATATATATATATATATATATATGTATATATATATATATATATATATATATATATAATTTATTTTTAATCAAATCTTCTTGTAAACATACTTTTACTAAGTTAATTACTAGAAACTGAATTATGAATTCTAAGGTTGATAAAAAAATTATTGGTAGAACGAATTCATTTATGAATTAAATAATGATGATGAATGATGTTGAAGTTTTTGTTAAAATTTGTTATTTTTGTAATGAATTACAGAAGATATATTTAATTCAACATGTTTCACGAATCTCACTCCACCTTGCGTGACAAGTTGATAAATTAATTTTGTATTACGTTATAGTTTATTTTTATTTATACATACATACATATATATATATATATATGTATGTATGTATATATATGTATATGTATATATAAAGTAATTGAAATAACTGAAACTGCATTTAAAAAAAATATTTTGTATAAAAGAATAACGTAAATGATTTGGTATAACGATTTTATATACTTAAAAAGAAATTTGAAAATTAATTCCGTTATTTTAAATAGAATAATATTACGTATTATAATTGCTTAAAAAGTCCTTAAAAAATTATAAAACAAGCCTATGTATAAAGTTTACAAATTTTTGAAAAAATCACATTTATCAAAAATAAAATAAAATTATACCTTGCAATAAATATTAATGTTATAAAATAATGAGATTAATTCATTTATCAAATCTTTTTCATTTTAAAATATAAATATGTTTTTAGACATACTCTATGGATAACTTTATAGAAATTTCTATATTATTTTAACTTTTTAAACATTTTTAAACAAAAAATACAAAATACATATCATCACTTACCCTTACAATCTCTGTTATACAAAATCGTATTAATGCTAATAAAACGTCAAATATAAATTACTACAAATTGTATTTATCTGATGATGTATATATATTATTTATAGATTTGCAAACTTTTTTAACAATATACAGATTATAGAATAATCATTCCCTCTATAATATAGCTTTCAAACAAAAAGCATTTGGAGCTATTGTTCAATCGTTATAAGCTGTACGTACAATTGTGTCTGTGTAGAGATGTAAGTGTGTGAGTCTGTTTATCTATGTACAATATATACATATGTATGTAGAACTAGACGTGGGCGTAATTTTAGTCGAGTCTGGAAACCTAGCAACGATAGACACAGGACGTCCATAAATGCATCAGGTAATTAATTTTAACTAGACAGTTTCTATGTAGGAGATTTTACACTATACAATAATGTAATCTGTTGAATATAATACAAACACAAATAAAGTTATACTATACAATCATCTATATGCATACATACATACATACATATATATATATATATATATATATATATATATATATATATATATATATATATATATATATATATATATATATATATATATATATATATATATATATATATATATATATATATATATATATATATATATATATATATATATATATATATATATATATATATTCGGTCACCGTGGTGAGTATAACCGATCACTAGTAAATGGTAACATTTATTGAGGATTTCCTCTGTAATGAGGTAATATAAATTGGTGTATATATATATATATATATATATATATATATATATATATATATATATATATATATATCATTATACTTGGTGGCCTAAATAAGATTGAAGAATTTTTAGAGATGTATTTACTTACTTATTATCATCTACTATCTTTTAATCTTGTTTGAATTATCCTTTATAAATGTGTCTTCGTATTTATATATGAAAAATTAAAAATTAACCTTATGATTTTGAAAATATTAAAAATTAGAGTCAACTAGAAAAATAATAATAAGAAAGAATAGTAATATTTATGAAAAGAAACCAACATCATTAATTTAAAAATAAATTGGGTCAAAATACTTTAAATAAGTAAAGAGCTTTTTTAATGACGGCAATGCATAATGGGAAAAATTATAATCCCTTTAATTATATTACATAATTATTATGGATTAGGGCTCTTGGCTTGTTCTAGTTCAATATGTTTTCGAGGTTTCCCTATATCTGACTTATTGAATTTTTGATTATGCACGTAAGTTACCTGAACAGGTTACTAACCTAGCATTAAAAAAACTTTTCATCGACTTTCTCTGATTTTAGTCTGCTATCTTTTGCTAATCGAGGATATTTTAAGAAAGATATGTTTCTTAATTGCATAAAACGGTCTAAGGTTGGGAGAAGTTCAAGATTTTAAAACGTCTATATAACGCTATTTCTATCTCTGGCATAAATTTTATCTCAATTTTCACACATTAATTATTACCCACAACATCACAATATATTATCAAGTGTTTATTAATAACTTATTATTCACTTTATTGCTTATAACAAAAAATATGATTTACTCCTATCTTGTATAGAATAAAAATTTTATGTAAAATTGTTATCATCATAAATTGAGATAAAATTAAAAATGGAAAAAAACATTCTGAGGGTCAAATCTTGTTAATAGTGTCATTGTAGAACAAATATATATCCATATTGTATATTATTAAAATTCATTAGTATAAATTGGCAAACGTAAAATCACTTTAAGAAAAAAAATCTGATAATCAAAAAAAAGCGATGGAGGAATTTATTTTACTTACAGAAAAGGTAATAGCATATTGCGTAGAAGAAAAAAGATATATAGAAATAAATGGAATTGGTAATGATTTTAAAAAAGTAAATAATTTGGAATGAGTAATTATTGTAAGAAAAGCTGTAGTTGTGTTAATTTCAAATCAAAAAAATATACGGTCATCCAAATGTGTCGGGTGGATTTGTGTTTTATTGAAAAGAATCAAAAGAAACTATATACATGTTTCCCTATACACCATCCTATACACAGGTTTCTTTTTTTAAAAAAACACAAATCTAGGCGTCACATTTGGATGATACTATATATACAAAATGTTATATAAAAAAGCAACCCAGAAATCTCGATATGGGAAATTTTTGTACTCCATGATTTTATTAATTATATAAGTTATATTTTAAATACTTATATTTATTGAAAAGATGAAGTACAAAAATATCCCACGATATCCTGTGAACGCTGGGCATCAGATAATAAAATGGTAAAAAAAACAAAATATAATTCACTATTATTTTAGCACTGTGAATAATTCATTCCTTAATAAATTAATCATTCATTTTAATACAACAAGATTTTATAAATTTTATTATATATTTCATTCACTAATGGGAATTTTTATAGTTATAACGCCATTATCAATATCAAAATTAAAGAATAATCAAAGAGCACTCCTATTCATTCCTCATTTAATTTTAAAATAATTAGAATTTTTAAAAAATCCAACAAGTGATTAATAAATGGCAATATTCAAACACACACACACACACACACACACATATATATATATATATATATATATATATATATATATATACACGAGGGTCGTTTGGTAAGTATGGTAAAAAGTAAGAAAAACTAAATTGAAAAATTTAATTTAATTAATTGATTAATTTAATTAAACAATAAATAAATTTACCATATTTTTCAAACGACCCTCGTATATATATATATATATATATATATATATATATATATATATATGTATGTGTGTGTGTGTGTGTATGTAAGTGCATGTGTGTAAGTGTATGTGTGTGTTTATTGTCATTTATTGAATTATTCGCTAGTAAATTCTCTATACACGTGATATATAAAATATATGTACATACATACACATATATAAAAAAGTACAACTATTGAATGCGAACTGAACATGACAAACGCTAGAAACATATAATAAGTAAATCTAATAAAATGTTTCTTCTAACACAGCGAAGTTAACGAAATGTGCGTGGGTTCATTGTAACATTCGTTACGACCAAATGTATTATATTGCTTCAGTTTAAATGTGGTAATAAAGTCTGGATACATCACGTTTCTAGTGTGTCTGTTCTCATTTGTATTTTGGTTTTGTGTGTAATTTATATGCATGCCATCGACGGTCGTTTATTTTTCATTGATTCATTCAGTATTGATTTATTCATATATATTTCCCGTCGTTATATTATACATACCATATATTGAACTGGAGCGTAGAATATGAACGTGGAAAATGTAATATTTTTCGCTTAATAAAAGATGTAATCTACCGATTTTAATGGAATAATCTTGGATGTCGGAAACAGAATCTGATATCTTGCTATATTTTTAAATATTTTCTTTATTTTCGTTCTCTTCGTAATATTTCATTTATTAGCATGTATATATATATATATATATATATATATATATATATATATATATATATATGTGTGTGTGTGTGTGTGTGCGCGAGTTTGTGTGTGTATATATGTGTGTGTGTGAGTATGTGTGTATATGTATGTGTGCAAAGATAAAGTAGCCTATATAGTTTGAAATAAAATATATCATAAAATACGTTAATAAATTCTAATAAATTTAAAAGCGATTTTCTGATTTTTGCATATTTTTACTATATAATATTTATATATATATATATATATATATATATATATATATATATATATATGTTCATATGTTATAATAATTAATTTTAAAATAGTGGCATAGTTTTAGAAAAGAACATGTTTTTGAATTATATAGAGTCATCTAAATGTGACACCTAGATTTGTGTGTTATTAAAAAGAAACTATACACATGTTTCCATATATACCACCCTATAAAAATTTTTCTTTTTAATGAAACTCAAATCTAAGTATCATATTTAGATGGTCCTATATATTAGGTTGTCAAATATCTCCCTTCCGCCTTTTTGTCTTTTGTATTTCGCGGCTATGGACAAAAAAAAAAAAAGCGGAAGGGAGATACTTGACAACATAATATTATAATTAAATATTTTATTACAAAAAAAAATATTAATTAATATTCGATAAAATAATTTAATTAACAATTATTTAATCAATTTTAATGAATATTAAAAAATATTGTAAAAATATTACGTATTATATATAAACTAGTCTAATCTGAACATGTAATATCATAAACACTAAATAGGTCAAGTATTCCAAACCCGATGCACTTGGCTTCATTACCCTTTATTACAAACTACAGCTACCAATTACTAGTTTTACCATTGCAAAGTACGTCGATTGTAGAGTTGAATGGAAGTTAGTGATACGTATTCATTCTTGTATTGGTAAATATTCACTTAGTTGTTGAGTACAAAATACATGCAGTCCTGTTTGCTTGCGTTGCTAGAAGGTTGACTGTTTATAGTGAATCGTCCATATCAATCTGGTCAGCGAGAAATTCTCTTCGTGGGCAATATGGACTTCGCTATGAAGTCCCATTGGAGACTTCAACAATTATTTCATCACTTTATACTAATACTGTTAAGTCACAAAACTTTCACATTATTCGCAAAACAAGAGTTATTCCCTTGGGGTACAACAGAATTGATAATTTCAGTGGAGTTGCAACTTCAAATATCAATTACATGTTTATATATATATATATATATATATATATATATATATATATATATGTGTGTATGTGTGTGTGTGTATGTGTGTGTGTGTATGTGTGCGTGTGTGTGTCGTCGTAATCATTATCAGTAGCAGCAGTTCTTTTATATCTACTGCTGGATGAAAACATTTCACAAAACTTTAAATTCGGATTAGTTCAATGCCTTTCTTTTCCAGTCAAATGTAAAAGTGTCTTGGGAAAATATTAAGAAGAAACATTATTAGTATTTTATAGGGCCATTCAAATGTAACGCCTAGATTTGTGTTTTATTACAAAAAAACAAAAGGAACTATACATATATTTTCCTATACACCACCTTATACACATGTTTCTTTTTAATAAAACATAAATCTAGGCGTCATATTTGGATGACCCTAAATAAAGTTTTTTCCGAGCAGTGGATTGATATGAATACTGATGATAATTATATATATATATATATATATATATATATATATATAAAGAGAGAGAGAGTTATTTTTTACAAAAACAAAAAGAAATGGAAATTATTTAAAATCTATTTTACTAAAATTCGTTAAAAAAAAGTAAAAATATACCAATTAGAATATTTTTGTCATATTATTTCTTATTGTCCTGTTGTAAGTTGTGATAAGTGATTTTTGAGGATTGAGAGATGTGTTTTAAAAGAATAGTTTTGAAAAGTGACGTTTCTAGATCAGTTTAAAAATTTTATATATGAATATTTTTTAGATTTTGTATAATTAACTGTTGAAGATAATCAATGAATGAATTTTATTTCAAAATTAAATATTTATGAACTTCTTTACTCTAAATAATTAGTTAATAACTAGTTAAACAAATATTAAACAGAAGAAATAACAGAGAAAACAATTAAATATTCTATTTTATAACTTAGATTTTTTTCTAGACAATAATCTTTTTGTTTGAATAAAATTATTTACATTTTTATTTGAAAGAACAAAATGGATCTTATTTATTGTCAAATGCATGTCAAAAACTAACTACATTTATAATTATAATGCTTACAGTTGAAATTTGCATCAATTGTAAGCTGTATATATTATGAATGAATAGTTTTAACTGTTTCATTTATCAAGATTTAGAATAATTCCAGAGTTTACAATCTTTGAATAACCAAGTTACAAACTATGCATCCAGATGAATTCTTGTAACTTAATTTGTGTTATGAAACGACATTCAAGAAGTTATATCTCAGAAGCCAAAACCATACACATTTGTTTTATATATGCATACAAAAGTCATTTAGCTTTAAAATAAAAGAAAAAAGACATTTTTGTTAAAAAAACTAATATTTCAAGAAAAATTAATGTTGTATATTTTTTTTAAAAACTTATATTTTTTCAATTTGATGTTTTGTTTATTTAAATAAATAATTAATTAATCTAAAATTTAGACGTTTTATTAAAATATGGTTTATTAAATGTTAGAATTTAAATTCAACAATGTTTTCTATTACTTATTTTTTTAATCATTAATATTTTGTTAATTAGCAACTTTTTTAGTTATTTAATTATATTTTTCATTTGTCACTTTACTAATTACATTTTTTATTACATACTTCAAAGTTGGAAAAATTAATATAATTAAATAATATGAATTTTCAATTAAATAGTATGAATTTTCATGGCCAAATTTTTGGCATCTTTAGAAAAATGATAAAATTGAATTATAAATAAATTGGTTTATGAATGTTTTATTTTTTTAAATAAACCGAAACAAATATCTCATTGAAGAGAGTTTATTGTTTGAATAGAATCGATCGATTGAAATTTATAAATAGTTTAAATTTATTTATCAACCGATCTGTTCTCGCTTTACAAAACAAGATACAGTATATAAATTATTTCGACGACATTCTCATTCCATCGAAATTTAAATATTTCATCGCAATTAAAAATTCCCATTAAAATGATTAAAGTGTAATTTTTCTGCACTTTACCAACGGTCCATTAATTACGAATTGCCGCTGGCCCCGACGGCATTGCCACGGAGCGCTCATAATTGTCGAGAATCTCAACGCGCACGGCCCGCGCTTCTATATATAGCGTCGCGGCGTGGCGTACACACACACACACCGACGCTTTGGACCCAGCACGCGTCGGCAGCAGTCTGCTGCATCGATCGGCGACCGTTCGCTATGTCAGCGTCGACCTTGACCCACTAGTTATGCTGTTTAACACACATACACGCGATTATTTTTTTACACATGCACGCACATCATGATGCTCTTGTGCTTTATTCGCTAACATAAAAGCGCCCTTAATGATTTATCCAACGTTAGAGTAGTACTATGCAATTTCTTTTCTCGAGATCAAAAGACAAGTATACGTTTGACATAGTTTATGTGACGACTCCTTACTGAGATTTTTTATTAAAGAACTGCCGTTTAAAGACAACTTTTTAGGCTTTCATTTATATCACTGACATATACATACATTAGTTCTTCAGTGAATAATTTATTATATATATATATATATATATATATATATATATATATATATATATATATATATATTAGTGTTGTATCATATGAAATGCTGATTTTTTTCTCAAAAAGTAAAACGTTATATACATGAATGTAAATTATAGTACTTTGTTGATAAAAATATGATCCGTTTACATCTATTATACTAATTTATCTAAACTACAAGAAAAATGAACCTTTTTTAAAGAATTCCTGATTTTTTTGATAAACTCTTTAAATGTTTTAATAACGTTCATGACATTTAAAAAATGTTAATTACGTAGTAAAGTTGTTACAGCAAAATGTCACATCACAACTGCAAAAGATTTTTTCTGTTATTTGCAAAACATTCAGTTCAAATGTTGTCGTGAAGAAATATTGGATTGCGTCTGTTCACGAATGCTAATTGGTTTCTCCTTATTTTCTTATGTATACTACTGTTACTTGGTTTCTTAATTTCTTCGAAATAGTTCTTCATGTTGATAGTTGTACTCATATTAAGAAAAAAATAATATATATATATATATATATATATATATATATATATATAATCACCATATTGTTTTCATAAACTTTTCATGAGTATAATGGCGAAAAGTAATAAGGATCAATATTTTGGGAATTATTTC
Organism: Neoneuromus ignobilis; assembly: GCA_029203775.1. Taxonomy (NCBI): domain Eukaryota; kingdom Metazoa; phylum Arthropoda; class Insecta; order Megaloptera; family Corydalidae; genus Neoneuromus; species Neoneuromus ignobilis. The sequence goes on from CP092090.1 coordinate 47,891,959, forward strand.
ATATCCAAATATTATTCAGATCTTTTCCTATTATTATAAAAATATTTTTGAATAAAATTAACAATAGTTTCTTTGAAACTTTCATTTTTGAGTTTTTTTAATTTGTTCGATAATAATTTTGGAGACATCTCAATTTTTTTGGGCAACTTTTTAAATTTAAAACTGATCTTCGTTTATGTTTAGTTCATCGTTTCTATGCCAGATATTTATTCTTCATTATATTTTATTTTTTTATGACTTTGAATGATCTTATAAAAAATTTATAAACCCTAGATAGAATTATCCAGTTTCTAGTAAATTCTCCTTTCTCCTATCGTAGTACCCTTGACCCTATATATCCATCCTCTTGTACCATATAACCGGTCAACATCTACTAAAGCTATCTTTTTTTCACAACTGATGTTTTCTGTTCTCTTGCCTCTTCTTTTCTTTTGCCTTATTTTTTTCTTGTGTTCTTTTCTTCTTACTTTTGTTGTGTATTTATAAAATTGTCGGGTAATAATAATTTGACTTTCTTCTTTTTTAATTTATTCCATGAGTCAATTCACCTTATCGTTTCCTTGTAGTGGATATGGTAGTTGTTATGTGATTGAAAAACTTTAAATTTCTTATTAATTTCGGTGACGAATTTCGTAAATATCTCTTTATTGGATAGGCATACTCCTTGTTAAGCGCCAGCGTCAGTATCTTGTTCTGTATGATTTGGAAATACTCAGATTTTATCCGCTGGTGTTTCACATATTAGGACTAACCTGATTGCAATCTTGTACAGCAATATCTTGCTTTGTGTATTGAGTCTGCTGTTACGTAACATCATCTGGTAGATCAGTTGGATCACCCCTCTAACCTTCTTGATTATTCCGTCCACATGTGCATTATACATTAAATGCCGATCTATGACAATTCTCACGTACTTGACTGTACTATTCCAAACAATCTGGCTACCACATATGGACAATGTCTTTAGATTAACTTTCGCTATTCTTTTGCTGAATAGCACATTTTTCATTATTCCAACATTCACCTTCAACGTATTAAAATAATGAGTTTGTAAAGCCAATACCTCTGGTAGATTTTTTACAATTTTGTCTAGCGAATAGCCTAACAAGAGGATGGCATTATTATTGACGTACTCGAGTTATATGGAACACATAACCCGTTATCAATACAAGTCATACAGAACACATCGTACATTGTCAACACGTGCCAGCTATTAGATAATAATTCTCTTGAGTACCGAGATGTAAATAGAAGTATAAAAATGTAACATTATCCATTATCAATTTTGAAGTAAACAAAAATAACTTAATGACCGGAACCAGAGGTTTCTTTGTTAAGTAAAATACTCTGTAAAATCAGTTCTAATAGAAAAATTGTAATAACAACATCCAGAGCTCCTCAAGCCACTGTAATTAGTTGCTGCTGATTGATAAATAAAAAATATCTTTTTAAAAACTGTAAATTCGGTGTTTTCAATAAAACTCTCGTACAGTGCTAGATTATAGTTGTGAAAAAATAAGTTTTAACAATAGCTCTCAAATAGCCATTATTAATGACAATCTTTGGTCTTGTATGAAAATCAATTGAAATATTTTCATCGCTTGATTTAAACTTCTCAAATTTATGTTTGTTTATGAAATATTTTTCATTAAAATTCAATATTAATATTTGAGTATTTTAAATATATTATTATTCAATTTTTATTTACAAAAAATATTCGAATGTCTTTCGAAAATTCTATAAACATCGAATAAAAATTAAGAATTAAACATTGAATTAAAACCAAAATTTGATAATCAGCGTTTTTTGATAAAGATCAAAGTTTCATTCACAATAGTTTCTGAATATAAATACACATTACGTGACTTATATAAGTGAAAAATGTATGCAAATAAAAGTATAAGTATTCTTATAAAAGTATGTATATAAAAACTTGAATACTTTTATATTAAAATTCTAAAAAAGTCTTTACTAGCATTTAGAATTGAATTTCTTGTTTGATTTTTATTCCGAAGAACAAAAAATATAAAATATACAATTCTATGGAAAAACCACGTTCATATTTAGCAATTTAAACAGTTATTATATTTGTATAGTTTGTTAGAGTGACTTTTTAAAATATTTAGTTGCGAAAAGTTCGCGAATCTGAAATCACGTATATAAAAAAATTGAATCCTTATTTAAATTTTAAGCACTTGTGGAATTCAACAAAGTATTTTATTTTATACTCTGCTTTTTGTTTAACATGTTGAAAAAGTTTCATTTAAAGTCTTACACAGTTTTGTAAAATGTACGGAAGCGTTTCATCCTATTGTCAAATAACGCTTTATAAAAAACTTCTTTCCTTTTTTTCGTACAATTGTATAAAGAACTTTCTAGAATTTTAAAATAAGATTTGTAAATATCGGAAATCATACCTTATATGTATATATATTTTTATATAAGATATTAAACTCGAATACCATTCGAATTTTATATTAAAATATTTAATAAAATTTATGAACATTTAATATAGTGTATATAAAAAGCTGCTATTTTCTAAATGGAAATATATTGCATTTACCCCTTTAAGCTAATGTCTTCACGATTATTTATTTTTCTTATTTTTAATTTTATTTTTTCTTTGATTATTATATTAATATTTCTTTTTTAATTATTACTTATTTTTTTTAATCAAAATTTATTTCTTAAAACTAAAAATGTGAGATTGATAAATTAGGTTCATGTAATTATTTTTTATATGTTATATATATATATATGTAATATATATTATATATATATATATATATATATATATATATATATATATATATATATATATATACATACAGTAAGAGGCATATATGTGGTTATAACAAATGTCACGTTCGTGAATTATCTCTACAATTTCACTTTCGTACATTTTCTGTGAAAGTTTAGTGTTAAGCTCTTCACCGATATTTGTAGAATTTATTGAACAATATGACATGTTTTTTTTTATTTTTTTCAGGAAATACTTAAAAATGTTGTTCGTTATTTTTAAGGAGGATATATAATATGTATAGGTACTATAATATTCTTTTACTATAATATAAAGAACTCGTATCAAAAATGGTTTGATTAAGTGTTTAAGTAATTTTTGTTTGTAGCATAATTGAATATATATTTTTTATAAATGTTTATATTTAAAAAACAACATTAAGTCGACTATATCAATTTTTATGAGACGGTTCATGGTTTGATATCTATCTATAGGTTGTGAAAAGTCGTAGTGATGGATTAAGCTTTGGACAAAAATGAAAATCTATTATTTTACGAATTATTATGTCAGTGTAATTAATTCTTCTATGTGAAAAAAATATCCTTTTTAAATTTTTGTATGTTACATGTAAAGTTTACAGCATATACAATCAAATTTTAATCGTTATTAGAGATGTCTAAGTTTGAAGTTGATGGAAAATGTATTATATTTTGTATATGTTTTTGATCTAGAAATGATGCGAGAAAGATAACTAAAGTCACTAAATTATTTTATAGAAAATTATTAAAAGTAAGTCAACACCGTTATGAGTTTAAAACATTTAAATTAAAAATATCTTTATAAGAAATATTGTAAATTATGAAAATTGTTATATTTTAATGATGATTTATTGAAATTATTTCATGAATCAGTTTTCAATAGAAAATTACTGTAGCAAATTTTCAACGTTATAATCCCCATTGATGCCAAAAGGTATAAATGTTAAAATGGGTAACAGAAAGGAATGAAAGATGAAAGACTGAATAAATATTAAAAAGAAATTTTAGATATTTACTTTATTTCTTTTTTTATTCATTCAATTTTAAATTTTATAAACAATATAATTATTTAGTAACTGATTATATTTCTTGAAATTATATTAAATCGAATTTTTGAACTCGACTACTTACATTTGTGTACGTTTGTATGCATGAATCTAAGGAATATTATAAGTTAAATATTGAAAGTAATTTTGTGGCTGATTTACAATATTTTTCCATAATTAATTAGTTGGTCAAGAAATTTATTACAAATTTTCTAATTTAAAATTTAATAACAAATTATTGTTCTTCAGTTTAGTTATTTAAAATATTGTACGTTTAAATTCGCATAGAAAAATTATTGTGTTTAAAACCGTACTAATGAATATCCAACAAAATTAATATCTATTATCATGTACGAATTTTTATTAATTGGTATATATCAATAAAATGGTATAAAACCTTCATTTAAACACCAATCTTTTAATAAAGAACTACTAAAATGGCAATTAGTGAACAATTAAAATGGTCACTTACAATTCGGTTTTGAGATAATAGTAAAAATGTTCTTCACATTAAAATTTAATATCTTATATAATAATCCTTTAAGTCAATATACTGAAATTTAAATGGTTATAAATTAATACTATCCTTTTCTAATTTATATATATATATATATATATATATATATATATATATATATATATATACGTAAGCATTAAACTACTCTTCAAAATTTATGTTAATACTTGTGATTTTTTTAAATATTGTATATTATTTTATTTATTTCAAATAAAATACCTGTGCGAAATTTTAACAATAAAAAATAAATAATTGTCTAGAATTATTTGTTTGAATAACACACAGTGGGTGAATGTCGTGAAGATATTTCCTAAAGTGTTATTTTAGTCTTTTTAGTAGTATTGATCTTTTATTCACAAAGCGAATGTAAAACAGCAGAGATAAATGAGAAGTACAAAATGTATGGTTTGTATCTCGATGTAGAGATGGCAACAGTTGTTTAAATTTATTAAATATAAAGACAGTATGGTAGAAATAATAACATTCTAATTTATTTTTTATTGTTATATATGTTGTAATTATTATAATTTAGGTAAAATATTTATTATTTGATTAAATTTGATACAATTTGTTAGATTATACAAAAATTTTACAATATATAGGTGGCTCTAATGACATTAAAAGAAAGTAAATATTAGTAAGTTTAAAACCTTTAAGTATCATTTAAACTAGCCTGTATATTAGAAAATTTAATTTGTACTCAATTTACACATATAAATTGTTAATAAAAATTTATAATAAATATTAAGTGTCCAATTTTTTCTTCAATATAAAATCAAACATTTTTAATTATCTATATCGTAATCTAATAAAAATTTGAACTTGTTAAAAAAATATTGTCCAATAAATTTATATAATTTTCATTAACAAATATATGGAATTATTGAGAAAAAAATTTATTACATTTGTTATGAAAATTTTATATATGATATGATTTATGAAATTTTTAAATTTTGGTACATTTATGATCCTATAAGCGTGTGTGTGGGGAGGGTGAACATAAAGCTGACAATTTTATTTGGTAAAAAAATAACTGTAACGGATTTTTGATAAGAAAAACTATTGAGTTAGCATTTATAGAAAGGTTAAGACCTTTATAAGCGATGTAGCGTCGAAGGTAATAGCAGGAAAATAGTAAAAGGAGGTTCACTAGCGATAAATAAGTCTACTCAAGTTTTTAATAAATTTTTTTTGAACTACCAAAACCAATAAGAAACACAAGTTAAACAGCTTAAGAAGAAACATATTGGTTTGAGAGTAATAGTCGCAAGATAAACCAACTGAAAAAAGAGGAACAATAAGAATCAGCTAGAAAGTTGAAATTGACTTAAAAAAACTAAAAGTACTAGTAGTACTTCTATAATTCGTTAAACAATTAAATTTAATGAATTTATTTGAGGTTATATTTTCATAGTTTTTTTAGATAATCTGGGAAAATGTTCATTAATATACTCAAGTTTATCATTACTTACGATATTAAATACATAGATCTTAAGAAAAAAAAGAACACAATTTATTTTCATAATATTACAAAAATTAAAAATATAAAATAATCCCAAAATTTATATCTAAATAAAACTTGTACAGTTGGCAATGCTATGTAAGCTCATCAAAGTATTAAGTGTAAAGAAAATCACAGAATGTAATTTTGTGTTACTTTTTAAATGTATATATGAAAATGTCATTTTTGCATTGAAATTTATTGTTTATGCAAAAATATTTTTTTAAAAAAATGAAATAATATACGAACAAACATTTTTAAAAATCAGAGTTTGTAATTCAGCATTTTCGAGAAGTAAAACTAGTTAGTGAAATAGAAAAAATCATAAATAACATCTATTGTACTGTATACGATATCATAAAATATTTTTAAACTAACAAATCCTTAAATCCTTCATTGTAACAAACGTTTAATTTACAAAAGATTAAAAAATATATAACGTGCTCTAAAAATAATTCTAGAGCGAAAAAATTAAAAAAAAACTTTTATTAGGAAAAAAAAAACAGAATTATAATAAAATAATTTATTTTAAGTCACTGTAAATATTTAAGAATTTTCAAGAGCAAAATTAGAAAATTATTTTTTTTATTCCGTTTCTGAAAAATTATGGGATTGTTATCGAAATGTACATAAAGCAACTAATTTTATAATAAGCAATTAATTAGTGTTTCGTGTTATGGAATAAAGATTCAAAATAGCAGGAGAAATATTCACATTAATACATAAACAAAAATAAGATTTTTTTTAAATCTGATACTAATTACATTTTAAAATTAAGAAATAGGCAGACAGCTTTTGAAACAATCTGTGATATTATTAAGCATTTTGATTTATAGCCAAATGTTTAAGCCAAAACATACATTTATTAAAATACATGTAGCTGTTCTCATAAACTTTATGCAGATATCATTAAAGCTTCATTATAGTCTTAAATAGAAAATAGTTATTTATAACGAAGTTTAAATGTCCGTCTTATATTATGTGAATAAATAAGTGACATTTAATTCCATTATTTAAATTTACTAAAAATAATATTGGCATTCTTATATCTTGTTAACATTTCATTCATTTATATTTTTATCTTGTATTATTAAATTAAGCACGACTTTTTCCTTTGTTTTAAAAAATGTTTATTGGCAAGGTGTTAGTATTTTATAAGAATTAATAATAGATTCAGTTTTTAAATATTTATATAACTTGTATCGTTTTCCAGTATTATTTTAAATAACTTATAACATTTCATTTTTTATAAGTACTTAAATTTTTTTTTATTCCTCTCTCCTCTCTCTCTCTCTTTATATATATATATATATATATATATATATATATATATATATATATATATATATATATATATATATATATATATATATATACAAATCAATAAAAAGCGTAAAGTAATTCTTTACACGACAATGCTAGACCACATGTCGTGAGGACTATTAAAGAAGAGTTATTGAAATTGGAAAGCTTACCGTACCTCAAGTGTTCTTGAAATATTGCACCTTCTAATTATCATTTGTTCCCGCAGATGCAACATGAGTTTTAAAAGATCCATTTAAAAAACTTTGACTAGATAAAAAATGGGTCGATGAATAGATTGTTTCAAAAAAATAAACCGTTCTTCTACTGTGTTAAAAAAGTGGTAACAAGTTGTAGTAAGTAATGATTGAAATAAAATTTAGATTTTTTTTAAATAAATGCTTTTATCAATCAAAAAACTTTTAAAATTAATCGAAACACCAATATAGCTTGTAGCCATTTTTTATAGCTATGTTATACACTTTTACTTTCTTTCTGTTCGTCCCTAAAATATGATTATCTTCCCTGAAATCTCACTACATTTTTATTTTGTATAATTTCTTGTAGCTTTTGGTATGTTTATACTCTCTTTACTTATCCTTCTCCTACTGGACTAAATTATTATTATTATTATTTGTTTACGTAGACGTAAACCATTCTTATTGGCTGTTAACAAGATTCATATTTCTGCTTCATAAGTCATTAAGAAATTGACTTACTTATCTTGCCATAAGGGGCGAATTTAGAAGTTTTCTGATAAAAAAATGGTTCTATTTCAAACTATCATCTGTTATTTTATTTTTACAAATATTCGATTTTTGTTGTCCAACTCTGATTCAAGATAACTGAAAATGTTTATTCCATTAAATTTATAATCACCCAGAGTTACATTTCTGGTAAGTCATATCTCTGATATTAGCAATCATATATTGTGCTTATATTTATTGACTCTTAGACTCATGATTCAACTTTTCTCTTTAAAGGTTTTGAATATTTTTGCTAAGAAATTCATATCACATGCTACTAATACTATATCGTCAGTAATTTTAATCCAAAATGTTTTACTCAAACATATATTAATAATTTGTCCTCTTTCAAATCTGTTATATCATCCATTGTATAACCCTCACATATAAATATTATACAACATAATGGAGTAAAGAAATATCAACAAACACACATGACTAATGTTTTTTTAGTATTATAAATACAAATATAGAGTCATCCAAATGTGTAGCCTAGATGTGTGTTTTATTAAAAAGAAATATGTGCATAGGGAAACATGTGTATAGTTTATTTTTTCTTTTTAATGAAACACAAATATAGTCGTCACATTTAGATGACGTTTTATGTTTATTAGAGAATTATGTAACGTTTCCATTATTATGTTTATCTTTTATATGTATACACTACCGAGACAAAGTCTGCGCACACCCATTCTACCTTTATTAATATCGCCTATAATATAAAAACACTATTGTTGATAACAAAGTAACTATTTTTTATTTTTTCTACAAAGTCTTAAAAATTAAAAAACATCAACAAAACACTTTTTAAATATCAATAAAGTAAAGAACAACAACAAAACAAACGAAATTTTAAAAAATTACGACAGAAAAAGTCTGCGCTCACCTAATTAAAAACTAAAAAAAATACTTCAAATGTTATTTCCAGTATGATATTGCTTAACCTTTCCGTTTTAAAACTTCTTTCAATCTTTTCTTCATAAATTGCATTAATATTTCAGTTTCTTCAGAACTAATTTTGGCCCATTTTTCGATGATGGTAGTTTTCGACATTTCTTCGAAATTTCCGAATTTTGTGCTAAAGTAAATTCCATAAATGTTCAATGGAATTTAAGACAGGGGATTGTGAGAGTATATACAAGTGCTTTGGAATATTATAGAGTACCCCAAAGCTTGACAATTTTGGTCGTATGTTTGTGATAATTGTCTTGTCAGAAATAAAATTTACGGCCTAATCCGATTTTCTCCATATTTTCTTTTAAATTTCGCTTTAAAATATCGAGATAGTAGAATTTATTTATTATTGACTAAAATTCGATATCACTAACGCCGCTACTTAACATCACTCGACCACCACCATGTTTCATGGTGAGAAACAGATTTTTCTTATTTAAGGCTATATTAGGTTTTCACCAAATGAAATTTCGTCCTTTTATGGTAAATATATAAAATTTACTCTCGATTATATTTTTCTAAAAGTCTTCCTACATATTTACATGCTCATTTTGCTAAATTCTGTTCAACCTTGAAATGAACGGTTTCTGTCTTGCAATCCGACTACGGTACCCAGTATTTATTAGAATTTTCCTTATCGTATCATCAATTTTTTTAATCAAATTGTACATGAACATTTTCAGCAATTACAAAAGTCGATAATCGTGGATTGGCCTTAACTGTATTTATGATATAACGTTTTTCCCTTTCATATAACTTTGAACGGCGGCCACAACGGGGCTTTGATGTTATGACATCAGTGGTTTTAATAATTTTTTCATTTTATAAATTGATGAATGTTGTCTTCCTAAAAATGTTTTAATATTTTGGTAGCTATTTTCTTCTTTCCATAATTTTATAATTATTTTTCGCTCTGATATATTTATTTTTTTCTTTTTAAAATTACACATTTTATTTTCCATGATATTCACTTGTATTACAAGTTTGACAAAAACTAAAATTAAGAATAACACTCTGCATTGCATTTTCAACAATCACTTAGCCAATTGTAATGCTGAAATTAAAAATTCTAAGGATAATAAATGATAAATGCAACTGTGCGCAGACTTTTCCTCACGTAATTTTTTAAAATTTCGTTTGTTTTGTTGATTTTCTTTACTTTATTGATATTTAAAAAGTGTTTTGGTGATGTTTTTTAATTTTTAAGACTTTTTAGAAAAAATAAAAATTAGTTACTTTATTATCAACAATAGTGTTTTTATGTTATAGGCGATATTAATAAAGATAGAATGGGTGTACGCAGACTTTCTCTTGGTAGTATATATATATATATGTTTGTATGTATGTATGTACGTATGCATATATACTAAAATGTATATTTGCATACATTAGATTCATAATTCATTATAGGTGCATGTCTACGTATGTTGATTAGATATTGTCGTAACCATATACGAAACAAATTAAAATTGTTGCATGCGACAAAACGTCATAGTATTTCAACTTCGGACGAATAATTCGGCCTAGTATCTACGTTCTGCAGTATAACACGGTCAAAAGAGATTATTAACACAATGACGTAAACGACTCAATGCAGCACCGCAACGCGAACCTTGCACAAAAGCAATTGTGCAGTTTGAATCTCTCTTTCCCCAGCCTCTACAACCCACTCATGTATTCGACATCTCCCACTTCAACCAATGTTTCTCTATGGTTGTTCTCGTTACATTTTCTATGACGTCATTGCATCCAGGCGTTGCCAAGCTCTGCACCGTAGTCGATGCATGACCTGATGTTCGTGCACTTCGACATATGCTCCGGTACTTATGTTCCTATAGAGCCAATTTATCCTGATATTGGAATTTATGTACGTAACGAGCGCACATGAACGTCGTTAAATAGTTTTTGTTATAGGCGAAACTGAAGACGTCCAAGTGTTTTAAAATGCAATAATTTTAAATGTAATTGACATACTTACGTATATTATATTCTTTAATGTTACAGTCGAACAGTAAAAGTTTTTTTTAATACAATTATATTGATTTATATAAAATATAATTTTCCAACAAATATGTACAATATATTTTATTTAACACTAAACCTACCAATATTTCATGTATACCTATTCCTACCACAGTAGGTCAAATGATCCGTCTTCAAAAGTCTTATATTTTACGATGTACTTATAGCAAAATACACGCGTTATTTATTTCAACTACTTTTATTCAATGGTAGTTTTAATCCGTAATGATACGAATGTCGAAAAAATATTGAATTTCAGACAACAGTTAAATCATTTTCATTGTCTTAGAGTCGCAAAACGTATTTTTGTTGATGTAAGTATGCCCTCGTTCATTTATTCACTGCTGCGCCTCTCATTGAAGCCACGCGTTCTGTCAGCCAAATAAGATGCTGGATAGTTGCATGTCCTACCCGAAACCCAAACTGCTCGTCGATCATGATCCCGCAAGCGGAAACATGATCGAGTACCCTCCTGAACAAAGTTCTTTCGAACACCTTGCTCAGATTGGGGAGCAGAGAGATGAAAAGGTATTTCACGGTGAACTTCAACGGTTTGCCAATGTTCAGAATCGCGATTATTTTGCAAAGTTTTCAGTTTCAGGGGAAATGTTTCGTCTGAATGATCGCATTAAAAATGTTTGTCAAAAGGACAATCCTGCACGCAGAAGACGTTTCAGTGCAACAACCAGTAAATGTGCAACTACGTACAACAAAAACAACCAGTAAATCGTCAGAGAATTTTATTTTTACAAGAGAACATTTGGTCATATGTTTTGTAATAACAAGAGAAAAAAAATGAATTTAAAATGAAAATTCTCCCTCATTCTTTATATTTACCAGACATATCCACCATCATATTTCTTTCTATATTTGTTTCTATATAACCATATGCGTGTAAAGGATTTAATAATGACAGCGTTAAAAACAGAAATTTGTTATTTTTATAAATAAAAATTATAAATTTTATAAAAATGAAATTTATAAATTGAATTTTCGTTAAGAAAAAGTAGTTCGTCGTGAAGATGGATATTTTGATAAATAAAGTTATTTTAAGAAAAATACAAGCGTTCTTATTTAAATTTTTAAACGATAGAATTTTCTTGGTAAAGTAATATTTGTAAAAATGTTTCTCTAATATAATATCTATTGCAATTTAAATTTATAATATATATGTATGTATGTATATATATAGTGTGATTTTTTTTAAAAAAAACACAAGTGTAAAATAAATGTGACTTTCTCAAATATACATGGATATTCCAAATTTTAATAAAATATATCAAAAAGTTATAAAAGAAAGTAAGTTTTTTTATGACTTGAAAATCCTTTCATAGTTGAAATTTTACCGTTCTATTTATATTTGTGATGCAAGTATAATTTTATTGATTTATCAATGATTCGCGTGATAAAAATATTCATATTGAAAATGGTTCTGAACTGAAAGGTCAGTCTTTTATAAAACATATAAATATTGGAATCTTTTATTGCTTATAGTTCAAAGTATTTCTATTTTTATATGTATATATGTAAGATGTAGAAATGATAATATTTTCATGCGGATTTATATAAATCGCTTAGTAAAAAAGTAGTAATAAATGTATAATAAGGATATTTATTTTATTAAATATACTCTTTATACAATAATATAATAAAGTTCTGAAAAAGGTTTTTTTTTGTTAAATTCAATTTTTTCTATTTCAATTTAAAAATGGACAAAATACATATTTCAGTGATTGAAGATATGAACAAACTATATTTAACCTTCTATAATTCCATGTAACTTTGAAGTCACATACTGATATATCGATATTTTTTGTCTAATTTCATTTTTTGTCACAATGTGAAATTCGCATCTTTTTCTGTCACCACCCTTTCACAACCAAGGAGATTGTGACCATCGTGATTATCAACTATTACTTGAGAGATCAGAGTAATTACTTTCTTATAATAATTTGTCTGTAGTTAGAGAAGATAACAGCCATTTTGTGTAAATATTATAGTTTTTTTCATGTTGTAGACATTCAAAATACAATGTGTTAAACGCCAAATGCACATTGTTTTATGGAATTCCATACGTAAACTTAAATTATATACACATATATAAATATTGTACTCCATTGTTATTCCAAAATTACAAATCGCTTTATTTATAATAAAATCTTTGAAAATTGTAAATTCGTTTATTTATATCTGGAAATTGATATTTGTTGGTATTACGTTATTTAATTTTTTATATCTACAGATTATTGGCCATTAATTAAAATTTTAAAAAATTATTAGTGTAAAATAGGCATTAATGTTTAACTAATAAAAGTGTAATAAAATATTTTGAATTAACTTAAAATAACATATTTTTAATAAAATGTTTTTGTTAAAATTTTATTAAATATACTTTTACACGTTTCTTATTAGAATTTTGACAATTTTCTTATGAAATTAGAAAACATATCCATTAAATTATTGATTTAAACATCTATGTTGATTTAGGAGAAATAATCACTGTGAAAACGTTTAAAATTAATAGAAATATAGAGTATTATTTTCAATATAAAACACACTATATATATATTTAAGTATTAAATAAATATTTAATGAGATTTTTCTTTTATTTACTTCAAAATAATTTAACTGAAAAAAAAACTTAAAAGTTTAAACACCATTAAATACTATATTAATAATTCTCGTGTAAAAAAATAAACAAAGATTTTACCAGAGAATCAAAACATGAAATTAAGTTGTACAAAGTGATTATATGGAAATTATTAAATAAATGTATTTGCAAACGTAAAAAAACAAATTTAACTTCTATTTAAAAACGAATAATCGTTTATTCGTTTTTTCAGCAAGCATAAAATATTTGTAGGTTTTATTAATAATAAAAATGTAAATATATATATGTAGATTTTTAAATGTTCCACATATCTCCAATTATATTACAACAACAAAAATCAAATAAAAACTATTTTAGTTATAATAAAACGTATTTAATTCTAGTGAAACTATTTGTGTATAAAAATCTGTAAACGAAATCGCAACGGTAAAAAAACAGCAAATACAACGTAATAAAACGGCAAAGTGCTTGTCTATTCAACAATTGACGTTAATAAATAGGCAGCGAGTTAAAAACAGCCCACGTAAATAGCAGCTTTTTAGAAGTGTACACAAATACTTTGGCATCCATTCACGTGTTGCATTTGGATTACGTTGACATTTTGTCATTCCATTTCAAACTATTTTTGAATGGTACCCAAATAATATGCTATAATTTTAGTAAACTCGTTAAGAAATAGATATATGTATGTATGTATGTATATATATATATATATATATATATATATATATATATATATATATATACTAGCAAAATATTATTGTTTAATTTCTATTTACCAGATAGGCAACAGAAAATAATATACAAATTAATTTTGGTTACAATGTATTTGAGTAATTATTCACCAAAACAATAAGTGGTAAAAGTAGATCAAATTTATTTTGAAATATTTACATATTTACATGCACACACATACATACAATACATATATATATATATATATATATATATATATATACAAGAGTCGTTCGATAAGTATGGTAAATTTATTTATTGTTTAATTTAATTAATTAATCAATTTAATTTTTCTTACATTACCATACTTATCAAATGACCCTCGTGTGTATATATATATATATATATATATATATATATTACTTATATTGTTTCAAAAATAGTTACAAGTGAATTTTGCACAAGTTATATTTTCTTCTATTTTTATCTAGTTGTTTTTAAATTGTGCAAGTTACTATTGGTCAATGACTTTATGGACCATTTCATAATTTAATTCTTTTTTTTAAAAAAAGTTAGAGTTATATGCAAGTTTATTATATTGTAATTACAATAGTTTGGAATTTACTAATTAAATGTTAATTTGAAATCGGAAATCCTTACCCTTCAATTATTTTATAAAAGTGTTCGATAACTATTTATTGATCTCTTGTTCATTGTTTATGTGCATTTCGATGGATTTGCTATAAACTTCAAAGAGCAGAATTTAAAATATAATTTCATAATGATGTGTTTTTCACACAATTTTATAGTCATATAAATGACAATTAGTAAAAAAATTAATAATAAATGATTATTGAACATTTTTATTACATATTTTACTATTAAGAGTGATTTATTTATAAAAATGTTTACACATAAATGTTTTATTTATTTATCTATGTTATTAATATTCTTTTCATTTTATATACAATAGTGACTTAATAAAATCGCCAAGAAAGTAAATAATGAAAGCAGAAAGAATATGTGGATGTTTGGATCAAACAATTTAGATAAACAAATATTTATTATTGCCATCGAAAATAAATCAGCTTATAAATAAACAATAAATATAAAATAAAAAAAACTATAAAATAGACAATAAATAATTATTGATCAATTTTATATTACATTACAGTTTTAGGTTGAAATATGGATTTATTCATATGATTTTTTTACATTAGTTAAAATGTTTATATTACACACAAAACCTAATATTGTATTTTCATAAATATTATTTGATATTAAATGGAAAGTTGTATTTCTTTGTTATTTATTTTAAAACTGTGACAAATTCACTTTCACAGAAATGAATTATCATCCTTAATGCCACAAGATATTAAAAAAAATGTTTAATAATTACGTATTATACATTTTATTGTTAATCACAACAATAGAGTAATATGCGTTTCGACAGCAATGCTATCATCGTTAGAGAATTTTGTTATAAAATCTAAATCCTAGATTTAGATCCTATATTTCCTAGATCTTATATTTTATAACACAATGCTCTAACGATGATTATATCACTGTCGAAATGCACATTAACCTACTGTTGTTATAAACAACAAAGTGAACAATAAGACAATAAATTATTATTTTTTAATATTTTGTGGTATTGGAGGTGAAACTCATTTGTATGAAATTGTATTTCTCTGTTTCTAGTAAAGTTAATATTTTATTTATTGTAAATTAATATGTACATCAAGAATATAAAAGGATTGCATTACATTTTAATTTTGATTACATTTTCATTATTTTTATTAGTAATATTGAGAAATTTCAGATTATTCAGTTTTATAAAATGATTATATGTATATATTTATAATGAATTAAATTTGTATTGTTAAATATTTTTTGGATATTTTAAGATATAATAAAAATTATCAAAGAAAATAAATTAACATGTATATAAAACATGAAATAGTCGCATTTTAAATACAACAAAATAAATTATGCTATGAACAAATCGTCATTGACATTTAAAAAAATACCAAAACCAAAAAAATACACATTTATGCCACTCATCTACCGTGTTTTAAAATGAAAAAAAAATGAATGGAAACGATTTGTTTGTACTTTTCGTTCAATTCAAATCAGCCTAATTTGTCCAATATACAATTTGATTCGATAAACAATGGTTTATATACAACATCACGTTTCAGTAATTGAATACATTTTCAATGAAAACAGCTTAGATCCGATTTTTTTAAAGCTGACCGTTTACGAATAAATAATAAATTTGCCATTACCGAAACGATGTCGAGGACTACATTCGTTCATACAATCTGAACACGTTAAACACGAGTTCTGTTGCTGTGCAGTGAAAATATACAACGGACGATTACCTACATAATTTGTTTGTTACCTCATTTGATCATCAGCCCTTTATCGGACATTTTTTTATAAAAAAAAGCTGTGAAAATGTATCCATTCGAGGGTGAATTATTTGTGAATGATTTATTTCGATCAATATTTCTTCATACACACATACGCATATATATATATATATAATATTAGCTTATATCAGTTCAATGCTGGATAAAAGCTTCGTTGAAGATTATCATTCATTGGAACTTAGTCATATTTATTACGCTGAATAGGCGGGTTGGTGAGGATTTTTTATTCAGGAATTATTTCCTTAGATAGGTTGTTTTTATCTCGGATAAAAAGCCACCTCTTGGCCAATTTTTACGACTTGGGATAAAACACACTCTTTTGTATGGTAGGAGGTAATGCAAACAAGTATCCCCCGTCCCGTACATATATATATTTGATATGTAAATTAAATGAAAATATCTAGGAAGAGATTTATGAATAACTGAGTCAAAAATTCGTCGAAATCGACTGGAAGAGAGAGGCGTTAGATTAATTCAAGTGGACAGTTTTGGAAAAGGCCTTCATTCAGCAATTAATAAAAAGAGGCTGATGATGAAATATATATATGTATACAACATCAACTTTTTTAAAAACTTCTATTTTAAGAAATTCAATGCATTTTTCTTCCATTCCATTTAGACAAATTTTGTTTTGTCTCATAATTTTTCTTTCATACATCTATAAGTCTCTTTATAGAATTTTTACTGTTCTGAATTTCCAACAAATAATTTCACTTATCCATCAGTGATATTCTTGTTCTCTTATATGAGCATCTCATTTACATTTAAATTTTTTCACTTTTCCTATAACTTTATTTTTCTTTTTTTCTAATCTACCAGTTTTCTTTTCTGCCTATGTATTACCTATAACAAGCACTTTTCCAGGCCTGTTTATGTTACAATATTTGGAGCAAATGAATTATTCTTTCATTTAAGACACGTTTTACTGTCATAAGTACGACAGGATGAATCTCGTAAAACAGACAGGATGAATTGACCAAAAACATTTTCTTTAAACATAAAAAAAATCGAATTTATAATACGAGCACTTCTTAAACACTATTGAATACATTTTATTTTTATTCCCGTATTTATTCAATTTATAAATGTTAATTTGATTTTAATGAGTGGTTTTAAATTCACATAGTTCTAAACTTTCTAGATTTCTACCTATTCTGGTTTAAGTTAGTTTAAATTCAATATATATTATTTTAGTTTTCTGAGATTCATTATAAGATCAATTTCATACATATTATATATATATATATATATATATATATATATATATATATATATATATATATATATATATATATATATATATATATATATATAGAATAGTCCATCAGGAGCACACACATCATTGCTCAAAAAACATCATTGCTCACTCAAAAAAATGCATTTTATTTAAAAATAAAGTTTTGTTCTCCTGATGGAACACCCTATATATATATATATATATATATATATATATAAGATAAGAATAGATAAAGATTGAATACAGTGTTAAAAAATATTTTCCAAACTTATTACACATACAAGAATAAAAAAATAATAAAACTTAACAACTAATGGGTTTTAAAAATTATTTTATAACATTTTGGAAATAATTTGTAGATTATATTCAGTTTCTGAGTAGATTGAAAGAATAATTGTGTAGATTTTAATTAAATTGTTTATAAAATATTACTTTATGGTCATTCTGTGTGTTAAATGATACATTATATATATATATATATATATATATATATATATATATATACACACATATATACACACACACACACACATGCACATAAGTCATGGCACACATGGGTAACAGGTAATTTATTGATATAATTCAATGAAGTCGTTAAATGAAAAAAAAAATTTAATTGAAAATAAATATATTGAATATTATATAATGAATAAATTTAATGAATATTATATTTATTTTCAATTAAATATATTTTTTTTAATTTAACGACTTCATTGAATTATATCAATAAATTGCTTATGTTACCCATGTGTATCATGACTTATATGCGTTGTCACTCTCTCTCTCTCTTCCTCTCTCTCTCTCTCTATATATATATATATATAGAGAGAGAGAGAGAGATTTATCCAAATATGACACTTAGGTTTGTGTTTTATTATTAAGAAACATGTGTATAGGGTGGTGTATAGGAAAATGTGTATAATTTCTTTCCTTTCTTTTTAATAAAACACAAATCTAGGCGTGACATTTGGATGACTATATATATATATATATATATATATATATATATAATAAAATTAAACATTAAAAATATTTTAAAAAGATATAGGGTATGGAGACAATTGGTATATATTATAAATAAAAATTAAAACAATTATATTTCTTGTCCCTTTTTGTCAAAGTTTCATTTACTCAAATTGTCGTGAAACACTGAAATGCTATACAGAATTTTGCAAGCACTTCACAATGTTATATATAAAAATTCATCTCGAACTGTGTACTATTTGTGTACAATTACAATTACCCCTCCTTGAATATTTCAAGACACTTCACGACAACTTCAATCCCTTTGGAATTACAATCAAAACAGTGTGCCAAACGTGACACATGAAAATTTTCGACAATTATTCAGTTCTATTTATTCTTGACTTTGTGTGGCGAATCGAGTGTTTTTGGCAGCGAAATTCACGCGTGGGAGAGCGTATTGTTTACTTCCAGCTCAACGTTTACAATCTAATTAGTGAGATACATCTGTCAACGTATTTGGGCACCTATATGTATGTAAAATATTTATTCGATGTTTAAGGGGTTGTATTGTTAATACATTTTCGAAAATAGAGTATTGTATTTTCCAGGAATTATCTGCGGATCAAATTATTTCTCTTTATCCGATTGTATTGTATTTAATACATTCGTGTAAATATGAAATTAAATTCATAAAAATGAATTTATTACATCTGTTTTAAATAAATTATTTCAATTTAACGTTAAAGAGAAAAATATTGTTATAAATTTGATATTCAAAAAGTACGATATAAAATATTTTTTTTACATTTTTTTTCATTTTCGTCGATCTATTAAATATGTATATGCTATTTTCATATGTTGGTTTATTACAGATGTTTTTAACACTATTTGTTTTAAAAATATGACAAATTCATCCTAACACAAATTAATTGTAACCTCAACATTACAAGATATTATAAATTTGTTCAATAACCACTTACTCTTCACTTGATTTGTTTATAAGATGATTAAAACACTTATAAAATCTAGATATATTTTATAATAAAGTACTCTAACAATGATGGAACGGCTATCAAAAAAATACAGATAAACAAATCAAATAAACAGTAAATGATTATTTAACGTTTGTGGTGTTGGGGTGATAATTCATTTGTGATAAAATACAGATTTTTTTGTTTTTCAGGTGCTATTTTTTAATTGACTAATACTATTTCTTTGAAATTTGATTAATTGTTATCAATTGAATTGGTTATTATCTATGGATTTAAAGTATTTTTTTGTACATTGTTTGAGTACTAAGTACAATGAATTAATAATTATTTTAAAAGAAGTCAATGTGTATGTAGGGTCATTCAAATGTGATGCCTAGATTTCTATTTTATTCAAAAGAAACATGTATAAAGTTTATTTTTAATAAAACACAAATTTAAGCGTCACATTTGGATGACCCTATATTTGATAATTTTTAAAAATGATTTTATTTTATTTGTTCATATTTTAGTATATATGGTTTATTATTATCATGAATATAAAAAAAAAGAAAATGATAATGTTATAAATAATACTTTTAATATGCGATGTTCATTTAAAATATTTTTTAAAATTGTTATAAAAAAATATTGAACCAATTTATACGCAATAAAAATGTTTCCCAAAAATTATTTTTCTACTATCGATAATAATACGAGTAATCGTACTAATCATAAAATTAATATCATTATTTACGCTAGTATATTATATTGTGTACGCTTGTGCAAAAATATTAGGAATAGTGACTATGAATTGTGATTTGAAAATAGCTCAGTTTAAAATATGATACATAAAATTTTGTTGTAATATTAGAAAGGCCAACGAACCGAATATTTTATGAGCCATAAAGAATAATATTGGCTTCCTAGATGCGGTAGAGTAATAGTACCCCTGTTTAGAATAAATCAGTTCTGGGGCAAGGGTTTCTTTCGGAACAATAGTGTTACCTTTTATATATTCAACTTGAATCTCTTTTGCAACGTAAATATAGATAAAGAGGAGTTGTGGAATATAAGTTTACAATTTATTTAATACACTATAATCAATATTAAAAAATAAAATTTTATTTAAATAATTTATTTAGTTAAATTTATATTTATCATCAATTTTACTTTTATAAATCGAACTAAAAATATTTAAAAAAATCTTTGTCAGATTTTTACTATTGACTAAATCAATTGATTACACCACAACTATTTGTAATCTATTGTATTTTATAAAATTTAAGTATAGGATGGCCGTTAGACACATATTTACTTGCTTACTATTTTTTATTACCCTTTAGTCTCATCTGGATCGCCCTATGTAAGGACAATATAATTTTTTATTATATTAAATTTTTCATGCAAATGTTTAGAGATTTTAAAAAATATTTATATATATTATGTAAAAATATTTTAAATAAACTTCATTTTAAAAATTATAATTTTAATCAAAATAACATTTATATATCTATCTAATATTAATTAAATATAATTTGGGTAATATAATTCTGAAATTTTATTTAATAGTTATTATAAGGAATAAAGATGCACGTGCAATTCCTTTAACTTAATGTAACAATATAGATTTACAGATAGTAAACGAATATTTCTACATTGTGCTATTATTTCTATTAAACTGGATATAAGTGAATAAATATAGAAAATAAAAAATAACTAAATATTGAATTAATAGACGATTCATGACATTTAAAGTTATTGAAAGTAATTAAATACATAATGTTAAATTACAATTATCAATCGTACTATTACATATTTGGTGTCATTAAGATTTTGTCATTTTAAAAGAAGATATGTCATGTTTTCTTTTTTTTTACTCTAACTTTATCTGAAATATAATTTACTTTATCACTATTTGTTTTGGCACTGTGGAAAATTCATTTTAACGCAGATGAATTACTCCTCTGAAGATTACAAAGTTTTATTAAAATATTCAATAACCTCATCAGCAAGTTGTTATTACGAGGTCTGAGTAAGAAATATCAAGCAGTTTTGTGCAATAAATCATCATCATATTTCTCATGAAAAAAGGTCAAGCTTTCTGAAATTTTGACCAGAGTAAGCACAGTTTAGAAATGAATGTTAGTCACAGGCAAGAGTATACAATTGAGCAAAATCATTTCCAGAAGGCAGATATTGTATGGAAAACGAATCAAAAAGTTCTGTTAACCTTGACAATATTTCAGATAGTGAAGAGATTGTTCAGGTTAATGTTGAGTAACTACTGTAAAATAATCACAGGAGTTAGGAGTTAGTATGACCTAACTCTGTTAAATAAAAAAGTGAAATTATCGTTTTGCTTTAAACGAAGAAAAAGACAAAATTCAGTATGTTTCTTTCAGGACAATGTCTATTCTTATATTGTCTCTTTAACAATAACAACTCCTTCAAGCCAAGTAGGATGTTCTTTCTTAATTACCATGCAGGGCTGATTTTGTTTATTTCGATTACCTGCTGTTTGGCTCATTAAAATATTTTTTAGAAGGCAAAAAATCACTAAGTTGTGCAATGCTGGTTTGACTGGCAACAAAAAAGTTCTTTCAAGTAAAAATCAAGAATATTCCACAACAATGGAACAAGATTATTGAGTAGTGGGTGAATATATTGAATAGTAGTATAAAAAATTTAATTCATTTAAATAAAATCTATAGAAACAAATTCTTGTTTGTTTTTGAACCACCCTCATACATTCTTGCAATATTTCTATTGTTTAAAGTTAAACGTTCAAAAATATATCTTTTGTTCTGATAATCAAAATTTGAAAAATAAATAAAAATGAAATCAATTTTTCTACTAATTCCTATAACATTCATACACCATTTTTTTAACGAAATTCATTAATTTAATGTGATCATCTCCAGACATGAAGCATACATGGTAAGGTAGGATTAAATACAATCATTGTAGATATTTATTCAGTATTGAAATCTAAAAGATTATTATTATTTGAACAAATTTTTAAAGAAGAATATTTTCATAACATCTTTGATATTATCATGCAATTATATATTTTATTCAAACTTAAAAATAATATTAATTCCGTACTAACGTTATTAACTTTTCTAATAGAGATTTTTTTTATTTCGACCAGAAAAAAAGTATAAAGAAATTCTATAACTCATCACTCTGATGATGACAGCATTGGTTTTTAAAATGCCTATCAGCTCAAAAATAAAGAAAGTGAATAATAAATAATTATTGACACTTATTCAATATTTTGTAATGTTGGGATTATATTTCACTTGAGTGAAATGAATTAACACAGTTCCAAAACAAATAGTGAAATACAGATTCCTAAACATTATTTTTTCTTTAATTATTTATTTCTATTTCCTACAAGTAACATTGTTCCTAATAATTTCAATATTTTTCTTTTACAAATAGATTATTCATCTTAACACATGATTTTATACAATTTTTAAATAATGTTATTACTATTAAGTCTAAATAAACATTTTAATAATTAAATTTGAAACAAAGTCGTATAGAACTTAATTTGTTCTTATGTATGATACAAATACTGAACAGTAAATCTTTAGTAAGGATATATTAACTTGCCTAATATAACTTATCAGTTATAACTTATTAGAGCTTTATGTTAATTACTAATTGTTGTTTGAAGTTATTTAACCAAGAATTATTGATATCGAATTTCAAATTAATGCTTTACCTCAAGAGATGTAAAGACATGTATAGTATTTATTACTAACAGTATTTATATATATATATATATATATATATATATATATATATATATATGTTTGTGTTTGTGTGCGTGTACTCATAGAACCATATTTATATATTATAGTAATACTACAAAACTTGGTATCTAAGTTTGAGTAATACGAGTATAACAAGTTTAAACGGGTCAATGATTTGTTGTATACATACCTATTATTAATCAAACTAGTTATAAGCCGGAGTAAATAATTAAAATTGTTCAAAATCATTTTTATTTTCTTGAAATTCTTCACTTATAATATATATATATATATATAACATCAATCTTGTTTAAGAAAAAAATACTCAATATATTTTCAAAACATACATAACATTTGTGACAAATACGTCAAGAATCAAAACATGTCTGTCAAAAACTAAAATTCTCGTCAAAAAGAATAATTTTATTATCGTGACGTTGAGGTATTGAAATTTGATTGATGAGGCTCGAAATTTTTTAATCAATTTTGTGTTCGTGAAAGATGGTAATTGAACAAAATATTCTGTTTAAAAAGCGAACGATATTTTATTATTCTTCAGATATAAGATGAAAGTATATTTTAAATTCATTTAAAATATTCTTGAGTCGGAAGCGTATATTTTAAGATAAATATTGACTTTTAATTTAGAAGAAATCATTTTATTGTAATTTGAATCTAAGGAACAATAAAAATTTGAATTACTTTTATCTTTATCTTGTTCCTTTATTTATTTTTTATTTTGATATAAGTCCTTTATAGTCGATATAATGAGACTTTTATATATTATTACTTTTCTTTCTTAGAAGATATTTAATTTTTTTAAACGTATTTACACGTATATATATATATATATATATATATATATATATATATATATATATATATATAATATTTACCAAAAAGTTATATTTCTTTTTTATGTAAATGAAAATCTTTTTTTATATTGTTCATTAACATTTCATTAACAATGTAATTTCCATTAATATTAAAAACTTATTTTTGTCTTAATAGAAATTTTTCCGTTAAAATGACTCGACCTTGGAAACTAAAACTCATCAAGTACTTTTTTACATATCCATTTTTAGTAATTTTTTTTCTTTTAAAAAATTTTGTAGAAATAAATAAATGGTAGTCGGATGGTGCTGAATATCTGATAAATATGTTGGCTGAGTTAGATCTCTGAATTAAATTTCACTATTTTTTCTTGGTTACTAAAAAAACATGGAGCCTTTAGTTGTTATATTGTAGAACAATTTGCTTTCTATTAACAAAATCCGGACACTCTTTTAAGTTATTTGTTCAAATTTTCCAGTCATTGATAATATTTTTCCGAAAAACATTTCTTTCGGGCTATAAAAGTTTATAAAAAATTAGTCCTTTCATAACTCACCATAGAGACAATCTTCTATTTTTTATACTTAAACTCGGTTAAGATGTTGACTTAGCAGGTTGTTCATCTTTGCAGTATACTCTATTTCTATATATTTATACATATATAGGGTCATCCAAATGTAACGCCTAGATGTATGTTTTATTAAAAAGAAACTATACACATATTTCCCTATATACCACTCTATACACATGTTTCTTTTTAATAAAATACAAATATAAGCATCAAATTTGAATGTCTCTTTATAATTCACATTTTTTTCTGTTACGAAAGTTTCAAAAATGGTTCATTTTTTATTGCATGAAAGTAGAGACGAATAAACGATTATACAATTTTGTCCATTTCCAACAGTAAATTCATGTGATACTCATCTTGCATACTTGTACGTGAATCCAAGTTATTCTAAATAGTTCTTTTTTGAAAATTTATCATTATTGATCAAATAAGATGTTTCAGAACGTGGTTCATATTCAAGGTTAAAGTTACCATTCTTAAATTTCTCAAACTATCTCCTGTATATCTTTCCATATTTACTCCAAAAATGTTCAAAAAAAAATTCATATGTTTCTACAGCATTTTTTCTTTTTTAAATTTTCCTCAATTTTTCCTTTTGAAAGTATATAACACCATAAATGAACTTTATCAATAGACATCTTTCTTTTATTACTGATTGGTAAATATTTATGATAAAATATTTCTTTCAATGTATGTTGAAAGTTACTAATGATAAAATATTACTATAAAAATAAGTTACATACATTTCATTAAAATACTTTTCTATGTGCTTAAAATAATTGTGCTCTAAGCAGACAGAACTTTTTAGTAGACCTAATATTTATTGGGAAGTTTTTTAAGCGTGATAGAACTTTAAATTGAATCCCTATCGAAAGTTTTATGTAACCTAAAAAAATACCATTTATCATACCTTTATATATACATACACACACATGTATATAAATATATATATATATATATATATATATATATATATATAGAGAGAGAGAGAGAGAGAGAGAGAGTATTTTTAGGTTAGATAAAACTTTTGATAGGGATTTAATTTAAAGTTCTATCACGCTTAAAAAACACCATATATATATATATATATATATATATGTGTATCTCAAAAAATGTATACACATTTTAACACGTTGACGTAAATGCCGTCTATAGCCGTTCAATGCTCGTGATTGTAAATGCAAATGACGGCAATGGTCGTCCTATATTCTTAGCATTATAAATAAATGATTAAAATAAAGTGTTAATCCATTTCCTTCTAAATTCTTCAATCTTCCTCCAAGTATGAATGATGAAATATTTCTCATTAAGTGATACAGTCATTTTATTTCAATTATTCCCAGAATTGGAAACTGGTTGCAACAAGTGTACTCATGTAATTTAACGACGTGCATAGCCGCAGACATTTCATACATTTTGTGACAGTCTCTTTTCAAGTGTGATTTTAGAAGCTTCAAAAATTTTGTTTCAAATTATTACTGGATTTTTTTTTTAAATTTGGTATTCTGCTTTTTTCGTTACAAATGTTTTTCAAAATTGAATTTTGTATCTCTAAATGGATTTTTCAATTTTTGTTATTCTATTATAAATTTTTATTCTTGAATTTTTTAATTTTGTATTAAAGAAAAATCTAGTTATATGTTTATTTAAATATATTTTTTCCTTTTTACTAAATTTTCCTCAAAAAATATCGTTATAGTCTGTACAGCTACCAAAACTTCTATACCTGTCTTTTGTGTATCAGAAAAATCGAGCTATTAAAAACAAATAACGACTATAGACGTCCACCATTTTTTAGGAAAATTTGTTAGAAAATATAATAATTTTATTCTGTAAGTATAAAATCTTGATCTAACTTCCCAATAATCAACTAATTAATAAAAAAAATTGTTTTTATCGTCTATCACTGATTTCAAAGTGAGAGTCAACGTGTTAACAGTTGATATCACTTAATTTTCACTTCTCTCTGATTTAACCGATCTGAAATAATGGATGAAGCCAGACTGTATATATTTTATTGGGACCTGTATATATGTGTGTGTGTGTGTATGTGTGTACCAAATAAATTAAAATAATTTACTGTTTTGATACATTAATTTTTATTCAAAGCAATAATTGTATGATATTTCAATAGAACCATAATAATCTCAAGAAATTAATTTAATAATATATTTTAAATTTTAATACATGTACTAATAAAATAAGATAAATCTTAAAAAACTGCATTTACATTTTGTTATCGTAGTCAGATTATATCTTAATTTAAAATCCTAAAAAAATAATTTTTCACTTATTAATATACTTTATTTTAAAAGTTGAAAAATTCTTAAAGGTTAAGTAAGCGTTTAAATATATTTAAAATTTACTGTTTATTTGTCAAATCTAGACAGCACAATAAATAATTATTGTAGAATTACAGTAGCAACGAAGATTAATATGTACAATTTATTACAGCCACAGTGGGCATTAAACTCTAAGTGAACTTATGTCACATCATATTAATTTGTCATAAGTTGATATTAAATGCAGACATTTGTTTATGTTGAATTAAATATTTTTGTTTATTTTAATTTATTCTATATTTTAATTTTATCTTTATATGCTATTATAAAATAAAAACTGATGAAAATAATCTAATTGAAAGGAAACGATTTTAAAGTTTCTATTGATTTATTTTCGTTATCAGCAATTTTCATTAAAATTTCATTTATATTGTAAGAGTACTTTTTTATTTAATTCTAGCTGATCAAACAAGAAGAAAGTATTTATGAGATAATCATAATATTTCGTTTAAATATTTATAATATATGCATATATAATCAGTAATTCCATATACTTTAGCAATTATGTATCAAACTGTTTCTTTTGCCAGAGTTTCGTTTCAAACATCACCTATTCCGTTCATAGACTTATCATAAACGTGCGAAATAAATTCACTATCATTATTACATTATCCACTATGTGCGCTTCGTTCATGTTCGATGAATATTTATCGTGGTGTAGGACGTGTATACGCGTCAGGACACAAACAGGTCGGACCATCGTCGTGTAACCTATATAATGTTGTCGAGTCGCTGAGACGATAGAGGGATCGGTTCGAGATCGTTCGCGTTTTACCCCTAACAGACCCGGTGGATGATGGTGGCGACGCGTACGCTTTATAGCTGTATCGATTGCCCTTAAAACCTGGTACTGTGCCGTCGTCACATTCGCCTCGCGCCCGTAGTTGTCCCATAGGGGTACATCGTGCACGGGATTTTGATTATCAGCGTCGATGCAGAAAGTTAATGAGATGTGTACAACGTATTCAATTACATGAGCTTAATGGGGATCGATCTTGTTACCGATACGGAAGATGGTCAGCGGTGAAGTGGTTATTTATACAGTACGAGCAGATTTTTTGTTACTGGATTATTAGGAAATGATTTAGATTTGATTTTGACCACTTTATAAATTTACACAGATTTTTATATCACAAATTAACTTCCTTTTTTCACAAGGGTAATGTTAAAGAAAGTCTTTAGTTTTAATTATGGTGTTTTGGTAATAAATAGTTAATTATTCTGTCTTTATTTATATTCATATATATATATATATATATATATATATATATATATATAGAGAGAGAGAGAGAGAGGGAGAGAGAGATGAGTGAAAAAATAGTTAATAACATTTAAAATAAATTAATATTTTTATAAAAAATTATAGAGTATTTTTTAATCTTGAATTTGAATTTAAAGTATTTGTGAGTAAATATTATTTCCTGATAAAACTATTCGTTTAAGTATATACAATAATCACTATTTGTTAATATTTATTAATTATTATTACATTTTAAGTAAGTATAGGGTTTTCCAATAATCGCATTAAAAGTTTAAATGGAAATAAAACAAAAAGTACTTAATTAATTTTTTTTAAAAGTATATTTGGCATTAATGATGCAACACAATTTCACTCATATGAACACCATGATTTTGTTTGACATAGTGCATTCGTTTAGTCCAATTTTTAGTAACTTTTTTACATAATTGTGGTTCAATTTCATGAATTACATGTTCAATGTTTATTTTTAATGCTTCTGTTATTTGTGGTTTATCAGCATAAATCAATGATTTTACATAATCTCACAAATATTTACAATTTCTAAGCGCTGTTGAAGTGTTAAACACGTTCCATGATAAT
>CP092090.1:47931067-47973567 GCA_029203775.1 Neoneuromus ignobilis
AATTGTTGTAAAACTTTCTGTTTTTAGTATAAAAAATAAAATATATGTATGTATATATATATATATATATATATATATATATATATACAGGTAACCTTCGTATAACACGGCATTCCTACAACACTGTTTCGTTCTAACAAGGTCGGAGAATTGAGAAAAATCCCCAAAATAACACATCATTCCTGTAACACGGTTTGAGAATTTTGATGATATGAATCCTAAAGATATTCAAAAATTATTAGGGTAAGAAGAAGCAGATAAAACAAATTTGGTGGAAATTGAAAATGAGATAAACCAAATTAATTTAAAGGACGATAGGATAAATGGAAACACAGAAGTTCAAAATATTATCCTAAAAACCATAAAGAAATGTCTAAACTTACTCGAACAATGCAGATCTTTTCACCGAAAGATGTATAAAATTTAAGAAAACTTCACAAATCCTTAACTCCTTACAACGAAATTTATAAAAATCTCTCAGTTAAAAGCGAGCAAACGAAAATAATAGTTTTTTTTCAAAAAAACTAGAGTATATAAATAAAGATGTTACATAAGAAAAGTCGTAAAATATATTTTTCCATAATGAAAATGCCTTCGTTTAATGATGCATAGAAGTTAAGAAAAAAAACATTATGTAATATTAATATCTAATACTGTATTATTCATTGTTTTGATAAACATATTTCTCTTAGTTATAAAAAAATGTAGTATTTTTTGGAACCTAACCTTGTTTTTTGTACTAGTTATTTGTTTCGTATAACACGAAGTCACATAACACTACATTTTTCACAATCGTGTTATACGAGGGTAACCTGTATATATATATATATATATATATATATATATATATATATATATGTATATGTGTATATTAATTATTTCACTAACCAATGATCAAATTAAAAATTAATTACGTTATATGTGAATAGATTTTCTTTATTAATAAAGAACAGTAGATATTTATAACAAAATAATCGATAGTGGAATAAACTTTTTTAAGATTTTATACAAAAACTGTTTATTACTGAATTATAAACTTTATTATTAAATAAAAAGAAATTTTTATAGTAATTTTTTCATAAATTTTCGAAAAAATTTGATCAATTACCACATCAGAAAGTTATTTTTAAAAATAAATAGAATTAATAAAAAAAACTATTTTTTAAGTACTTTTGAATCTTACAATGTACTATTGGTTTGATTAGTATTACATAATATGATATTGAACATAAATTATATTCTTTCGATTCGAAGAACGGATGGTAGTCGTCCCATGAAAGCGAAATGAACTTCCGCAACGAGATTATTTTTTATTTACATGCGAAGGGTAAAAATCGCGATTGAAACGTTCTCTAGAAGTATGTACGTACTATATGGCCGGTGAAAAAAATGAAAAGTCGATTTCCGTGAACGGAAAACGCATTTTCATCTTGTGTGCTTATTTATATTTGTCGGTTGACGTACACGACTCTCCCTGAATCGATATTTAAATTTAATCAAATTAATTCAATTCTATGTAAGATTTATAATTCTTTCACTTTTTTATAATTACTTGAATTTATAAATATATACAAATATTTACTCACACAAACATACATACATACATACATACATTTATATATATATAGATTAAGTAATTCAAATTATTTAAAATTTACAATAAATTAAAATTTAATATTAGAGATATTACAATTTGATTATAAAAACTAATAGTACTATTTCAATTAGTAATAAGATATATTTAAAAAAAAATAAACTAACAAGATTATTATTAACAGAGATAAAACTAATACACAAATTATGTAGATTAATTATTTAAAATTTAATTACAATGAATACATATTTGTTTAAATTTAAAAATAATTTAATGAATTATTAAAAATTCAATTGATTTTTTTAGATACGTTATTAAATGTTTTGCTTTTTTTCTTACTACAAAATATTTTAATATTTAAAGAATTGAAAAAATAGACAAATTAGTTTTGTAGAAAAATAAAGTTTTGTTTAAAGTAAAAAATAATTTAATATAATCCAATAAAATAATACTGAAATTATTTAGATTGTATTTTTTATAAATACTGATATTCTATACCAAGCCTCTTCCTTTGGAAAAAAAGTTTCAAGTTATTCTATGATAAATATTTATCAATAACATTTTAATCACGTTCTGATATGATAATATTTTTCTATTAGGTTTAATTAATATTTTATAGATCTTTGAATATAGGTTTATATTGTATTATTATTCCATACATATTTTTCAATGCTGCTTTAAACAAGCAATAAAGCAAAAAACATAATTACTAGGAAAATAATAAATATTTAACTGAATTAAAGTGGCTATAGAATATTTTTTTAATTGAAATATTATTTTTTAAGTTTAATGAGTATTTTTATAGAAATTTTTTTTATTAAAAAAGTAAATATATATGTATATATATATATATATATGTAAAATTAAATCATTTTTATTGACATATTTGTCAGTTTATATCAAAAATATGAAGTGACATTTTAATTTAATCTATGGTTGACAAGCACGAACGCTCATATATTTTATATTTGAATTCGTAATTCATTCACACACACACATACATATTTACACACACACACATACATACATACACACACACACACACATATATATATATATATATATATTGTACATTGAATATTTAGTTCATATATACACAAAACAATATTATTAAGTATGCCTATAGTTTTATTATTTTTCAATTAAACTTCACGAATTTCTAATATGTACATGTTTATAATGATTATTAAAACTATATATATATATATATATATATATATATATATATATATATATATATATATGTATGTATATTAGTTTTTTAATATTGTTTTTTTTAATCAAATAAAAAAATAAAACATTTTATTTAATTAAAATAAATAAATTTAAACAATTTATTATAGTTGATCGTTTATAAATAACCTTATTTATGGAATAAATAGTACAAATAAAAAATATATTGATAAATAAAAAAAATCCCTTACCTGGAATATTGTATTATATATTATATATATCTCTGGATAAAGTTTATATGAGATGTTTCTTTTGTATTCACTGTTGACTTTATATTTAATTTTGAAAATGGAAATATCACCTTGAAAAAGAATACATATATTAAATTTTTTAATGAAATTGAATATTATTTTATTAAATAAAAGTACGTTTATTGTAAATAACAATATTTTATAATCAAATTAATTAATTGTTTGAATTTTAACTACTAATAACATAATAGGTATTGGATACTGTAAATAATTTTGGAAAATTATGCATGGTTATATATATATATATATATATATATATATATATATATATATATATATATATTAGAATTTCTTATAAAAATAATAAAAGATTTGTTTAAAAAATTCATGATCATCTTAAATATATTTTCTGTGATAAACATAACATTCTGCTCAATTTATAGACAAGAGACGCTGAACGTTCTTTTCAGAAATCATTGATAAAATCCATGATATGGTGATGGATGACAGAAGAGTGAAAGTGCGTGAGATTACTAGTTTTGTAGGCATCTCGTGTGAACGGGTGCATAATATTTTGCACCAACATTTGGACATGAAAAAGCTATCCGCCAGGTGGGTGCCGCGATTGCTCACGATCGATCAAAAACGAGGTTGTGTGAAGTGTTGCAAGAACGGTTTGCAGCTGTTTCAGCGAAATCCGCAGGACTTTAAGCGTCGTTTCATCACTGTAGATGAAACATGGATACATCACTACACTCCTGAGACCAAAGAGCAGTCTAAACAATGGGTTATAAAGGGGGAATCTGCTCCGAAAAAGGCGAAGACAATTCCTTCGGCCGGGAAGGTTATGGCGACTGTCTTTGGGATTTAATCTTTATCGACTATTTGGAAAAGGGTAAAACCATTACAGGTGCATAATTCATTGTTATTGGATCGTTTGAAAACCGAGTTGCAAGAAAAACGTCCCCGATTAGCCCACAAAAAAGTCCTCTTTCATCACGACAACGCACCAGCTCACACCTCAGCAGTTGTGGCCGCAAAACTAATGGAAATAGGGTTCCAAATCGTTTCACATCCCCCATATTCTCCAGACTTGGCTCCATCGGACTATTATTTGTTCCCTAATATGAAGAAATGAAAAAAGATTGATTGCAGGAACGAATGACTATTTTACAGACTTGGACAAATTCTATTATTCGGAAGGGATCAACAAACTAGAGCAGCATTGGATGAAGTGTATAAGCCTAAAAGAAGACTATGTTGAAAAATAAAAAACGATTTATTCAAAAAAATGAAGCAGTTTTTATTTTTACACGGACTTATCAAACAATCCTCGTATATATTAAAATTTCTTATAAAAATAATAAAAAGATTTGTTTTAAAAAATTCATGATCATCTTATATATTTTCTATAAAACATAACATTCTCTCAATTTATAGACTTTTTCAATATTAAAATCTAACATTAATTAAAAAAATTAATAATTTTCGAAATTTCATAAAAATTATTGTGTATTTTGATTTATTCAATTTTTTTGTAATAATCTAAATGAGTACATTATTATAAACTAAAAACATTTCATTCTATCTGCAGCCATATCTTCCTCTCTTCGTAGGATTTGAAATACATTCTTTTGATAATTTTCTTTAGGTAAGTTATACTTTGTTATCCTCTCATTTTTTTTACACATAATATTACCTTAAAGTATTTTTTATATAATTATCATATCTCATCAAGTATTCAAATATTCTTATCAAATATTTTTTCTATGTCTTTCTATTTAAAGAAGGAATTATACTTCGTCTTCGCCTCTGCGTTGATATGAAAAATTTCGTTTTCAAATTTTCACGAAGTTTTCTGATAATTATCGAAGTAAAAATTTTATGAAATATTCAAATTAACAAAAATGGAAAATTATAAAATTTCAAACAGATTTCGGACAACATAAATTTCATTTGTATTGCTATTATATATACAAATATACTTACATATATATATATATATATATATTTATATATATATATATATATATATATATATATATATATTTGTATTTAATAAACATCGTCTACATATTGTAGAAGAATTAACATAGATTTTTAAACGTTTTATTTTTCATAATTTATTTACATTGTTAAATAGAAACAAATTAAAGGATCGACGAGCAGAGTGAGAGGGACGGAATCTTCGTTTTTTTAAAAAAAAAAATCTTTTCGTTTACTTATTTCAGTACTTCAGTAATATTATTTTTATCTATTCGATGTGTTTTAATTAAAATTCTATATATTTATATTTCCACTGTCTATACTCTATTTTGGTCTTGCTTGTCTAGATTCCAACTTGAGCATCTGCATATTAATACACTTCAAATAAAGGTTTTTATAAATGCTTTTCTCATATCTACATTTTCTCACTTCATCAATATATAATATATTAGCCTACTGTTTGGCAAAAACTTTATTGAATGTTATCATTTACTGGTAATTGGTCATATTTTGTACACTGACCTTAGTTATTTTTGTTTATTTTTAGAAAAATTCTATAGCATTAATGGTGGAATACAATTTCATTCATATGACCACCACGACTTCACTTGACATAGTGCATTCGTTTAGTCCAATTTTTAGTCACGCTTTCACGTAATTGTACTCCAATTTCATGAATTACATGTTCAATGTTTATTTTTATTACTACTGTTGTTTGTGGTTTATCAGCATGAACCAACGATTTCACATAACCCCACAGAAAATAATCCAATAAAGGTAGACCACATGTTCTTGGTAGCCAATTGATAGGTCAATTTCGTGAAATAATGAACTCATTAAACTTTTGTTTAAATAAGTTTCTTGAAGTTTTTACAATTTCTAAACGTTGTTGAAGTATTAAACGATCCATGATAATTTTCTAAACTATACTGAGTTGAAATGTCAAAATGAGATTAAAAAAAATTAAATATGGCTACTACCAGCTGTCAAAGTTATAAAATTCTTTTTGGAAAACCCTATACATATATTCATACTGGTAAGTATATAATACAAGTTATTTTAGAAAGGAAAAATAATAAAATGTGTTGCCTTTAGCGATAAGGATATGAAAGCAGTAATGAGTAAGGTGGTGTATTCAAGAAAGTAATTTGTTACAAGTGAAATAATGTTATCAGACGAGTAATATAATATAACTCGAATTTCGTAAATAAGAAGAAAAACTTTTAAAGTAAATTAAAGAAAGATTTTAACATGTGTTTATGAAACGAAATATTTGTTAGAGTATTATGTTTCATTATCATATTATTTTGATAAACACAAATATAAATCAATTATTTTAATTTGATTTATAAATTGTTCATATAAAAATATTTGGAATTTTTAAATTATAGAATTTTGTATATGACTGAGTTAAGAAAAATGTTTATTCTTTCTTTAGAAAAAGGTTTTAATTTTATATAAAATAAGATTGAAATGTAGTATATTAATAAAATTTAATTAAAAATAATAAGTTCGTGTTTTTATTCTGTTTTATATTAAGTGTTTATAAATAACAAATTATGTATTTATAAAAAGTTTTTATACAATTAATAAATTTTTTGTTTATAAATAAAAATATTTCCAAGAAACTTTCTTTAAAAAGAAAAATCTTTTTTTCATTTATTTTTAAATCTAGTTTATTTACTTTAAGGGGCACGACTAGTGTGACCGCCTAAATAAAGGTGATTTTCGGGAATTTTTTGGAAGAAAAGTATTGCATCGAATGTTTTAAATTTTAGGGATATATTTGTGCATAAATAATTTATACATAGTAATTTTTTGGAATGAAAATATTCGATTTTCAGCAAGTTATTCGCCATCTCCCGAGTCTCAAAAAAAAGTTCCCCCACTGCTGCAGTGATTGGGGCCTTCACAGTGCCTGAATTAAAAAAAAGTTCATTAAACTAGAAGATTTTGAATATACAATGACCCAGGATTGTGAAAGAAAATTAAAATTTAATAAAATGGCGGAGTTTTGAAAATTTCGCTAAAAAAATCTGATGGTTTTTGGCATGGTAAAATTACATTTTTTATCCAATCGAAAAACTGGAGGGTCATTGTATAGAGAAACAAATACTAAATATGCTAAAACAAAAATCAAATCGATCGGATGATTCGTTATCGGGTTAGAACTGCAGCAAATTTTAAAAATGTAGTTTTGAAAAAACGCGTTTAAAGATAAAAAGTATTGATTTCATTGTTATAAATCGATATACTCGTATGTCGATATTTAGAAGGCTGTAGCTCAAAAACTATTTGAGATCTGCACTTGAAATTTTAGTATACTATTTTTGAAGGTATAGACTATTGAAAAATGCAAAGAATCGATTTTTTGAAAGTGTTACACTAGTCGTACCCCTTAAAGAAATCAAGTAAATCAGTAGAAAAACAAAAATTGTAGACATTATAGCTGAAAAAAGAAATTTAAAATGTAATAGGTCGATCATAAAGAAAGAAGAGAAAACTATTAATGAACAGAAAAATATATTGAGGTCCAAAAATAGACCTATAAATAGATGGAACACAGTGATCAGTATATACATCAGAAGGAACAGAAAAAAGGCATTGGATCATTCAAAGTGGAGAGTTTTAAGAAAGTCTTTCATATAGTGATTATAAAGAAACTGTTTATATATATATATATATATATTTATATTGAAATTATATATTAATGAATATATTATTAGTTCTGTTTTTTTGCTGTATTTAAAATACTCTTTAATAGTACTGATTGAAATAAAGATCTTTCAAAAAGTCATACTAAAAATAAATACGTTCTTAAATAACTGTATATTACAAAACAAATATACCTTTAACTTGTAGGAAATTAATTGAAACACAAAATGAAACCTTTATGAAATTCAATCTCATCCCACTTTATATCTGTAATGAAAGCCCTTAGGTGGAGCAGATATTCAATTATTATTAAAGACCATCATGTTGTACGAGCTTAGTTTTCACCTTCGTAACAAAGTTCTTTGAGAGAATTCCAATTATCTTTCGTACGACTAAATATACACTAGCGATCAATAAAATGGTATGATGGAATGTGTTGTACGAATTAATTGTTCAAACCATGTAGACGCGACGCGCCTTGTTGAATAACAGATAACTCGTTAACGTCGAATGAATCGTTATGTACGCTTAATAGGTGTGCTTTTAACATTTTTGTGGCGGTTTGAGTTGCTTACTCTATGTATATAATTTATATATATATATATATATATATATATATATATATATATGTGTGTGTGTGTGTGTGTGTGTGTGTGTGTGTGTGTGTAGGGGTGTAGTATATCTGGATTGTTTAAGTGTTTGAATGTAACTGTCTATTGTATGCAAAAAAGTATAATAGACATATATGAATATATAATTCATAAAATAATAATATAGTGTTACTGAATAAAGTGACTAAAAATAAACAATATTTTTTTAACTCAGCTTAAATATGTAATCATTATATATACTTTTCTGTTCAAAAAATAAGGTTACTTTTCAATTTGAAACTCACACAAAAGTTATAGTTCAAGAAATTTTTTTTATATTGGCACAACCTTCAATGACATTTGCTTCTAATTTCAGTTTGATATGTCAAATAGTTTATAAGTTACAGCAGTTTATTTACATCAACTTTTTGCCTTTTTCGATTTTTAAAATGACTAATATTGTTGAACAAAGAAGTTGCTTTAAATTTTGTATTAAAAATGAAATTAATGCTACTGAAACGTTTAAAATGATACAAAAAGATTCGGTGATTAATCTTTATCGAGAAAAACTGTATTCCAGTGGCATAAGCTGTTCAGAGAAGGTCGTGAATCCATAGAAGATGAACCTCGCTCTGGTCGTCCATCAACATCAATAACCGAAAAAATTAGAAACAAAGTAATGGGAAATCGTCATTTATTGGCATATAAACAGGTTCAGTAGACGCAATTTTAAGTGACGTTTTGGACTTGAAACGGGAATGAAACATAATCCAATCATTATTCGTGAGTTTTTCATTAAAAATTTAACAAATATTGCTCCACAAGCACCGTATTCTCCAAATATGTCACTATGTGATTTTTTCCTGTTCAGTCGATTTAAAAAACACTTCGAGGAACCTGATTTGACTCAGTTGAATCGATAAATCAAAAATCGAAGGAGGTGCTGATGGAAATTCCAAAAAGTGAATATAAAAGTGTTTTCAAGATTGGATTAAACGTTGGCGTATTTGTGTAGCAACGAGAGGAGAATACTTTGAAAGAGGCAAAATAAATTTTGATAAATAAATAAATAGTATGTGTTTTATTCAAACAGTCACCTGACTTTTTGAACAGAGTAGTATATATATATATATATATATATATATATATATATATGTATATATTTATGTATGTACATATATATGTATGTATATATACACTTATATACATATCATCATCAGATTTTCTCAATACACTAGTGGATGAAGGCCTCTACCAATTTTTTTTTACTTCAACCAATCCAATCTCTTCCTTTTCCAGATACACACACACATATATATATATATATATATATATATATATATATATATATATATATAAATATATGTATGTATATATTTCTGTGTTATATGTATATACAATAGAATAAAAAATAAATATATTTAAGAATTCAAATAAGCAGGATATTCATGTACAATGATTTATATTCTTGGCTAAAAAATGAAAATACTATAGTTCAATGAATATGTACCATATTATATATAAAATTTTTTTTAGAAGATTGTTCAATATTTATGTACTGTATCACAAATCTTGCATAAAATTTTGTACAATTACATTATAACGTATTCTTAGTAGCTAACATTATTTTGATAATGTGTAAAATCTGAATTGTATTTTTTTTTGTAGCCCTATTAACTATTTTCGTTAATTAACAGATTGAATAATATTACATTTGTTTTATTAAATTATTTAATAATTTTAACCAAAATTCATTGATTTAAACAGTCGTTACAATGAACAATATTCAGATTTTTGTAAAAACATTGTAATGTCGAAAAAACACTGTAAAAAAATAAAGATTTCGAAGATTGATGTAAAAATAAAATGGAGACTATTTTCATAGTAAATAATCTAATTTAACTTTGAATTTATTTATGTATATTGTTTATAAGTATATGAATTCAACGTATAAATTAATGAGTTTTAAGTTATAAATTAATACACAAAATAAATTTATTATATTGAAATAAACAAAAAAGGAAAAAATATAATTGTATTCAAAATTAACGTTAGTAATATATACATAGATCTATCTACAACTATCTATTTATCTATCTATCTATTTACTAATTATCTATGTATTTATATATATATATATATATATATATATATATATATATATATTATTAATTCAAACACTACTTTCTAATATCTATTTTTAACATAAATATATCATTTTTTCATTAATTACTACTATATTTTAATATGATTTATTAGATCGTTGCAAATGCAATGATTGTTTTTAAAATTAACATATTATATTGTGTTATTAAAAATGAATTAATTTTATTTTTCATGAAAACTTATTTTGTAATTATTTCAAAATAATTCATATATATATATATATATATATATATATATATATATATATATATATATACGAGGGTCGTTTGATAAGTCCGTGTAATTTCCGAAAGATGGCACCACTGGTGCATATCGAGGTTATTTTTAATTAGTAGCACCTCTTGGAAGAACACACATCAAGTTTCAGCCATATCGGTCTATTTCTTTGTGTTTGACAATCGTTGGAATCAAGGAAATCGAGTGATTGTCAAATAATGGACGAAAAAGAATTTCGCGTGTTGATTAAACACTACTTCATTAAAGGCAAAACGCCTCAGGAGACTAAACAGAAGCTTGATAAACATTATGGTGACTCTGCACCTTCGATTAGTGCGGTTTATAAGTGGTTTCAAAATTTTTGGAGTGGCCATATGAGCACAAAAGACGCTGAACGTTCTGGACGCCCTGTTGAGGTCACCACTCCAGAAATCATTGATAAAATCCATGATATGGTGATGGATGACAGAAGAGTGAAAGTGCGTGAGATTACTAGTGCTGTAGGCACGAGTGCTGTGTGAACGAGTACATAATATTTTGCACCAACATATGGACATGAAAAAGCTATCAGCCAGGTGGGTACCGCGATCGACCAAAAACGAGGTCGTGTGAAGTGTTGCAAGAACGGTTTGCAGCTGTTTCAGCGAAATCCGCAGGACTTTAAGCGTCGTTTCATCACTGTAGATGAAACATGGATACATCATTACACTCCTGAAACCAAAGAGCAGTCTAAACAATGGGTTATCAAGGGGGAATCTGCTCCGAAAAAGGCGAAGACAATTCCTTCGGCCGGGAAGGTTATGGCGACTGTCTTTTGGGATTCGCAAGGAATAATCTTTATCGACTATTTGGAAAAGGGTAAAACCATTATAGGTGCATATTATTCATTGTTATTGGATCGTTTGAAAACCGAGTTGCAAGAAAAACGTCCCCGATTAGCCCACAAAAAAGTCATCTTTCATCACGACAACGCACCAGCTCACACCTCAGCAGTTGTGGCCGCAAAACTAATGGAAATAGGGTTCCAAATCGTTTCACATCCCCCCTATTCTCCAGACTTGGCTCCATCGGACTATTATTTGTTCCCTAATATGAAGAAATGGCTCGCGGGAAAAAGATTTTATTCGAACGAGGAGGTGATTGCAGGAACGAATGACTATTTTACAGACTTGGACAAATCCTATTATTCGGAAGGGATCAACAAACTAGAGCAGCGTTGGATGAAGTGTATAAGCCTAAAAGGAGACTATGTTGAAAAATAAAAACGATTTATTCAAAAAAATGAAGCAGTTTTTATTTTTACACGGACTTATCAAACAGCCTCGTATATATGTAAATAATTTTATTTTTTATGCACGATTCTTTTTTTTTCTTTTTGATAAATGTGTGTTATTCGATTAGCTGTATATTATACAATTTCGTTCATTTCATTACATTTTCTTTATTTGTTTTATATTAAATGATTTTTAGTGATATTTTATTAAATTTCATTATTGTTATTCAACTATATTTTATTTGCTTGTATTGTGTACATGCATGTTCATTTGAGAAAACATAGGTGGCGTGGGATGGAAATTGTTCTAGAATATTCCACAATATTGTTTGAAAAAAATATAGGCAGCTGTGTACTTTTGTTTATTGTATGTAAATAATTGTGTAGAACGTTTCACACTGTGTAGTGTTTTTTCAATAAAATTTAATAAAGTTAGTAAACTTAAAGTGGTGTGAAATTATTATTTATTTTAAAATAAAGATGTTAATACTTCGATTTTGACGAGGTTAGTATTTGACAAGTTTTTAAAACTTAAAAAAGTAGTTTATAGGTATATTATTATACCTTTTCATTATATGAAATAACAGTAGTATGGTTTTTTGTATTTTGATAAGTTTATTTCTTGAATTTTGTATATTTGTTTATAATTTTAAGAGTAAAATACAATAAGTTTGACATTATTATATTAATTATATATATATATATATATATATATATATATATATATATATATATATATATTAGGTTGTGTCATTTTAAATATCGGATTTCTCTTCGATTCCAATTGAAAAATCCGACATTTCATATTACATGACCTAATATATATATATATATATATATATATATATATATATATATATATATATATATATATATATATATATATATAAGTATATATAATGAATTAGTTATGGACAAATGGTTTTAAAACGACTGGTTATTCTAATAATGTTTAACAAGACATTATTTTTCATGAAGATATTATATTGTTTATATTTTATTAAAATAAAATATATATTAGAAGAATGTAAGGAACACTTCGACGAGGAATAAAATTGTTTTTTATGACTACATCTTTAAAGAATGCATCTTTAGATTATTAAGTAAATTTATAAATTGTATAATAAAAAGAAATTTAAAAAAAAACAGTCTATTTTTTCTTATTTTTTATTTTTATAGGTTTTAATAATGTTATTTTTATATACATTTAAATAAATAAAATCGATGTCCATGTGTGCGTTTTTTTTTTAATTTACAGATTTTAATTATAAGTTTTAACCGTATTTTTCAAATGAATAAATTGATATTTTTTGTGTTTGTTTTCTATTTATTTACAGGTTTTAACTACCAGCTTTATTTGTATTTTTAAAATAAATAAATAAACAAATGGACTTTTTTGTTGATTTTTCTTTATTTATGGATTTTAACTATAAATACTATGAGCGTTTTCTATAAATAAAACATATAAAAATTTCAATTTCATATTTTTTATTTATAATTGTTATGGCTTACACGATATTTTAAATATATTCTTATAATTTTATTTATATGTTGTCCACATTTTGTATTTTAAAAAATATTATACTGTTTGACATTGATATTTTTCCAAGAAAATTAATTTTTATATTGCATATACGAGGGTCGTTTGATAAGTGTAGTAATTTTATTTATTGTTTAATTTAATTAATTAATTAATTTTATTATATTTTCCAATTTAGTTTTTCTTACTTTTTTACCATACTTATCAAACGACCCTGGTATATATACATATATATATATATATATATATATATATATATATAAAACATTAATTTTTTTAATATTCATTTTTTAAGTTTTATTACATGTTATTTAATTAACAGCTTTTAAAGAATTTGTTTTAAACTAAAAAATATGTTTAAAACATACATTTTAAAATTACGAAAATTAATGTATTAATATAAAAGTTGTATTTTACGAAGGTTTATATTTTTTGTAATTAGTTGTTAAATTAATTAATTATATATATATATATATATATATATATATATATATATATATATATACTCGTATATAAAGTCTGTGTTTGTACATATCTTAACTTATATTTTTCTTTGATATTTGTGCGGTTTCTCATATTTACAAAATATCTTTATTTACACGTTTTTTGTCTGCACGCATTCTGTTGATACAAAAGAAGATGTAGCTATATTCAATGTATATAAGATTCTGAGCTTATACATGGAGGGTGATATGTGGAAAGTTGTACATATTTTTTAAAGAAACTGCATGTATACGGATGAATAGTGTGCGATGTAGAATATACATACATACATACATACATACATATATATATATATATATATATATATATATGTAAGTGTGTGTGTGTTTATATATATATATATATATATATATATATATATATATATATATACACATAAAACGATTGCGCAAAATTTAGAGAAGATGAAATTTTTACCGGAAATATAAAGCTTTTTTCATGATTTCATATTTTAATAAAAAAATTATAAAAATGTTTGTAACTTATAATAAAATTTTTAATTTATAAATATTATTGAATATTTCTTAGAATTTTAATGGGTTATTTATTTATATAAAGTTAAGATGTATTTTTTTTTCTAACAGAAATTTACTGAACGCTTATAGAATATGATTTTTTTAA
This sequence comes from Neoneuromus ignobilis, assembly GCA_029203775.1. Lineage (NCBI taxonomy): Eukaryota > Metazoa > Arthropoda > Insecta > Megaloptera > Corydalidae > Neoneuromus > Neoneuromus ignobilis. The sequence continues at coordinate 47,945,637 of CP092090.1, forward strand.
TAGCTTGTCTATTTGTTATAAATTGAATTAAATAACAATTTACTTATTTGATATAATATTTCAAATGTTTTGGTTTTAAAATAAGTAAATTTTAGAAAAAAATGTTTTTGAATTTCATAATTATTTCATGATAAATTCAAAATTGTTCATAATTCGATGGAAATAATTCATTTCATTATACAATATACCCAAATTTGATTCAATAAATTGTATATAAGGTTAAATTTGTACAAAAATGTACGAGTTTCAATTCTATTCGTTAATTTAATTAAGATTCATTAATTGAAGACATTATAAGAAAAATAATAACTTGCAGAAAACGCACTATACTATTTATTTTGGCATTGTAAGAAATTCACTTTGATGGGAATAAATCGTTTATTTCCAACATGAAGAAATTTTATAAAAAGGTTTAATAATAATTAATTTTTCTCTTCAAGTGTATCATCATCAAAGTACTGTATAATACAATCTATACCATTTATTGATTGTAACTTTCTAAAATATATTATATTTTTTAATATAATTAAATATAAATAATAGTTATACTTTTATAATATAATTTAATATTAAATGATTTATAAGTACGTTACAATAAAAACATAGTAGAGACTTTAAAATGTAGCATTTTGACGATCATGACATGACTACTGAAATGCGGTTCAACGAATTAAGTGAGTAATAAATAATTATTGAACACTTATTACATTTATGTTTGCTTTAGGGGTGAGTGATTTATTTGTTTTAAAACGCAATGCAATTTTTTTTGTTATTTAATAAATAACATTTCCTAATATTATTATTAAAATGGTATTTGAATAATTTCATAAAACTGCAAAGTTAATCCCTTAACTCAAAATTTATTTTATATATATATATATATATATATATATATATACACGCACATACACACACACAAACACACACACACACACACACACACATATATATATATATATAAACTTATTATTTAATCAATAATAATTTAACACTTTTAATAACAAATAGGTGAAAAGGAAAAAGTAAGTAAAATAATAAATATAAAATAAGCTTAATTATAACAAATATAATATTCGTTTAAAATATTTTCACAGGATTTAAAACACTATGCACACACACCCATGTAATTCAAAATAAGTTTGGAAATGTCAACGATTTTAATTAAATTGAATTTGTTCAATGATTTTATTAAAATTTAATAGGATTTCACATACAGAATAATTTCATTTAATGCGTTATCCATATTTGAAAAGTGCGGAACAACAATTTTAATCTAATTTAATACTTTTTTGACTTAAATATATATACATTGTTTTTTATATAATCTATTTATAGAACACTATTAATTCGTTGTTATTTTATAAAATTAAATTTTGGTTTATATTATGTATTTAATTTACAAACTTATTTATTAGTAAATCAAAATTAATCACTTAATGTATTTTAATTATTAAGGTTTATATATAAATATTCAGAAAATACATATTATAAGATTATTTAAATGATATTAAAATTCATAATCAATTAATTAATTAAACATAATAGAAATATGAAATATTTCGTATTTGAAAAAAATCGGCAGTATTTCTATAATTTGTTTATAGATGTATATCAAATATTCTGTTTTTGGCGTTATTAATTAATTTTCTACTAAATATTATTTATGTATAAATTTCATTTTAAATATCGCACAAAAAATTGTAATAACTAAATCAAAGATAAAATAATCGATTGATGTCAAAAACATCAATAATTTTGAAAAATTAGTATGATTTTAAATAAATTAATTGTTTGTAAATAATATGAACGTCATATTACACAGTTTATATTATTCAAAAAGTTTCTAACGGATTTTTTTATAATTATTGAGTTCAGTAAAGAGTCCTTGGTTGCTTTATATATTTGAAAATAACATTCAGTTTTCCATTATGTAAAATTATTTCATTTCAAATCTTGTTTCTCTCCCATTTAACTCGTTAAACGTACGAGTAGTTAACAAAAAAGCAAATAAATATGACATATTAATTATGAAATTATAAATCATTGTAAAAAAAGCTTTATAATTGAAAAATGACAAATCTTCGTACAGTTAATGTATTAATGAAAGAAACTGTAATAAAGTTAATTTTACCCGAAACTCGGAGAGTTCACGGAATAAAAATATTTATTTTCTAAGATTTCAACAATAAAGAATTTTTTATTTTCTGTTTGATTTTTTATCGGCGTTTAACCAAACAATACAATTACAAAATATTGTATACATTTTTTAAATAATCACATATTGAAATGACAAAAGTATTATTTTTTTTCTAAAAAAAATTTGTATAATATGTAAATATAATTATTTTTGAATTTGTATATAGATTACAAATGAATAAGTTACCAACAAGTATACAAATTCTACTTGAAAATATAAAAATGTATTTATTAAAATGAATCATTTAATATTTACTCTATAGAACTTACATTAATTTTTCTGTTCTTAATTGTCTAGTATATTTAAATTTTGTATAATTGACATATCATTTCATACATAATAATTACATTTTTAAGAATTAATTAATACTGGAAAAAACTAACATATCCATTGAAATGAAAATATATTAAAATATAACAATTTAATAATTACAATTTATTGAGACACGAAATAAATAAATGTTTAATTCATCATAAAATAGTAATAAATTAATTATAGATTAATTATTTTACAATTATTTAATAATAAAAACACTTTAATGAACACACTGCTTAATTTATATTTACAACATAACTAAAATAATAAAAAATATTACCTTATTAAAAATATTGTTTGACTACAATATACATTATCACTTTTGTTAATACCATTCAATTTTTCAAATAAAGAATTTTAATTCAATAATTAAAATATATTTTATATATATTTATATATTATCATGCATTTCATTTTTATCATAATATTTTTATAACAAAAATACACGCAGTTAAATGAGAACATGTTTTAAGTAATAAAAGTAATCATAATAGACAATTATTAGGAGCTATGAAATATTAAATATAAAAAAAGAATACAGACGAATTAAATATAAAATAACACAAGTTAGAATTAAAATTTTCAATAAAAATTAAAAAAAAAATAAAATGAATTTCGCATTGAATTGTAACGTGAATAAAACATTAAGAGATATACAAAAAAATGCTACAATAAAAAATATTACAATAACTAAAAATATCTTTCTCTTTTTGTATATATATATATATATATATATATATATATATATATATATATATATATATATATATAAATATATGAATCTTGAATACAATATTGATTGTCTGTAAGATTCGTGATAAGATCTGATTGAAGAAGTGACGAGAGTGGAAAAGATTTAATTTTATGAATTTAATTAACCCGGAAGAAGCGTACTTGCGATTGTTTAATATTAGTTTGCATAGAAATTGTACGTTAACCAGATCTAATCACTTAGCTTTCAAACGTTCCATTCTTGCACAATATATATGTATATATAAATTCTATATCTGCTTTGGTTAAAATACGATGTTCATTAGATTTTATCTTTTGAATCTTATAGGAAATCGATATCAATTTAATGCGTACGTTACGTTTATAAAGATATGCTCAAAATAATTTGGACGTATATACAATACAATAGAGAATAAAATTTCAATTTTATTAATGCTTTGAAACTGTTATTCAAAGTACGAAGAATAAAAAAAGTTAATTATAAAAATATATCATTATTTTTTTAACTGATCGTGTATAATATCCGAACTTAAAACTCAGAACAAAAAAAGAATTTCAAATTCTAACTACAATTGAAAGGCTATCTATTTTATTGAATTTAAATTTAATTTTAAAGTATGATTGAGCTACAAATTATAAATATAGGATGTACAAAAAGGATAATAAAAATAGTAAATGATAATAAGTAAATAAATGTAAATCTAAACCCTTCTGTCTCATTTGAGTCATCCTATATACATATAGACATACTGTTGATTTCAATTAATTACATTTTAAGTTATTAAATTTTTATAAAAAGGGTGAAACATAATTTTGTTCATTTAATATTACCTTTAAAAATTCAAAAACATGTTATTTTCATTACTGTTGAGTTTTTTTAAATACATGAAACTAAATTTTGTTAATATACGCAAGTTTAAATTATTCATAATAAATTTTAACAATAATTCACTTCAACGCAAATCATAACCCAGCTCAATAAGATTTTGTAAGAGTTGAATAATCACATATATTCATTTACTAATATTTTTTGCCTATTTGAATAAATACGGTATTATAGAGAACATCATTGTTAATTTTGATGCTACATTATTTTAATGGTAGAATAATAATCATTATTGACAATAATAAAAATGTGGAAAACGGAATAGTATTTTATGTGTGAACTAATCATTGAACAGTTTTAAAACTTTTTGTACATATATTTATATAACTGTATTATTTACGTATAATTATTGATATTTTTATTTTTCTTGTTAGGGATTTTCTAGTCAATCATTACATCTATCATCATATCATCATCATATCATCATCATCATCATCATATCATCATCATCATATCATCATCATATCATCATCCTATCATATCATCATCCTATCATATCATCATTCTATCATATCATCATCCTATCATCATTTAGTCCATATCAATCCACTACTGGACGAAAGCCTCAATGAATGCTACCATTCACTGAGGCCAACTTTATTTGTGAATATGACCAACTTTATTTGGTCATATACACCACGCTAATCAGACGGATTGGTGAAAAATTTTTATTCGGGGTTTACATATATATATATATATATATATATATATATGTACGAATTATATTACTATATTCACAAGTTTTATAAAGATCATCATACAAATAATTAAATTCTTTGTTTATATCAAGAATTCAATTATCTTTTTACATGACTGATAATATTATTTAAAATAAAATACAATATTACCTTACATTTTATTTACTTAAATAAATCAAATATTATTTTTTACATATTATATTCGTTTCATTGAAATAATGTTAAAAAATAAAATTATAAACATTTTTATTCAAATAATGCACTTATACATACATATGTATATAAAAATACTACTTCCTACATATATATATATATACATATATATACATATATATATATATATATATATATATATATATATATATATATATATGTATGTATGTTTGTATGTATATGTGAATAAAAATCATTTTTGTTCAAATTGTCCAAAAATTGTAGTCAGCAAATTAAATTAAATTATAAATCATTAGTGTATTAAGAAAATAATGATACACATTTTTTTTAATTTCAATTTTAATATTTTGTTAATGTTTTTAAAATTGACGATAAGAAAATTGTTTGTTACTTTGAATAATTGTTCGTAATAAACTGAATTACATGCAAACAAAAAAATGTATTCTATCCAATTAATAAATAATTATTATATTAAAATATAAATGTTTAAATATAGAAATATATGTTTTTAATTTTGATGAAAATACGATTATCCAATAAACTGAAAATAACTATTACTGAAATCAGATACAATAATAAAAAAAAATATTTTGTGTTGTTATTCATTGCTAAAATAAATGGAACATTATCATAAAAAAATATATAAATATTTATATTTATTTATATATATATATACGAGATAAAGAAAGGAAGATGGTAGAGAGAGAGTAACATAGAGGAAGAAAGAAAGTTATTGATTTAGGATTAAATTAAGAACAACATACAAAAACCATTCATTATTAAATATAAACAAAAATTCGAATATTTGTAACAGTAATTTTAACTTTATATATATATATATATATATATATATATATATATATATATATATATATATATATATATATATATATATATATATATATATTAAAATAAATTCAACATACATAACATTCAAAACTCATTTTAATATAACTTATATTTAGAAAATGCCCGTTCGTATTTTATAATATTAACAATCTCACCCCACAGTCGTGAACTAATTTCCACGTGTCCTAGGCCTTGCTGTGTTCCGTTTGGAAGGGTGGTTGTTTCCAGACCGTTTTCTGACCTTGTGTATCATTTGGCTCGTTATTCTATCCTTTATTATTAACGTTCTTTCATATAAAAGAGTTTCCTTAATTAAAATAATGTTACGCTTGTTAAATTTTATATATATATATATATATATATATATATATATATATATATATATATATATATATATATACACACACACACAATCCTTCTTATATAATCAATTATATATATATATATATATATATATATATATAATTATATACTTTAGTTTTTTCTATAATAACTATATTTTCAGATAATCACTTTGTCACATTTTTTTATATACACTATTTAATTTTTATATCATTATGATAGATAATAAATTGTTATGTTGTAGGAAAAACTTAATAATGACTATTTGTTGTTTTGGAACTTTGGCTGATTCACTTTAAACTTTATTAAAAATTCTTTCTGTAAATGTAAAATATATTTATGCATTTGGTATAAACAATTTGTCATAAAAATTAAAAAAATATATCAATATTTCAACAAATTAATTTTTTTTATACATAGATGTATATATATAGGTCATCCAAATGTGACGCCTAGATTTGTTTTTTATTAAAAAGAAACTATACACATGTTTTCCAATACACTTCTTATAAACATGTTTCTTTTTAATAAAACACAAATCTATGCATCACATTTGGATGACCTATATATACATATACATATACATATATATACATATTTATATATATATATATATATATATATATATATATATATATATATATATATATATATATATATATATATATATATATATATATATATATATATATATATTTATATTGTATATGAAATTGAATCTTTTTATGCAAATTGTAGAGACAAAATAAAATCATTTTCTTTCTGTTTCTGGTATGAAATTGTGAGATTTCTACTTGTGTTACCATGCTTACTCGTTACATGGAAATGTACTGAATCGCTGGAAATTCAATTACACTGAAATAATAGAGGAATGGGATTGAAATAGCTTCAGCGTTGTTATTCGTTTATAAACTTGCGTATACTTATGCCACACAATAGTGTTCGTCATTGTCAACAGAACTGAAATGCTTTAAGTAAACATTTTAAATATTTACTCTACAAAATTAATTGCTACTATATATTATCTTAATGTTCTAATTTAACTAAAAAAATACACTTTACGCGTAAATATACTTTTTAAATTTTGTCATACGACCGATCATAAATTTAAAACATTTTTTGTTTTTGGAAATCCATCGCTTTTTATTTATAAATTATATTTAGGAACGTAAATTTAATAGTAAAAAATAAGCGTATTTTTATTCAAGATTCATTTTAAATTTAAATTTCAATACGTCTTAATATTTTTTCTAAAGAATTAACATAGAAAAGAGTCAGTAATTACTGATCAAAAATATATTTTATACTATTTTTATATTATTGTACATATTATTTATTCAAACTTTGATCATGATATTCTATCGAAAAATGTAAATATTAACAATTATATACGATATATTTATACATCAATATATATATATATATATATATATATATATATATATATATATATATATATATATATATATATATATATATATATATATATATATATATATATATATATATATATATATATATATATATATGTATGTATGTATGTATATATAAATGTTCTGTGAAAAAATATTAGTAATTTTTCATAATCGGTGTTTATAATAAAATTTATAAATTTAATAGAAACATATATTTTTATATAAGTTTTAACAAAGAAACTAATTTTATTTATACATTAAAAAAGTTTATTAAATTTTTTTTATAGCAATCTTTGAATATGAAAAATATCTTCAAAATGTGAAATTAGTTTTTATTGTTCTGTTATATTAAATAAATATAATTATTAACTTCCGAAGAGGTCAAATAAAAAAATATTTATAATACTAGAAAATCATAAAACACTATATAAATATAACTTAAGTGATGAATAATAGAGGTGAGCTGCAAGACCTCCTCTGTGTTTTTTAAAAATTGTTTTAAAAAACTGATTATTGCGGAAATATAAAAATTGCTTAAAAACAAACTCAAAAACTTTTTTGATTACAAGTCCATTGCAATATGGGTATCATTAGTAGCCACGAACATGTCAATTTCTATACCCTTTCATATTTTGCAAAGCATCTGATTTTTTAACTGCCTTAGTTACACGCATTTCAGCTCGTTTAACTTTCAGTAATGGAGTTCCGTACACCGAGTCTGACAAATCCCCAGAAAATATATATATATATATATATATATATTAATAAATATTAAAATATTTTATTAAATATGTGTATATATATATATATATATATATATATATATATATATATAATAAAATATTTTAATATTTATTACGTTAAAATTCGAAATATTTTACATAGTACATATGTATATTATCTTAAATTATTTGAAAAAATGTTATTAATATAATTTTTTTCATAAAATATTACTAATATTGCAATTATGTTATTAAAAACAGCCATTACTTTCAATAAGAATTTTAATTTTATAAATTGTGATTTTAAAAGTAATAAAGCTTACCTCTAAGAAAATCTAACTAAAATCAACTCATTTATTTTTGTTATTTTAATTATCATAGATTTAACACTAAATCGACAGAGTTAGTTGATTTGATTCATTTAAGATTTTATTGCTATATATATATATATATATATATATATATATATATATATATATATATATATACAGAAAAACTTAAATATTTCTTTTGTATACATTTCATAATGTAATTAAAAACCAACATATGTTTTTAACAAAAATTATTTAAATTTTATGTATATATATATATATATATATATAGTAATAAAATCTTAAATGAGTCCAATTGACTTGCTTCATCAATCTAGTGTTAAGATATTTAATAATTTAGTTCATTGTTCAAAAAGTTTGTAATTGAAAACAAACATCTATTCAGGTAAATAAAATACAACATTCTTTATAAATGTTTATACATATATATATATATATATATATACACATACATTCACGAAAATCAATTAATTTAAAATGTTCATAACCAAATAAACCTTATGCAGAGTAATGCAGCCTAATTGCCTATTATTTACAAGATAGACACTTTAAATGTGTTAGTGTTCAATTGAATAGAAATTTTATCATTATATATATATATATATATATATATATATATATATATATATATATATATATATATATATAGGTTAAATTTAGACTATAGTTATAAATGGACTACATCACAAACACAATTAATATAACTGAATTGTATTTTAAATTTCCTCAATTACTTGAATTAAATTATTCAACACATAATACTCTCATATCTTTTGTTAGTTTAAATAAATGATCATATATATATATATATTTATATATATATATATATATATATATATATATATATATATATATATATATATAAGAGTATACAATGTGTGTGACTGCAAAATAAATGAGCAGAGTTCATATATTTGTCATCAGCGGTTTTCTGTAATTGTGTAAGTTTATTTTCAGTATCAATGATATTTGAACTCGAGAATATAAATTAGACTAGATACTATAAATTAACTAGAGTTCTCTTTTCCTTTCTTAATAGCTAATATGTAGCGTACATTATAAAAAATTAACATAGAATTGTGTTAAATGAAAATATATTTCAATATAATTTTCAATATGTTTGAATTATCTATAAATAAAAACAACAATAAAAATAAAAAATATTTTTTAAACATAGGGTAATAAATAGGGTAACGTTCTATGAATATTTATAAAACGTTTAACACAATTGAAAACACTAGTACTGATACGTTTTATTCCTAAGATTATAAAAAAATTTCAATTATATGAACCATTTCCAAAAGGATGAACATGAAAAGAGGTAAACAAAAGAATTTTTAAAGGATATAAAGGAACAAGACTTTGGAGAATGCGTTTAACAGTGAGAATGTCTCATTTATCGATATACAGACAAGAAAGGAAACTATTTGTGAAGAGATAGAGACTTGTTTGTATATTGGTTGCATTAAAAATATTTAGAAAATTCGTTCAAATTTTTTATATTCACCACTTATTCTTTCTCTCTTTTTCTGTATATATATATATATATATATATATATATATATATATATATATATATATATATATGTATATATGGTGACTAAAATGAAAATAAAAGGTTTAGACATACACTTCCTTGCTTTCTATTATTTATTATCATTTACTATTATTTAGTTTTTTCAAACCACCCTATATATCGAAAAACTAAATTTTTATATAAGCTCTAAAGATAATTTTCAAACATCTATGTATGTATGTACATATATATATATATATATATATATATATATATATATAAATATATATATATATAAATATATATGCACACACATACATATATATGCTTGTTTTTGGGTAAATATGTATGTATGTGTTCTGTGTTATATGTAAATGATATATACAGATGAATTTTGTAAAATAATAATTCGAGAGATACTAAAGAACTATATTATAATTTGTCTATTTTTCATAACTTAAAAATAACAATATATTGAAAATATAAGAATAATTTACAAAACTTAAATTTTTTTTCTAACTAACTATTATATATATATATATATATATATATATATATATATATATTATATACAAATGTATGTATATAATAACAGTGAAAATAAAAATATTTATAAATTTCTCAAAAATAATGAGTATTTTTAAAAATGCAACAAATATTTAAGCATTTTTTTATAATGAACAAATAAATTATTATAATAAACAATTATTATAACTAACTAAATATATATAATATATATATATATATATATATATATATATATATATATATATTACATAATTATTAATTCAAATTTAACTTACTCTATTGCTAGCTATGTATGTAAATAACATTATGAAAGCAGCTAAATATGTAGATAGATATTATTTTTTTAAAACGCAGTAATATACGTTGACCTATTTTCGCCTCAAATGTAGGTCAATTATTGATTCAACAACATTTACAGCCTCTGTATCACCAAAAACTTTAGATTTTGATATTATAATGAGATATAATACGTGTATAATATTTAAATTTTATTTTATACAAAGATAAAATAACAAAAACATTTTGTATATTTTTTTTAACAGAAACGTAATATTTTGTTCATTTAAAAGTTATCGAATTATTAAAATACATAATGATCATTAATCATTTTTATTCCATCAAATAATTTATTTATTTATGTATATATGTATATACATATATATATATATATATATATATATATATATATATATATATATATATATATATATATATATATATATATATATATATATATATATATATATATATATATATATATATATATATATATATATATATATATATATATATATATATATATATATATATATATATATATATATATGATATTAACACTTGAATTAACAGGAATTTATTTATATTTACTTAAGAATAACTAATTAATAATCAAAATCTACTCTTGTTATTAATTTTCAATCCATACAAATTTAAAATGTGATATTAATTAATTGATTTGAATGAATTGATATTAGTTAATTAAGAAACTAATTTATTTTTTGACAAAAAACACAAATATCTTCCAGATAATTTTCAAAGTTATAGATTAATAAATGATTAATTTATTTCAGAATATTTCCATAATGTAAATAAATGAAATATATATGTATATTATATATATATATATATATATATATATATATATATATATATATAGTTGAGAAACTAATTAATTTCCAAAAGTTAATTTATATTAAAGAAAAATTTTATAAACGTAAATTATATTCAATGTTATCTACAAAAATGCATTTAAATAGAAGACAAATAATTATGAATGTTACTACAGATTTTAAATTAAAATTAAATAATATAGCAATTAATAATGATTGAAACATATATTTTTAAAATCAATTAATCAATTGTTAAAAAACATCCACATTGATCATATTTATTATCAAAACAAAACAAAAACTTATAATTACATATTTTTGTTAGTTTCAAAGTCTATATGAATTTAAATTAAATAAATATCCGTTGAGCTACAATTGAAATTACATCGTGTGATGCATTTATCAAACATGAAATCATATAAATTATTTACTTTTATACTCGTAAAAGTGAATGCTAATAAAAATATCACGAAAGCAGCAAAAATACAGACTGAAAATAAAAGCTTCAAAACGTATATAACAGAATAAATACTATAATACATTATTTATTGTGTAAACAGTAGACATTTGCAGTCATGTCATCACAAATTCATACAATGCGGATGTGTAAAAAAGAGTTTGCTGTTTTCAAATTACCATTTATTTCCGGAAAATATAATACACGTCAGAGTGCAAAATATAAACGTGTAAGCCTAAACCGTTATCATTGCTAAATCAAAATAATTACCTTTATTCTCGTATGAATAAACGTAACTGGAGCAATAACTGGTGCCAAATATTGAATATATACATACATATATTCTTTTCAAAGGATTCTCGTCTTGTTCATATACACATACATATATACAAATATAAATCCACACATACGTTAATTTGTGTTTATTATTAAATTACTATGACCTAAATATTTTTTAATCTTATTTAGATTTTTTTAAATTTGAATCAGATTAAAATATGAAATTCACAATGAATGATTATGTTTGTTTTACTATATTATTTTTAAATTAAAATCTATTATTACTGCCAGAAAAAACTAATGATACTCACTTTTAATATTTCATTTTTAAGTGATGAACGATTATAAATTGTATTTTTATTTTTCAATAGTATATATTAAAAAATATACTTTTTATTCATAAAGTATTTTTACTAGAAAATAATATATACAACTATGAAAATATTATTAATTTTTCTATTATTTCGTTATAATATTTTTTTAAAAAAATTATTGCTGTCTTTACAATTCACTTATTTTATTTTTTTTCTATTATTTTGTATATTAAAAATGTAATAAACAAATTTCAACTTAAAAATATTATACAATTACAATCAAGTGAACAAACTTTAAAATAAGAAATAACATCCTTTTAATTTTTAATTTTAATATTGTTTTAAGGGGTTATACGCAGTTACAAAAACGACGTTTTTTAGGATTTTTTAGAAACAGTATTTATTTTGCAATTACAAATTATGGTTATTTGAATAGATCCTACTTTCAAGAATAAAATAACATGTTATATATTGAAGTGTTTTCGATCCCGAACACCTTTATTCCATATCGGCGGTTTGGATTATATTTGGTTACTTTTAAAGGATAGATAATGCAGGTATTACGAAGGAATAATAAAAAAATTTTTGAAAAAATGGCGTCTACTTGAAAAAATCAACGCTCCAAATTGTTTAAAAAAATAGTAATAATTTTTGTAAACCTTATTGAGACCGATCGGTTCAGCCATTTCTGAGATATCGAGATCACCGACTATGAAAACACCGTTTTGAGATAAACGCGTTTGAAGTTTCGGAAGTAGTATACACATAGTTAAAAATTACTTACAAATTCAGATGTATGTCCGAAAATATTTCTCGGATTTACTTCAAATTTTCAGAGAATATACTCAAATATATGTGCATTCCGAAAATGCAAAAAGAAAAAAATCGATTTTTTGAAATTTCTAACTGCGTATAACCCCTTAACACAAAAAATCACTCATCTCAAACACCACAAGATTTTATAAAAGTTTTCAATAATCATTTATTGTTCACTCTATTTGCTTACAAGATGATACGTATTTAAATGGTCAAGCCATCAACGTCAAACTATAACATTACAAAGATTAACAGTATCAAAAAAATATGAGATGTGTATTATCTTGTAATAAAAATGAACAAGTAATTATGAGACATTTTTATAAAACCTTGTAGTGTTGAGAGAGTGAGTCATTTGTGTAATACCTTTTTATGTTATCCTTCATTTCACTGATTTTTCACGTTCACTGTGTCATATAAGCAACGAAAACACCAAAAAAACAATAATTAAAATAAAATCACTACAATATTTTGTTTATTTTTATAATTTAACGCTTTCGCCACTAATGGGACCTATATGTTCCATAAAATTTGTTGTTATTATTTTGACAAATATGCCCAACTTAAACTATTGATGGGACATATGTGTCCGTAATTCAAATTTGAAATCTGAAAATAAAAATCAATTTTTTGCCAAAAAATAAGTTACTTAAGTAACTCAAAAGATCATCAAACGAAAAAGAAGTTTTAAAACTAAAAATATTTAATTCTTGGTGAAAAGGTTAAAAAAAAAACTAATCTAAACAATTAAAGACAAATTAGCAATTAAAAATAATTTGATTATTTTCAATTGCTTTGCTTTTTATGAAAATCATAGTGAATGAAATTTTAAGGAATGCCAGTATAAACCCTTATCGGACGTTAGCATTTTGTACTTAACTTTCCACTAGGTCGGAGATATATTTAAGTGCTTATTGTAAGAGAAGAGTAACAAAGGTTACTTGAAAAGATAGTTTTGTGCATAAAAATATTTATATATACACTTTAAATGTTTACACTTTAAATTTCTTCGTCATCATTGTCGATTTCAATCCAATCTTCATCATAATCAGGAACAATTCAATAGGGAATATTCAATAGGGATTCTTTTTTTCCTTGACTGAAATATAATACTTTTATCAGTCTCCTTTATCACAAGAATTAAAATCACTTGCCGAATATTCAAAATTTTTACATATTTCACTACAACTATCAATGTTACTTTCCATATTGCTATAGTTTTCTTTATTCATTTTTGAAGGAATAAAATATTATAATATAAGTAAAATAATTGTTGAAATATGGCCGTGTTGTCTGCTATCAAGTAAGTTATGTACGTGTTGTCTGCTATCAAGTAAAAATTAAACTGTAAAAACATACAGTGTGTACATTCAGAAATAAGGACGTTGTTACTTGTTCGGTCTTGTCACCTAGCACGTGACATACGACTGATAGAGTAAAGTTGTAATGTCACGTCAGAGGTGGCATACGACCGATAAGGATTAAATATAGCAAGAGATATTTTTAATCAATAGAGGTTTTATAAAATAATAAAAAATTATTTGAATTAAATTACCATTAAAAATTAAATGTATGTATAACAAAATGTTGAGATCGCTAAAATATAGATTTAAAACAAATTTATTTATATTAGATTTTTTCTCTTATTTAATGAGTTAATTAGTTAAAACATATAACTATAATGGCCGACAAATGGATGAATAATAACGCCTAAATTTATTATGCTTAGGTGTGTTTTTACTAATAAAATATTACTGTGCTAGTTAACTCAACGTTTTTGTTAGTTTAACTTCTTTCTGTTCATTTCCTTAGTTAATTATTAAATTAATATTTAAAGAAACTTACTTGATTTTACAAAAAGCAAAAAAACGAAATTTCTTCACAATCGTATATAATTTGACCTGGAAAATCATTTTAAGCAATACCAACATATATTGCAGTTTTATGTTAACAAATTGACTATTCAACAAATTTTGCATGTCATAGTGAAATGTTGATTATATCAGGCATATAAAAATTAAATAAACGATAATATTAAATCAAATTATATCTGAGTGCGTGGCGTATTTAAACATAAATATGTTAATGGGGTAGCCACTGAGTCGTAGATGTACTGAACTTATTTATTAAATAATTTACTTATAGAAAAAAATTAAATCAGTTAGATAGCGCAGTCATCGAAAAATTAGGTGACGATCATTAATGACCACATGACAATCAATGTATTAAATTAAAAGAAAATTACTCTGAAATAGATCATTGTTGATTTATTTGATATGATAGATAAGATTAACCATGGCGCTATAGCCCATGAAGAACCTAGGTCTCTCTGACAATGCCACAGTTCAGTGACAGTTATGTTTTTTACGAGATGAGGTTGTCAGTCCAATGTTCATTTACCACCTTGACGGACGTTGATTTACTTAGATTGGTAAATAAAAAGATATACAAGCGTTCCTCCAGTTACTCGGAGTATCCATTCCACGTGGATTCGTTTTACGCAAATGAAAATCGCTACTGTAATTTAGATCGCGTAAAATGATGTCGCGGCAAAAAAATACCGTGTAAAAAGAGACTCGCGTATAAAAATGCCATGTAAATGGACTGAAAATGGATGTATATATATATATATATATATATATATATATATATATATATCTTATAAATATATTTTTGTATCATATTTTATAAATTATTTAAAAATTAATTTTCGAATTAGATTTTTAAATTGTATTTATTCTCTTTTGATTTATATGTATTAACCCTTATCGGACGTTAGCATTTTGTACTTAACTTTTTGCTAGGTCGGAGATATATTTGAGTGCTTATTGTAAAAGAAGAGTAACTAAGATTATTTGATATAAAAAGATAGTTTTGTGCATAAAAATATTTATATTTACACTTTAAATGTTTATATTTTATTTAACGTGTAATCTTCAAGCTTAAATGTTATTTATATTTTTTCAATGTGTAGTATTTTTGGAAACATTTTCCTATATGAAGGAATGGTTTTCTGTTACAAGTTTCGCAGAAGTATATAATCGTCTTTCTTCCTCCAGGTGACTTTCGATTGGAACATACAATGCAGTCATTATACTTCCCTTGCGGATGTGGTTGCAAGATATGCAGCTTCATCACAAGAATTAAAATCACTTGCCGAATATTTAAAATGTTCACATATTTCACTACAACTATCACTGTTACTTTCCATATTGCTATAGTTTTCTTTATTCATTTTTGGAGGAATAAAATATTATAATATAAGTAAAATAATTGCTGAAATATGACAGAACGTGTTGTCTGCTATCGAGTAAGAATTAAACTGTAAAAACATTCAGTGTGTACATTCAGCAATGAGGACGTTGTTACTTGTTCAGTCTTGTCACCTCGCTCTTGTCATACGACTGATAGAGCAAAGTTGTAATGTCACGTCAGAGGTGACATACGACCGATAAGGGTTAAAATAAATTGGATATTTCTTCTTTGATAAAATATTAATTTCAATTGGTCTTTACAAATGCTAATAATGAATGAATTAATTAAAAAAGAGTAATTGGGCTGAACTTTTATTATTTGTAAATTTTTAGAAAAAAATATTTTAAATACCTTTATCAATGTTTGTTTTTATAATTTGTGAATAGTTGCTCGTATGTATGTGTACGTATATAAATGAATATTATACCCATGTGTATATGAATCCATCATTTTGGTTACATATTTTTAAACAAAACTGACATACAGAAAGAATCGAATATCGCGTAATATACACCCACGCACAGATGCGAATCCGCACCCCTGGAATCCCGGATTCAGTGTCCTCATTTCGAGCCTCTCCAGCTCGTTTCTGGGTTGACAACATGACCTACTTCGCAAAGATGCTGGGGCAATGAGAGAAACAACACGTAATCGTGATAAAGAGAGAACATATACATCCGGCCGTGGTGCACGAATGCGGACGTTTTAAAATTAAAACAAAAATGTAATATCGTCATCGTTCCTTGTTATTTAGCATGCACTCACTTTTGAATTTATTATTTTTATATGAAGGTGTAAGCGTATAGGTGGTATGTGTTTGTATTTTACTTCTTTTGTGTACAAATACTTGTTAGTTCACTTCTTTTTTAATTCATTATTTAGGTTATTCGAGTTGATTTTCAGAATCAACTCGCGGAAATATATGAACATTTACATTTAATTATAAATTGCAAATTTTACATTAAGTGTTTATGTCAATAACAAGTAAATTTTCTGAAGAAAGTGTTTGTTTAAATTTACTAAATATATTTCATAAACAAAGCTTAATATTTTTTTAAAAAAATACTTATTCACTCTTGAAGAAAATTATATATATATGTCTATAGAAATTCTGCTCGTTGTCGGTTTTGAAAGATTATGACAAACTTTTACATATTTTTTTTATTTGAAGAAAATTTATAAACATTTCATATTATTATTTTTCACTGTACTTTGTTTAATTTACTTTTCTGATACTTTAAAAGAAAATGAATAATTCAAGTAGAGATAAATATTCACACTTTCATTTGAAGATAATATTATTATTAATAAAAAAATCGAATTGTATATTTTTATAAAATATTATATCAATTTTTTTATTCAATATCTTTCATTTATAATGTTAATAATATTATTTACAGCCGACTAATTTAACATTATCATGTGCAATTTAGAATTAAAGTATTTCTGAAAAAGTACCCATTTTCCAGGCATTGTTTTATTTTAAAAAATTAGATACAAAAAAGTTAATAATAATTCCAAAATTAAGATTGCAGTTTATTCAGAGATATCTCATGTGTATTAAAAAGTAATTACATTTTTATTATTTTTATGATTCTTTCTCATAATTTTTATAACAATTCTTTCAATTAAGAAATATTAACAAAGTTATATTTCAAAAGGAATTTGTTGCATTTAGATTGATTTTTTCTGATAATATATTTTATTTTGTAATCAAACTGAATTTTTTGAATTTATTTTTTTACAGTAATATGTACTAAAATCATTAAAATATTTTAGAGATGAAATCATATTTTTTTTACAAAAACTTATTATAAAATCATTAAAAAAACTATGACGTAGATACTCATAAACGTATAATCAGTATTTATGTATTAAATTTTTAGTTATATAAGAAAAACGAATAAATTAAAGACTAAGTGTAACAATTTATTCAAGTGGTACTACAATAAAACTAAAAAAAAATATAAAATTAAAGAAAAACATAAAACAAGGATCTAAACAGAATTATAAAGAAATCTTAGGCATACAAAACTATATATTTTTCTTATAGAGGGTGTATCAAAAAGATGCAGTTTTCAAAATAAGAGGGTAAAAATTAAAGACAAATGAATTTTATATCAAATAATTAGTTAGTTAGCAATACAGCACTTTGTATTTGCCAAAAAAATCTGTGGATATATGACATATAATTATTTTGAAAAAATATGTTAAAAATAATTAAAAATTGTATAAATAATACAAATGATTGATATTAATTTTATTTACATCAGGATAATTATTCCAAACTTATCACACATATGGTTTTGAACACAAGTTTATCCAAATCAAAAATACTCCCACACAAAACTGTGATTTAAATTCTATAAAATATTTATATAATACACTCCATAAAAAGATTAACAAATATTAGTATATAATTAAATTTAAACAAAAAGAAGTAACTGCAATCTAATGGGAAAATATAAAATCAAAAAAGACTGAACAATAAGTTTCATCAATACAAAAAATCAAACACTAAATAATCATATTTTCAACTCGTTTTTTACTCATATTTTTTGAATATGATACTTATTACATTAAAATTAATTTGAGATTTACTAATATTTTTTTCGAAAAAAAATTTTTAGTTAATGATAACTAAATTTATTTAGTGAATTATCATTATTGATATTTTTTGTACCCTAAATAGGAAATACATTTACGTATACAAGTTTAAAATAAGAAAGTCTGATAAAATAATTCCAGTTATGAAAATAAAACATTTAGTTGTAATATGTTAACTGTGCCAAAAGTTTTTTATTATATTATATTAAAATATATATATATATATATAATATAATAAAAAAACTTTTGGCACAGTTAACGTATTTATAACTAAAAAATAACATAATTTTAATAAAATAATTCCAGTTAAGAAAGTAAAAAAGCATTTAGTTATGAATACATATGTTAATTGTGACACCATTTTTGATATATATATATATATATATATATATATATGTGAAGATATATATACATATATATATACATATATATATTATATATAGGTTATATATATATATATATATATATATATATATATATATATATATATACATATATATATATATATATATATATATATATATATATATATATATATATATATATATATATATATATATATATATATATATATATATATATATATATATATATATATATATATATGTATATGTATTTGAAACTAAAATGAAAAGAAATAGAACGAGTTAAAAACTATGTACATATATTTGGGACAACTCATAAACACTAAAGAAACATTTAAAGATGAAGTAAACAGAAGATTAAACATGGAATGGTATCGGATATTCCTCTATATTTAAAAAAATTGTCTCTGATTAAAGAATCATACTTTATTTCACCTATGATAGTAAAACATGTGTATTGAATGTTAAAATAAATCAACGAGCCCAGGCAACATAAAGAAGCATGGAAATAACTATATTGAGAATAATCTAAAAAGATAAAAGAGAAATGAATGGATCAGAAATGAGACAAAATTTACAGATGTTATAAAAAAAGTGAAAAGTTTGAAATGGAAATGGGCCTGTCAAATAGTAAGAAAAAGAGACTACCAATGAAAAAGGGAAGTTATTGATTGGGATCCTGGACATATAAGAAAACTTATGAAAAGACAGATGGGTATATAAGACAGAGAAATAAGGAAATTTGTAAGAATAGACTTGAAGAGGAAGACTTTGGATTAGTTTAAGTGCAAAATTTTGGGAGAGATTTTCATTTAGCAATAGGTAGAATGAGACTACTGCTACTGCTGATTATATACATATATATATATATATATATATATATATATATATATATATATATATATATATATATATATATATATACATATATATATATATATATATAATATATACATATATATATATATATATATATATATATATATATATAAAGTATCAACAAAATTAAATCTAATTTTAACTAAAAAGAAAAATATAAATATTTTCCTGATTTTATTAATTTATTACATTAACATTTTATTAGAAAAAATGGTGTTCACCACATTACTTGAACTTCCAAAAAAACTAATTAAAAATTGAAAAATAACAATAAATTAAATCATACATTTTGTTACAAAAATAATATATGAGAATATAAAAATGACAGTTCAATTGAAATAATAGTGAAATCGTTGAATTTACGTCTAAGCCAATTTTTCAATATTTGCGATGTTAAAATTCTAAATATCATCAATTATATAAAAATACTTTATTTTATTAAAATCACTATCTATGTTTGCCAATGTAAAAAGCAATTTTAAAATAAATTTATGTAATAATTTATGTTCTAAAAGTTTTTTGTATCAAGGAAGTTGGATAAAGATCAAAAAAAAAAGTTTTCTGGCAGTTAGATATAAATACCTGAAAAATCAATTGCGCTGTACGCGTAACCTTCATTTCATATGAGTGAGAATTATATTTGTTTGTTTTCTTATATAGATACAATATTATATATATTATACACACATTAATATAACAAATCACAAAGCTGTCAATAAATTTTAGTCATTCAACAAATTGTATTATAGTTATTTAATAATAAATTATAATCATTTAACAAAATAAATCATTATGTTTACTTAATAAATAAATTCGTTTATTTAAGTTTTATTTATATACATAAATTATGTAAGACAAAAATAAGTAATAAATGTCATGGGCGAATATTCACTTAAAGAATGTTATAAAGAATTACTTGAAGAATATTAAAATTTAGTTTCATTCAAAAAAATTTAGTACGTTTTGTTATTCTGTGATAAAATTTCATATGACAAATTACAATATTTTATTACTGTATGTATTTGTTTAACTGAAAATATTAGGATTTTTTAAATATCAAAAAACGTGTACAATCAATAAATTCAAATTCTTAAAGAATGTGAAGAAATCCTAATAAAATCAATATATGATCGATAATACATATATATATATATATATATATATATATATATATATATATATATATATATATCTAGAGAGAGAGAGAGAGAGAGAGAGATGACACAGATAGATAGATGAATAACGAAAGAGAAACAAAAAGAAAATATGTGAATATAATTGACTAAACATTAATAATATATTATAATTATTATTTTTTCAATTATGTACTTTGTCTTGTGAATTATTGGATAATAATTTTGGTTGAAATTAATTGTTCAAATAGTTTATAAATACATCGTTATCAATTTTAGATTATGTATACTGACCAGATATTGAAAAATGCTGAACACAAAAACAAAATACAAATACGCATTTAACATTTTACTGCGTGATATGCAGTAAAAATGAATAAAAGTACATAATGAAAAAGAGTTTGTATCAAATTTCCAGTCAGTGATGACAAATAATTCAAATTTAGTATAGAATGTAAAAATTAAAATTGTATGTGAGTATTTATTATTTAAACTGTTTTATTAATTGTTTTGAATAGGTATATTTTAATTCAGTTTTTTATTTCTATGCAACGCCTCGTTCGAATGGATACAACTACGGTAGCGGACAATGACGCTTATTTTGTTTTGAATATTATTTTAATTCACTATGATAAATCATATAATTTTATGTATATTGTATGTGAGTATTTATTATTTACACTGTTTTATTAATTGAAAAATTGAACAAAGGTATTGTGTTTAAAGTTTTTTATTTCTATGCAAAATTTTTTATCAAACGATGTATTTTTATTTATCATAATCAAATAAATTTTGTAACAAGAAATGGATGTAATTAAATAATATATGAATAGTACATATGTACATATTTAAAAAATATATATTAAACTAAAATATATAATTCAGTAAAATTCAATTTTAAACTTAATTCAAAAACAAAATTTCAGATATTATACAACAACTCGATGATTCAAAAGATGTATAATAATTTATTAAAAACAGATATTGATAAATTGATATCGAATAAAGAAACTCTATTTTTAGACATAAAAAACGTATCTTATTGGTGAACAATGAACGATTACCATTCGTTAAATATTTATTCATTCTGCTTCACAGATCACTTAGTTGATCTTATTTGACTTTCACAATCGTATGAATACATTTAATTTTGTATTCGTTCCTAGCTGTAATCTTATAATATTATCTGACAAATAATTTGTTTACCCGTTCGTTGCAAATTAATCATAATTTGTATAAAATTTATATGAATTTTACTAATAAACAAGAATTACCTTACTAATTTGTTGGTTCTATGATCTAACCTTGAAACGTTTGTGTTCTACTTAAGTGTGGATTAATAACGAGGTTGAATTAATTAAACAAATTTATTTATTTATTTGTTTTGATACGTTTTACCTTGAACGAATTTTAAATGGATTAATATTTATCACAATGAAATGAGACAATTGTGAAGACGAAAGGATTGATCTAAATATTATTATAATATGATTTGATACATTTAAATAAATTTATGCGTATAAAATAGTTACACGAAGACAAGATAACATGAAATTAAACCAGTACAGAAAATGTCATTCATGTTTACAATCATAATGCAAGAGATCTTAAACGATACAATGTCTATTAATACAAATCTAGAACTTGTTTTCCTTGCATATTTTTCAGTAAAATAATTTGTCTTCTATTTTTAATACAAAATTTAAATAAGAAATCTTGATTTCTTGTAGTCGATTCTACGATTCGTATACAAATGAACACATTTATGCATACATACATACATATATTTGTATATATATATATATATATATATATATATATATATATATATATATATATATATATATGTATAAATTTAAAAATAGCGTAATATAAAATGAACCTTTATCATCATATTTTAATAATAGATAAAACTAACTTTATAATCACTGTGAATATTATTTCGAAAAGATTCTTGAGTGTATTCCATTTTTCGAAAAATAAATTGTATTATGACTATTTGTTTTGAAATTTTATAACAAAAGGTTCAAATGATGGCATCTCCATCGAAATGTACATTAGCTTATTGTTGTTATAAACAATACGATGAACAATAAGTGATTATTGAACAATTTAATCTTGTGGTATTGGGGATGATAATTTATTTATGTGAAAATATAATATATTATTACTTTATGATATGAACATTTTGTATAGCAATATGATTTTAGGAATGTTTAAAACATAATTCAGCTTGAGTTATTAATATAAATATTATGTATGATATACTTTGAAGAATTTATCATATTTTAAAAGTTAATTTGTATTGAAGCATGAGTAATTTATAGAAAATTATTGCTTTTACAAAATTATTTTTATTAATATGTTATATGTATATTGAACAAAATAAGTAATGAATAAAATCAAATTATAAGAATTTAAATAGTTTAAATGGATATATAAAATTTAAATATACCAAGTTAAACAGTTATTTATTATTAAAAAAGTATGATTGTTTTTTTATTAAAAATCAGAACTGACTTATAGTTTATATGTGTATATATATATATATATATATATATATGTGTGTGTGTGTGTGTGTGTATGTAACAGTACAATTATTCTTGTAATTTTATATCATTCATAATGTTAACGAAAACCAAAACGAAAAAATAGCAAATTTAACTGAATGTAAATCCATCTCTATTACAAAAAATGTAAGTGTAAAGAAGAAAGATGATATAGAAAATATGTACTAGAGAAAGATATACTAATTTGATAGGAAAAACAACTTCATCGACTGTAAAGTGTGAAATTAAAGGGATGATAAATTAACGAAACAATTAGTAAATTGGCATAACAAACTGTATTCGCTCTTTAAAATTGAAGTCACTGACCAGATGTGTATATATAAATATATACATATATACAAACATATATATATATATATATATATATATATATAACAAATAAATATATAAATACACATTTAAATACATAAGTCTTAGTTGAAATCTATAATTGCATTTCATGTCAGTTAAAATAACTAAGAGTAAGGAGCCGTCCCTGTTCTCTAAGTTTAGTAAATAACGTTCAGAATGCCTGAAAATAGTGTCTGCACAGGACATTAATCAAAGAGGAATTATATAGTGTGGTTCATTTGTTTGCTAAATATTTCGTTAACTTAACTAAATGGTGTGTACACACTCATATATATATATATATATATATATATATATATATATATATATATATATATATATATATATATATATATATATATATATACATATATATATGTACATACACATATATACAAACACACACACACACACACATATAAATATATATATATATATATATATATATATATATATATATATATATATATTTGGAGATTAGGTTCTCCGGTTGTAATAAAATACACAATCAATATGACTAGATATTTTATTGTAATTAACGTGGTTGATACAGTGTTTGTACATATTTTTTTAATCAGATAATAGAATAGATATATTTATAATATTTTTTATACGAGCGGCTGACCGATTCTTCCATCGATGCAATGGGTATAATCGCCATATATATATATATATATATATATATATATATATATATATATATATATATATATATATACATATATATATATATATATATATATATACACATATATACACACATATATGTGTACACACATACATATATATATGTATATATATATATATATATATATATATATATATATATATCACGTTGAGGACGGCGTGTACCACCGGTGGCTCCCACACGAATGTTTCATCTGGAGGCGTGTACCACCAGTAGCTCACATCAGCTATAGTAAAAAGAAAGCTATAGTAGAGTAAAAGGAAACTGCACTTTTGAGTATGAAGTTTTGCTGAACATTTTGTGCAAGGCGCCGCCAGATAAAACAAAGTACGATTTTTACTGCCGCCCGATGAAGCGACATAGAAAAAACTGTGCCGTCCTCAACGTGATATATATATATATATATATATATATATATATATATATATATATATATATATATATATATATATATATATAGACGCATATAAGTCGTTGTCATATGGGTAACATAAACAACTTATTAATATAATTCAATAAGTCGTTAAATAAATAAAAAAAAATATTTAATTGAAAATATATATATTGAATATTATATAATGAATAAATATAATGAATATTATATTTATTATCAATTAATTTTTTTTTTTAATTTAACGATTTCATTGAATTATATCACTAAATTGCTTATGTTTCCCATATGGTAATGACTTATGCACAGCAGTGTATATAAATGAGTGTGTAGGTACCAAACTGAAAGAAAATATAAAAGTAATTTTAATATATTATTTATAAAAAAAGGAAATAAAAGGAAAAACATATTAATAATATAAACAGTAATTAATAAAATTCCGAGAAAAATGAAAACAGTTTCATTTCGACGAAAACATAAAAATTTTAATAAAAGGCTATAAATAATCAATGTATTTTATTTGATTTTAAAATGATAAACCCGAATTACTGAAAGTCGAGATATAGGGGTGGTTCAAATATAACTAAATAATAGTAAAGGATAGCAAAAATAATGCATATGTCTTAACTCTTTAATCTTATTTGAGTCACACTGTATAAGACTTACTCGTAAATACCCAAACTTAGTTTATGAAGAGAGAGAGATTGAAAATTATGAATTAATTTAATATCAATTTCTTGATTAAATACATTCAAGAAATGTCAAACAAAAATGTTTACTACGAAAAACATTTATATATATAAATATATATATATATAACTGAAAATGTCAAAATAAAATATTTTGCTTCAAGTAATCATTATGTGTAACTGTGCTTTATATTATAATTTTAACACAAATATTCACAGCATATATTGTGTACGTTTTAGAATTTATAAACTAACGAAATAACTGTGGAAGTGTCGACTGAAATTTAAATATAAACTAAATTATATATACATATTTCATAAGTATTCAAAGCTTACACTATTAAATATAGTTAAGCACAGGTAAAATTGTAGATTTGTATGCTTTTATTATAGTTAATAGCCACAAAAGTTTAGTTACAAAGTTCTCTTAAACTAATAAATTTCCAAAATGCTTTGTTCTACTTAAAGTGAGACATTTATATTTATACATTATATATCTTACATTATAATTTATGATATTATATATAATATATATATATATATATATATATATATATATATATATATATATATATATATATATATATATATATTGATTTATATATATATATAATATTATATTTGTTTTATATAGATATATAATATATAAACAATGATAAATATGATTTAATATAAAAAATTGATATTTAGGTTGTCAAGACATTATCTATGTTCATAAAGTAAATTTTATGAAATTATATCGAACAGTCTCTACAAAATAAATTACATTTACAGTGCAATAGTCGAACGGTATGTTACAAGCAAACTCTTTGAAAATTGATAACTAACTGTAACGTTCGACCTTTTCAATGCGAATATCTCGAGTTCTGTTTGATTTATCGCATCTGCGAGGCGTGTTGAACAAGCACTGTGGAAAACGACAACCCACCCGCACCAGGCTCTCTCTAATATTTGTACGTGTCACGTGTCAAAAACTACTCTCGCTTTTATCGATTCTTCGATATCCATTTTGTATCAAAACACATTCAAATGGCGGTCGAAAATATGGCTGAGGTTGCTTTGTCAATGTCAACACAAATTTCAATATGATTTATGGCATTCCGAATGTGTGACATTTTTGACAATTACTTGTATACAGACATATTTGGATTGAATTATATTACTCTTGTTCGAAAAACAAAACCAATAAAAATACGCATAATGACTTGTACGAACAAAATCAATAAATTATTATTGAAAACCTTTATCAGATATAACTTAATTAAATAAAATAAAAAAAACTATCACTCAATAAAAAATCATTTTTTAAATATATAGGAACTGTCATATACTTAAAATGATTC